>QLNU02014176.1:11865164-11909976 GCA_006491805.2 Dysdera silvatica
GATTATAAATCACAAAATTTTACATATTATCCGTGCAACAAGAGATATAAATTATTTTTTTTTTGCTTACTAAAGCGATGTGAAGTTGCAATGGACACATATGCTTAACAATTATAGTTTAGATATCTCTATGTACATAGACAATGTTAAAGGTTTTTGCACGTTGATAATTATGGTGCTAGTTCATCATTTATTAAATCAGTTTGATAACAGCAACAGAAACCCCACAGTCCTTAATAAAACTGTTCTACAAACGAAAGGTGCTGAGCTATAAATATAAAGCCAAAATATAATAAAAAAAAATGCTTTTCGTAGGCGTAACTATCTCATCTGCTACAAATATAACTTTGCAACCTCTGTCCATTTTTCATTGAATGTTTCATTTTCCTCTTGATGTACAATAGATGGTTGCTTTGGGAAATTTTTCAGGGTCCATCCGTTCTGACGGATTTTCTATTCTATTGTATAAGTATCGATTTTGCTCAATGTTTATTCTTTTCTTATAGCTGTATTTTGTAGTAATACACTTGGTAAAAATGATCGTTGTTTATCTAGTTCCACGGACAAGAAGCTTTTGCCTCAAGTCTTTACGAATGTAATGGTTTACGCTTCGGGTGAAGTCCTTTGGGTACCACCATTAACTATTTCGTCCCGTTGCCCACTCGACATGTCCCGATATCCGTATGACACCCAGCAATGCGTAATCAAGTTCGGCTCGTGGACTTTCGGCAAATCCGCAGTGGATCTGCAAATGTACCATCCTGTGGTCAGCTTGGACACGTTTGTTGACAGCAACCCAGATTGGGCCATGATTGGGGCGACGGCACAAAGGATTGACAATTATTATCCGTGTTGCCCAAAAGAATCTTTTCCAAGTATCAACTTCAATGTGACTTTGAAAAGGAAACAAGCTGCGCCAGTGAAGATTGCACGGTCCATATCTTATTTTGCTATCTTTTTGGGACTACTGATGTTCTGGTTACCGCCTGATTCCGTTTATAAAATTCTTCTTGGAGCTCTTGCTGACATCTTTCTTGGTATAACAGTTCTTTATCTTGGGACGGTGGTTGCGTCACCAGTTGCTCGTTTAAATGCAGGTACTATATTAATGTGTTTGTTTTATGTTGCTTTCGTTCTTGTCACCAGCTGTAGTAATTTCTCATAAATACAGTAAATATATCGACTTCCAAAGGACATAACCAGAATTCTGATAGAGTTGGTCTCACTTTACCGGGTTACCGAAAATGGAACGTCCCGCGTTTTTATAGGAATAAAATACATTAGACCCAAAATTTACCCCATAGGATCAGTTTGAAATTTCCCCACTTTAACGATTAATATTTGTAGTCAAACCTCGGATAATCGAATAAAGACAACAATTTTAGCATAAAAATTAGTGCTCAAATAAGATAAAAAAAAAGGTGAGCAAAGTGAAATTTGCCTTTGTAACCCCCTTCCCTCTGCTCTCGTTGGAGGATTTTCAAGATCTTGTGGCATGGTCCTGTGATATAGTGGAAGACAATGCTTAACGTCACGTCCATAGTCGATTCCTTCTTCTTAGACATAGGGGTGGGAAGTCTTTTAATTTCTGATCAATTAATCTTATCCAAGTCACTCATCGTATTGTCCTGTCGTGTGAGGCTTTCTTCTCACATGGACCGTGAGTTGCTGAAATAAACCAAAAGTTTTAGAAACAATAAAAAATAAAGTAATACATATAAAAATTACAAGATAGTTTCCAACTTCTACACAAGTAAAACCCCAAATATATGCTAGTATGCAATTTTTCTTTCATTAAAAAACCACATAGGTGCATATAAATAACATGTGTTATTTTGTACATATAGTATTATTTTTTTCAATACTAGTTCATGCCTATTATGTGTGTACTAGGACATTTAACTATGTATATAGCCGTGTATTTGTTTCCTCAGATAACCGAATAGTCCGCTGAATCAAATAATATTTACTGAAACCGTCAATATTCGCTTCAGTGGCGCCGACTGTACTTCGTTGGCAGATGTTAAACAATATTGTACATGAGATCAGCAATGCACTGCACAATAAAATATTTAAAAAAGAAATACGCACAAACGCAGTTTAATTTGAGCAGGAGAGACATTTTACAATTGTTTCGGTGGAAAATCAAGCGTCCACCATCGTCAGAAATTCGTCCAAACTGATTTGTTGCCACTAAACCAAAAACGAAAAAAAACATACCAAAGCGTGGCGGACATGTGTCGCCTTCTATTGTACTGGGTGCGAAGTAAAATGAAAAAGGGAACAAATTTACGATAGATTAAAGATATGTTTGTATTGTAGCAAGTGGGAAAATAATTATTCTCCCACGGCTCCTTGATTATTGTACCGGAATTTCGGAAGATGTAATAGGCCTCGAAAAAATAGTCCAATTATTTTTGCATCAGTTTGTGCGTATTTCGTTTCTAAATATTGTGCATCTCAGTTATACCCTTTAATTAATGGTGTTTACTTTTTTCTAACGTAGATCAGAGAGAAATTTTAATTAAATTTGAATTGTAAATTTGAAAAGATATCCATTTCCGATTACTCAAATATTATTAAAAAATCGAAAAAACTATTTTGGGTTTTGGCCACAAGATTCGAAATCTCGTCATTCGGTTCATGAAGCGATTGCATTTTACAAAGTTCAAGCACAATACATATTTTAAAAGACGGACACGATTTAATATACTTTATAATTTATCAAAAGTGTTTTAAGAGTATACACGAATATCGTGTAATATATTCCAGTGGCAAATTCTGAAAAAATAACATGATATACGATTTTCATTCTTCTTTCTCTAATTTTCTTCATAGCCAGTAGGATTTATCCGATGATGTGCGCTGTGTCTGGTGCCATCATTGCTGAAGTACTGATGATGAATCTAGCTAGAATTATGGGACCATGTCGGCCATCGAGGTGTCTGCTTATTGCTGCCAAAGGCTGTTGTACAATGTTTTGTGTTTGTATTTCCCGCCCTAAACGTGTTGCTGATAACGTGGTTGAAGCTGGTACTAAAGAAACAGAGAAGAAATTCGATTTGACTCCGCAGGAAGAATGGTATCTTGTGGCCACGGCTCTTGACAGACTCATGTTCGTTGCGGCTGTTGTTTTAACAATTTTCTTTCACAAACTTTGGTAGGAATTGATTACTTGTACAGTACCTTTGGGACAAGCTGTTTAAAGATATAGAAGCTTTGTTATTCAGAAAAATCAGCGTTGTTTTCCATGGCAAAAATAGAAAGCACACCTTTATTAATTGAAGATAAATCTATCGAAGCTAACGAATATTGATGTTCATTCTTCTGAATTGCTTAGTGGAAGATGTATTCTATGTATGACAGAGTTTTCGGCAGGCGTTTTGTAATTAATCTAAGATCATGTATATGCAAAATGGCGACGATTTGAACTCAGATAAAATTAAATTTGTCTAGTTGTTTCATTGTTTCGTTTCCATATTCATTGAAAGTTATTTTATTACTTATTAATTTTACGACACAAAACTGATCAGTAGCTCATTATAGATTATACTGATATGCACACATACGCATACACACTAATCTATCTCGATAACGCCGTTCCAATTAACAACTGTTTTTGTGTAATAATCGTATTTTGGGATCGCCACAAATGGTTTTCATATAATTAATATATTTCTGATTAAAGACCCCTTTCCGTTTATCGGTGTCTGGTCTTGATCTTCCCCATTACATATTTGTGGATTATTCCCATTTCCTATCGCTGAATGCAAGTTTCTAAACTGGATATCTAAACTGATAAGGTTTCCTTTCTATATCAAGATAAAGGGCTCAGCAGTGTTTTTTGTTCAAGTTTAATTTTACTGATTAAAAAGTGGCTGCCAAAAGAAAACGTATCATGCTTCAACAGGGGCGTCGATGGCCACCGCGAGCCCCTGGGCTCACATCTACAGGCCACCCATGAACCCTTCCCTGAGCCGGGCCTCCCCACCTCATAGGTCCTTTTGGACATTGAGGTTCAGTTTCAGCCCCTGTGAGAGTTCTGGGGAATTAAGAAGGCAATTAGATGCCAGGATAGACCCGAGTTTGTGTTAATACCGGCTCCGCATTATCGTTTCGTTTGTTCCTTAAAACAAGGTTTTTTACACAACTTCAAACTTCGGTTTGTGGGATGTGAACCAAAAATCGGTAAGTTTCTAAATTGAATATTACACGTTAATCGCAAGACACACGCCGAATTTGAATTTTTAAAGGTTACCGAAACGCGGTTATTTTGATGGGCAATGTTCCCCCGCTACCTGTAGCACTTTTGGGATGACTTTGACCAATCATAAAACTGGCTAAATGGTTCAAAAATGTATTACATAACCCTAAATGGTGACCAGACGATTATCAAATGACGGAGAGAGTAGAATATTGTAAGCAGAACCGATATTGCAAGCATGTAAGAAGATGATTTTTCTCTCCACGACTTGGCAAGAGATGAAAGCGAGGAGAATACAGACCGTGATATGACACTTTATGTCAAAATTTTTAAACGTTTATGACGACAGGGGCGTTGAAGTCAGTTTTCTTACAACAAAAGACAATGGAAAAACTTTCACTTTCCCTGATTGGCCAGATGAGGCCAGCGTGCCTAAATCCGACGTAGTGCACAAGATAACATCACCGCCAACGGTTAAGACAGGCCTTTATTAATTTGATGTCGATATTTCGGCGTATTTTTAATCTCGTTTGTATTGAACACCTTAAAAAAATTGTTCCTAAAAAATTATAATCATAGAAAACTATACAAATATTTTTTGTCTGCTTCACATTCGAAATAAAAAAAATTACGTTAAAGCTTTTTTGTTATAATTAGCCCTACTTACTTATTAGAGGTGGTGAGATAACCCAAAAATGAGTTTTAGATCCCCTATTGTAGAGGTGACCTTGTCCACCAGGTTTTTAATTTTTAAAAAACATATGACTACGCCAAAAAATTTCATTCATCCACAAAATCAAATCTATAAACCGTCTATCACATAATACTAATTTTTTTAAGTTTTTAAAGCATTTAGAAGTGCTAAAAATTTTGACTTAAAGTTGAAATTCGGACAAAGTCACCCCGTTTGACGGTATGAGCGTGCAATGTGTATACAATACCATTCAGATTTGAATTTGTCTAAAATTTAATGAATAACCATTTAATAATTTTAGTAGCAATTAAATATCATTATAATAAGATAAATTATTTAGCTTATCATACGGAAATTCAAGTATGTTGTACTGAAATTCAAGTATGTTTCACTGAAATTCAAGTACGTTGCACTGAAATTCAAGCATGTTGTACTGAAATTCAAGTATATTGTACTGAAATTCGAGTATGTTGTACTGAAATGCTGCTCAAAAAGCTGTCTATGGTTGTTTGCTTTGTCCTGAATATCTACCGTCAATACAATACGCAATACGTAATACAATACAATACGCAATACGTAATACAATACAATACGCAATACGTAATACAATACAATACGCAATACGTTGTACAATACAATACGTTACAATACGTAATACAATACAATACAATACGCAATACGTAATACCGCAATACGTAATACAATACGCAATACGTAATACAATACAATACGCAATACGTAATACAATACAATACGCAATACGTAATACAATACAATACGCAATACGTAATACAATACAATACGCAATACGTAATACAATACAATACGCAATACGTAATACAATACAATACGCAATACGTAATACAATACAATATAAATTTTATTTCCATGCTAAATTTACATTTCAGTGTACGGAGGAAGCATAGCAAAACAAAAACAAGTGTTATTATTCTAGCTCCCGTTATGGTCAGTATGACCATTTGATTTTTGATTTTCTATTAAGCAAATTCTTAATTTTCCTTTAAATTCGCTTTCTCTTTCACAACTTTATGTGATCTGGTAATTTATTCCATTTATCAATACCATAATAATTTATATTATTTTTCCCATGTTTGTTCTTATTTTTTTCTGTTTTTAAAGTATTACCTGACCTTGTGTTTCTTGTATTTGGATTTTTATCTATATTTAAAGTTTCGATGTATTTACCTGTTTTAATTCTTAAGTATATCATTATTATATGTGTGCATTTCTTCTATATTCATTATATTATTTTCTATTTTTATTTGTTTTACACTTTTAAATTTTCGTTATAAAACATTTAGTGCTCTGAGTACATAGATAATGTCATTTGTGCATTATATTTCCTTAAAATAGCGTTTATTGTGAACTTTTTACTGTGGTTTAGAAGTCAAACTTATAGGTGTAAAGGTTTATTTCTACTTATAAACCTTATCTGTGCAGTGCTACAGCAGATCATCTTGTATCCTTATTGTATATTCTGAGAGAGATGAGAGTTCTCAGAAATTTTCTAGCTATATGTGCGGGAAATTTTCTTTGTTATGTCGGCCTTGATGAAAAAGGCGTTCTTGATAAACGATTTTTGTTTTAATTTTCGAATTTTGATTTCTTTATAACTTTTTATATTTTATTTAAAAATCCCATTACATCGAACAAAATTTACGTTTGGCTTATTAAATCCGGAAATTCACTAAATGCGGGCTTATTATACGTGGGTCCTGCTGTAGTAAAAAGTAATATATACTCTTAGGTGAATGCTTATATAAATGAGTAACTCTTCTGTACTAATACTTTAAAAGTTGCACGAAAATAAGAGGTATAGTAATATCTGTCAATAACGCTGTTGTAATTGACGACTTCTTCTGTTTAATGATGGTTGCACAAATTTAAACTACTTTGAAGACATGTAAATGCTACGCTCATGTATTCGGTATTAACTATTATATAACAACTTCATTATATTTTCCTTTAAAACTTCAAATACAGAATTCATTGTAATTGAGGGCAATCTTTGTACATATTTTCATTATTATTATTAGTCTATAGTTATTTGAAACCTATCGTTATGCAATACTAAATTTATTGCATAACTTTTAATCGATTTTTTTCATTACTTCAGTGAGAGAATAATCAATCAGTAGCTCAATCTTCCATCGGCAATGGCTATGTGCCAATCAGATAGCTAAAGTGTCAGTCAAGATAATGTTAGACGAATGTACGTATAAAGGTTATCAATTCATAGAAGAGTTAGAAAATGTCCTTCCCCTCGACTTCCCCGTCTCTAGTTTCAAAAATAGTGTAGATGTTTTTCCTACACAAACACACACACACACACACACACACGTATACAAAACGAAGAAAACCTTCCGAGTAAAGCATTTCTAAGAAAACAACTAACGTAACATAGTGCAAAACCTTCATGTATTGACGTCGACGATTCTATAAAAATTTGATATATGGAAATGGTATCTATTAAACATATGTATTGCATGGAATATTGCATTTGGAGCCAGAGCCGAAGCCGCTGTAAAATGTACGTTACTCGAGGAATAAACATAGAACATTTAGATTTGAGATAGATCCTGTCAGAAGAAGAAAATGGATTATTAATTTTCTAACGGTAAACGACGTGTTATCAAACCGAAAGTGTACAACAAGATGGCGGCTGATGCTTCGGTCCAGAATTCTAGGGGCTCTAATATTTATCATGCCAGTGAAATACATCATCAAGAACGTTTTCGGCGAATTGAGAACCATGACGTTTTAGAACGTTTAATGAACGATGATAATGAACTACGAGAATTCCCCCAAAACTTCCGATATATATATATCATCATCATCATATTCAACCATTATCTATCCACTGCTGGATGAAGGTCTCTCCAAATGCTTTCCACACAAGTCTATCCTGGGCCATTCGTTTCCACGTCACCCCAACCTGTTTTCTTATTTCATCCACCCATCTAGTTTGAGGACGTTTTCTAGGTCTTCGGTGGTCTCTTGGAATCCAGTTCAGAATTTCTGTTGTCCATCGTTGATCAGTTCTTCTTGCAATATGCCCAGCCCATCGCCATTTCAGCCCTTTTACTTTAACAATGATGTCCTCTACTCTAGTTTGCTCTCTCACCCAAGTGTTTCTTTTTCGATCTCTCCTAGTTATTCCAAGCATGCACCTCTCCATGCTCCTTTGCGTTGTCTGTAACTTTCGTATTGCTCCAACTGTTAGACTCCATGTCTCTGATCCATAAGAGAGGACTGGCAATACACACTGGTTGAAGACCTTTCTTTTTAGACACAAAGGCAATTTCCCCTTCAGGATAAAACTGTTTCTTCCAAATGCACTCCAGCCAAGTTTAATACGTCTGTTGAGTTCTTTCATAATGTTGCCATCCATTGAAATCAGCTGGCCAAGGTAAATATATGAATCAGCAATTTCTAGCTCAATGTTGTCAACTTGTATTTTTGTTTCCTCTACGAAATTATTGAACATGATCTTAGTTTTTTGTAGGTTCATCTTGAGTCCAACTTCTTTACTTCTAGTTGAGAGCTCCTGTACCATGTCTTGGAGTTCTGATGGGTTCGTTGAAAAAATAACAATGTCATCAGCAAACCGCAAATGATTTAAATATTCACCATTTATTTTTATTCCCTTGTCATTCCAATTTATCTGCTGAAAAATCATCTGTAAAGCTGAAGTAAAAAGTTTTGGAGAAATGGTATCTCCCTGCCTCACACCTTTGCCAAGTTTGATAGTTTTGGTATCTTTATGTAACCGAAATTTTGCACTTGCATTTTTATACACACGTTTCACCATGTCAATGTACACATCCTCAATGTCTGTTGATCTTAAAGAGTTGATGACTGCTGATGTTTTAATAGAGTCAAAGGCCTTCTCATAGTCAATAAATGCAACACACAATGGAAGTTCATATTCATGTGTTCTTTCAATTAATTCTCTTAATACTTGAATATGGTCCACTGTACTGAATCCACTTCGAAATCCAGCTTGTTCTCTTGGTTGAGCTGCATCTAATTTTTTCTGCAGGCGATGTGTTAGCACTTTTGTGAAGATTTTATAAATAGCAGGTAACAAGCTGGAACTTAAAAGCGGACATTTGTTTTATTATAGAGGAACGGAAACTGGAAGAACAAGTGGTGTTGGCTTCTTAATCAACAAAAGAATTAAAGACTACCTTCTTGAAGTCGAAAGCACGTCAGATCGAGCAGCGAGGCTCGTTGTTCAACTAACCCAGCGATACCAACTTCAAATAGTACAGGTATATGCACCAACATCAAGCCATACCGACGAAGAGGTTGAAGAATTTTATGAAGAAATCAAAGAGTTACACACCAAAGGGAAACAACATATCAAGCTCATCATGGGGGATTTCAATGCAAGAATTGGACAACAGGAACAAGGAGAGACATCGGTTGGTAAATACGGATATGGGGAAAGGAATGAACGTGGCGATCAACTCATCGAATTTGCAGAAGCTGAAAATCTTAGCATCATGAATTCATTTTTTAAGAAGAAACCGCAAAGAAAATGGACATGGAAACACCCAAATGGGGGAACTAGTGAAATTGACTATATCCTGGCAAACAAGAAATCAATTATTGAAGATTGCAGTGTACTGAACAGATTTAATACTGGAAGTGATCATCGAATGGTGAGATGTAAAGTGCACTTAAATACTAAATTAGAACGACAGAAGCTCATTAGGAAACAAGTAAGTAAGAGGGTGGATTTAAAGAAATTAAAAGAAAATACCGAGGCATTCAAGTTGGAATTAAAAAATCGCTTTTCTGCACTGGAAGGACTTATTGATGAAAGTGATATCTCAGAAGCAAATGAAAACATTGTTAAGACAATAGTTGAAACTGCTGGGGAAATTGGTGGTGTAACCTGTAAAAAGCACAATAGCAAATTATCTGAGAAGACGAAACAGCTCATGAAAAGGCGAAGAGATATGAAGGTGGACAATCAAAATACCAGTTCCAGGATTGAGTACATAGAACTTTGTAAAACTCTGCGCAAAAGCATGAAAGAAGACATAAGAAAATTCAACTGTGAGCTAGTAAGGAAAGCCATTGAAAATAACAAGAGCCTTAGGGTTGTTAAAGGAAGTTTATCTGTTGGGAAGAAACACATCATTGCATTAAAAGGAGAGGATGGCACCGTAACAAGAAATAGGGAAGAAATACTTAGAAGAGTTGAAGAATTCTACAAAAATCTATACGAAAGTAACAGTGGATTAAACGAAGACATTGAAATAGTCGAAGGAACAGCTCCTAAAATCTTAAAAGAAGAAGTTTCATTTGCAATAAAAAGTATGAAGAAAGGAAGAGCCCCTGGTGATGATGGTATTACATTAGATATCCTAAAAGAAGCTGGAGAATATGTAGAAGACATACTTGCAAAATTCTTTACCAAATGTCTTAACAGCGGTAACATACCAAACCAATGGGATTCTGCAACAGTAATTCTTTTGCATAAAAAAGGTGATAAAGAGGATTTGAAAAATTACCGACCAATTAGCTTGTTACCTGCTATTTATAAAATCTTCACAAAAGTGCTAACACATCGCCTGCAGAAAAAATTAGATGCAGCTTGTACAAATGCCAACATGAAATTTAAAAGATGCATGGCATCGGGAAGAGCATCTCAGTAGTTATTCAGGAATATGCCATTTCAGTGGCTGAGATGGTCATAAGGCGCAGGGCATGCAAAAATGCGAACGTCTGCAGCGTAGTCAATCACGGTTTGTACGTTACTCAGTGCCGTATTTGCTAAGGATATAGACTGGGGCGGCAAAATTTTGTGTATTGAGTCTGATATAACAAAATCAATACCATACGATGATATAATCAGACGTTTTGCCGAGAAGAAAGCTAGACGTCATGCTTTCCATTTAAATACCAGTGTTCGATATATTTTTTTTTTTTTCTAAAATTAAAATTTATTTCAATAAAATTGAATTTGATTTATTATATAACAAATTCAATGGTATATTATACCAAAAAAAAATAACACTGAAAAAAAAACCCACTCCTATTTGCTCCCGCTATTCCAAGTAGAAGCGCTAAAGATTTCGGGCTAGTTCTCTAATTTTCACATATTGGTGAGATGTCGACAGCTGTACTTCACGAAACGTTGTTCACAATAGCTATAACGATCTTCGCAAAAGAGGAACATTTGCGTTTGAAATTGACAATCTTAGGGGTAAACGCAACAGTTGACGGACTCACCTTTACAAAAAACGCGATCAAGTAACTTCCCATCTGATATCAACAGAGGGTCGATATAAATGTTATGTCGTTTAGCTTAACCTGTTAATCGGGGAATAAAATTTTGTGAAACTCGTTTCACACTGGGGACTTTTTTTCACAGTGATAAGTAATGTCATCACACCATCACGCTAGGATTAAATATATAAGAACTACATAAAACGTAATGCGTTCAACATAATACGGTTAATTTTAATGACGAAAAATGTCGTCATTCGCATTTTGGTAGTCTTCCGGGCATGACGAAAAATGTCGTCATACCCAGTTAACAGGTTAAGCTAATAGGTTCTGAGCTTGAACGGGTGTAACTTTAACGACCGCAGAGTGTACCATTTTTATTTATAAAGATGTTCGCAAATGTGCTTAACTGACGGACCGTCACAACGGTTAAGCGGGGTTTCAATTAAACCTAGTTCGGATGATGGAGGTTTCATTACACAAATCAGGAAATTATCTAAGGCTCAAAGAATTCTATTAAGCAACTTCGTGGGCAGGAGGATGAAGGATAAGCTTTTACAACTCCAACGAACAGTTGAAGCATAAGCTACAAAACGCGTGTTGAAATTGCATTTTTAGTATTTAATTCCACCACGTACCACGACTTTAAACAAAGAGGGAGGGGTAATTTTTTGAAATAGTGTAAAAATCAGAAGGTTCGCGAGAATATACTGAGCGAAGGAAAGGATTACACATTTCATTCATATCAAATGCAAAACAACAATGTTCAAAAGCGTTTATTTTGTTCATTCATCAAAGGAAATACTACATCAAAACACCAATACATTTGTTCTTACAGGAGAAAAGGAAGTACGTCCCCCCCTAAACTTTCACAAAAAAAATGACATAATAATAACACAGATGAACAATGTATGGTGCATAAACGAAAACAAACGAGATTGCTTGGGAAACATATGCAAAAAGAAATCACAAAAACAAAAAAAAATTGTGTATTATACGAGTGAATCACTCACAAAAATTGTATATTGAATGATTGGTTGCTTATAGTATGTAAATAACAAAAGTACCTCTCTTGTCTCTCATAAACTACCCTTTTACACAAGTTGAAACTAAACGATCAATCAGAAACGTCCTAAACACTTGATACTCGAAATGTTTACCGATTAAATGCAGCGTGTCTTTAAACAAAACGAGAGAATTTTAGTATAACTAATTTAAATACTATTATATATAATTTTAATAGTATTTAAATTAGTATAACTAATTTAAATACTATTAAAATTATATATACAGTGAAACCTGTCTACGATGAAACTACCAGGTCAAACCCCGGAGAAGAGTACTCGCCCACCGCAATAAGAGAACATAGAAGGAAAAGATTTCTAACTTGCCAATTGCAAAAATCCAGTCGTAAGTAATGACCGAGTTTGTCGAGCCCTAAATTAGGTTGAACTGAAACAAATATACTTTATAATAGAAGTTACTTCATTTAGATATAACATTATTTTTAATAATTTCACATTAAACAAATTACTAAATAATATTACGGATTAGGAGTGCAGACGACTAACAGGAAACTAAAAGTTGCGTCGTTATCGTTTCCGTTACGGAACAAGAAAACATTTTTCGAAAGCCAAGAAAATATTTTCTTGGCTTTCGAAAACAAGAAAAAATTTCTTAAGGGAGCGAAAGCTCATTTTGTTTCCAAGATTGCAAAACTATCCTCAAACCATGTCATTGAGCTTGTCAGTTTCACGTCACAAAAGTCATCCTACACGGAGAGCTGCAATTTTCCGACGAATCTGAACTTCTTACGCTTAGGGAACCAAACCCCGGACTGCAGTGAGAAGTTAATAGGTAAACTATTTTTTTTTTTACCGTTCGGAGTCGAACCCGGGATAACGGCATGCTTGGTAATCAAGTTACCACTGCACTACCGTATAAGATCTGAGAGCCATCTGCATTTGTGTATGCAACGTTCTTCAGCATTAAGGTCTTTCCAAGACTTACCTTTATTGAAAAATCTTGGAAATAACATATGGCCAAAGCTTAAAAAACGCAAAATTATTATTGACATGTTCAGTCAATACAAATGATAGTTATAGACATGGTTAGTCAAAACAAGTGATCGTTATAGACATGTTTGGTCAAAACAAGTTTCGTTATAGATATGTTCAGTCAAAACGAATGATCGTTATAGACATGTTCAGTCAAAATGAATGATCGTTAGACATGTTCAGACAAAACAAATAATTGCTTTAGACATGCTCAGTCACAACGACTGATCGTTATAAATATGTTCAATCAAAACGAATGATCATTATAGACACGTTTAGTCAAAACAAATGATCGTTATGAACAAGTTCTATAAGAAGTTTTCAGGTGGACGGAGATAACTATCGCCACAGACAAGTTTCACTGCATTATAATTATATATTGTAGTTTAATATAGATAATTTTAATGCACTTAGAGTTCATACAGTACAAAATTTTCAATTGAATTTACATTTCTAGAATATTTGAAAAATAAAAAGCAAAAGCAACAGTAGCCATAATAATGACAATAAAGAGTCTTGTTAATATAGTAAGCTAAATGCAATGCAGATGCAAAGAAAACATGAGGTTTATGGAAGGATGGGAATTCGTATTTCACGTCATAAAACTGGTCATTAACTCGGCTGAAATTGGACCAATAACAAAACATGACCTCCACAACGACGATACATAGACATGTAAGTGTATTTATGAATTCGAGTGATTGTACTTTAATGGCACAAAGAGAGCAAGGGCCATTCTGCACCAAATCGTGAATTCGGATATATTCTCCACTGAGTTCAAATATTGATTTTAACGCTTTAAATGGGAATGAAGATACATCTGCCCACAATTTGCCCCCCTGTAAACTACATAACGTGAGGGCAGCAAAGTAAAAACAAATTTAAATGAGAATAATTTAATATTGCATCTCATTACATCGCCATTTTATTAACATTCGCAGCTTGGAAAATGGAAGGAAACATTTTCATATGCTACTGCTATCTATTTGCACTCGAAAAAACATTTACCGAGAAGAAGGAAACTTTGCTGCAAAAGCAAGGGCAGATCCAGGGCTGCTTTCTGCCCGTCCCAAGAATATGGCAAATTTATACATATTATAGGTCTCTATGTAGATTTTCAAGATTTAGACCGCCCTCCCCGATGAGAAAAGGTATACCTTAGTTTTCTAGCTTTGTGAGCCCTGCCAGATATAATTTCTGGATCCGTCCGTGTGGAAAATACTCACAAAAGGGTTAATCATCGAACCGTATTAGCATGTCATCAAACTGTCCAGCAATAATGGTTTTGTATGTAAAAAACGCTTCTACAGAGTGAATCTCAAATTAAAAATGATATCGATTTAATTGTGGCTATGCAATTCAAGCCAACGACAAACTGATTGTTCCCTTGGACCAAAAAATCAAAACTTTTGTATACAAAGAAAAAAGTATACAAATATAAATGCGCAAATTGATTATGTTTTGAATGAATGTTATTACAATTAATATTTGGTTCCTTTCTAGATAGAATTTTATTATATCTTTTACTTCAATTTAACAGCTCATTCACAAGCACTTATCCTAATTTCTTTCTTCATATACCTAGCACATACTTTCACAAATAAAAGGAAAAAAAAATACAAACGTACGCTTGATTAAAAAAAACTAAAAAAAAACTTTGGTTTTTATACCACACGGATCATAACTAATGATAAAAATTTATCACAAAAAGCAGATTACCACTCGCTGCAACAATTTTATCACAATAGAGAGCAATAATAACAAAATATAACTGAAATTTTTAACGAAGGAATACTGATAGAACACTAGATACCGAATGCAAAATTTAGAGATCATGCAAGGAAGCTAAGGTTAGATGCATTATGATACAATTTCACACATATAAACAAAAAAGATACATGATTAACACACATCCAACCATCATTACTTACAGTATTTGTACAAATTATACAGGCTCTACAATGAAAAAATAGCAATATAATGATCATAACTTGCATTACATTCATACATAGTACATGTTTCCCTTTATGTTGATAATATACAAATTAAAGGATAATTTTCTACTATAATTACAGTATGACAAAACTATATGTTCACGTGTTTTTGTGTCTGCAGTTAGAAATCCTGTTTTTGGTGTTAAAAGAACCATGTATGTTGTGTGCACAGTATGACATACCTTCATGTTTACAGTATGACATGCTTTTATGTCTGCAGTTAAGTGTCTTTTTTTTTTTTTATCTACAGTATGATGTGTTTTTTGTGTACAGTACGCCTTTAAGCTTGCAGTTAAATATCCATTTTATGTATACCGTAAGACACACTTGCTTCTGCGATTAGAAATAATTTTTTTTATGTGTACAGAATGTATTTTATGTATACAGTATGACATACTTTCATATCTACACTATGATATGCTTTCATGTGTGCAATATGGCATACTTTTATATCTATAGTATAGCATGCAACATAACAACTTACTTCAAATGAAATCTTTTATATTTGAATCATTTTAGTCACCAGAGCCCTACAAAAAATGAAGTTTTGAAGAGTTTTAAAAATGTACCATCAGTTGTTCATCCCCACTAATTTACATATCAACTAGTTCTAATTCCGCCTAAGTTCCATCAAATGGCTCAGAGAAGTTCCACATATCATTGTTAAAATATCAATCCATATGCAACAGTATTTCAACCACAGGAATTTTTAACATATCCCTCTTCCCTCCACGCACAACATACAAAACCTGTATCTTGCGTGTGTGTGTATTCCAAATACTATACCATATAAAAATATTTTCCAGTTCATGAACGAAAAATCATTCGCAGTTTGGCTAATACAAGAGAAATAAAACCTTACACTTTCTAAATGTCAAATTGAAAAAAAAAAAAAACAGTACAAAACTCAATTTAGAAAGCACAATACAAGATTTAAATTATACTTCTCCATTAACTTAATACTGGAAAAACAACGAAAGAATTCCAAAATAGAAGACTAAAGTATTTAATACAGAAAGACAGTTTTGAGCAAATTTGAAACAAGAGAAATAGTAACACTTTAAGACAAAATTGCACATCACTTAAACCGTTCTCCCCAAACATTCAAGCAGTATCTTACCTCCACATAACATTTGTATATAATGGTGATGATGAACTTGAGTTATACATTTGTATATAATATTATATACAACACAACTCAGGATGGTTGTTTGAGCAGAATCAGAACCAACAAGTGGATATCCCATATCCTTTTCTAAATGTCGCCATCGTAACCAAATCGCCAGTACCAATACATGGCTATAATACACAAATATCAAACTCAACACACTTTCGGCAAAACATAATCAAGTCCCTCCCAAAGTATGTTTACATACACTTATCACGCAAAATAATTTTTATAAAATTTTCAACGCTACATACAAACAGAAAAAGGGAACCCAGCACAAGTAACAACATAAACAAAAAAATATAATTTCCATTACAAATTCATTGAACCTGCTCAATAATTTCTTTATGGCACAAAGTAACAAATCACAGGGAAAAACTGTTTAAACAAAACACAAACCATACTTTGGCATCAAGAAATTAAATCTCAAAAATAGTTTCTTTAAGGAAGAATCTTATCTAGTAGAATTGTAGCTTCAATCAAAATCAAATTTATTAAAGGGCATCTTTCATCAACTCACGTGAATGGGAAAAATATAGGACTTTAACGTTTGTGTTGAACAGCATAAGAACAATTGTGGTTATGCTGCAGCATGGCATATAATTTATCAAGGAATCAGAAGTGGTCTGCTAGGAAATCCAAGCCTGCATTTCCTAGGGAATCTGAACCTGCGATTCCTAGGGAATCAAGCCTGGACTACGGTAAGTAGAAAAATGGCATTCTATGGTAATATTGGAATCGAATCCTGGTTAACAACACAATAGCTGAACGCATTACCACTGTGTTGAAGTAGAGCTGCAGGACTTCAAATGTCAGCACCAAGGTCCAAACAAATTATAGGCTGCTTTGTGTACAGCTTTCAAAAAGAAAGTACAAATAGGTAATGCTAAACTTTAACATTCCAATGAACTAAAATCATATTTCAATCAGGATGTTAATCACCTTAAAATTTTATGACTTACTAATTGTAGCATGTTGTACATCGATGTGAATAAATAATGATCGATTGATTAAAGCGTGCATATTATAAACAAAAATTCCCAACAAACAACGTTTATACTATCTTGATATATTAAGGATATTGTTCATATTATCGATAACAACGAGTGATATTTTTGTCTTGCATCAGACTGCTACAAAAATATTATTCATTCGAATTTCAATGGCGCAAGGATTGCAAAGGTTAATTTGCACCCAATTTTGAAAAGAATGTACTGTTGGTACAGATTTCGACAGGCAAAAGAGAGTAGGACTGAAAAGTTATTGAACAGTTACATGTAGCCCATAGGCTTAAATTGCACATTTATTTCTCAAGACAACATGGCAAATGACTGGGACAGGACTAATGGGTTAGTATTTATATAAATCGAACACTACGCAGATTAAATTAAACAACAATATAAATCAACGTTTATTGGCGTAGTGATACCAGCGCCGATGTTATGGCGTGATTAGATGGTGAAACGTTCGAAAGAAAATAAATATTTCTGCGTTCGGTGGGACCTGACAGTGGAAGGTCGTGGGTTCAGGTCCCACCGAAGGCAGAAATATTTATTTTCTTTCGAACGTTTCACCATCTAATCACGCCATACCATCGGCGTTGGTATCACTACGCCAATAAACGTTGATTAATACTGTTATTTAATTTAATGGGTTAGTATAATCTTCAAACCATAATACATTTACACACAGCACATTTACTAGGAAACGAACCCAATCCAGTGGATTCAAGGGATAGAATCATAAAAAATACCACACAGAACCAGTGGTGTAGCCATTCAAAAATGATGGGGTGGAAGGCTCAAGCACCTTTAAAGAAGATCATGTAATGCAGCATTAGAGAAAATGTGTTTTGATATCCAACTGGGGGTGATCCCCCCTTTCCTGCACCACTGGAACGAGATACCATGTGTTAAAAAAAATTTTGCATAAACAAATGAATGTTTTGTATTTTGGCAGTGTGGGGACAGCAGTTGTCATGCTGTGCTAGGACCCACAGTTTTCCAAAGGAACTGAACCTCTGCTGCCAAGGGAAGAAAACCTTGGGAATACAATTAACAGAAAAACGGCACACATCTCATCATTTCCTCCTTTTCTTTCACTTTGCCATTTTTCAACGTTCATAAGGAGTTGGCGCTACACTCTTTTATTCTTCTCTTCCACAATCTTCTATCCAATGCCTCTTCTCTACTCCATCCATACTCTTCCAGATCTTACGTCACTTTATCCTTCCATCTTACCTGTGGTCTTTCTCTTTCCCATTACCACCAGTCTACCCATTATCTTTCTCACATATTCCTCATTCCACATCTCATTATACTATTGAGAATCATATATCGGTTTATAGCAAGACAGCAATGCATCACCACTACACCACTGTAGTGGCACACAAATGGTGAGATGTTAGTCAGTAACTCTTCCCTCCCCTCGTCGTTGGGATGTCAAACCTGGATTAATGGCACCCAAGGTGAACATTGCACCACACACACACTATAGGGCCTTTAACAAGTGAAGATATTTGTATATTTTATAGACTGCATTAACGACCATCCCAAAACTGCATTAACGATTACCTGGGATGTGATTGTTGGCTTTACATGAGCTGCGAACCACAATACATTTACACATAATTAAGCTTACTGGAAGTAAGACAGTGGCACCCAATACTGGAAGTAAGACAGTGGCACCCAAGACGGCGGTCATAACTGTCAGTCAAGTTTAAATTTTTATTAATTAACCCCATAGTAGAAAATCTCTTTGAAAAGAGAAAAGTCCAGAGAAATTTTTAGAGACATCTTTAGAGAAATTCTTTCAGAGACTTTTGGCCACTGTTATAGGGCATATGGCTCACTGTGCATCTGTGAAAATCTCCTGTTTTCGCCGGAGGGGGAGGGGCATCAAAAAGCAATCCGAGCCAGGCCTCCTATGTTCAAAATCAACTTCGAGCCAACCCTGGATGTGGGGCAATAAAAGCAGCCAGCGGTGAGATGTATTTCAAAAGGTTCCTTATCATTAAATAATTCGTTGAACTATCCCTCCTCAGCAAAGAAGGCCCTTAAAACTATGGAAATGAAAATAAATTCACAAATGCATTCCTATAATGAGTCCCGCATATTTCATTATGATTAATCCTACACACAAACCTGGACTACACCATTTCGTACCACACTAACTTTACCATCAAAATATTAAAACCTTATTAATAAATTTATTTATAGACAAACTTTGGCTGCTCTTCCCCTTTACAACCACTTTCAAATTGCCATCAGCATGTTTTGTTTTGTGTAAAACAATGGACAATGCTATCCCGATATATAAACTGAGCTTCAATACAAAACTAGCTTTAGAAATCCACTTGCTACAAAAAAGTTACTGAATGTTGATGAAAAATGAATAAACATTTTGAGTTTGCATTGAGTGCCTGGTCCCCACTTAATACACCACAGACATTTTTTTTCATAGGATAGCATATTTAAGCCATATGTCTAGAATCCTGTTCGTACAGATTAAAACGTCTCAACATTTATCATAGAATTGCTTATTAATTAATTATATAATCACTGAGGTATAAAAGTCAGCTATCGATTACAAGTATACAGAGATCAATGAATGACCTTATGTACAAATTTAAGCAAGGTAATACTGAATAAACAAATCTACTCAGGGTAAAAACAAACTACCATAGCTAATGTCATTACAATAAAACGACGATGTAACTACAGGTGGTAATTAAAAATAAGTACATAAATGGTAGTTGGAATTACAGATTTGTTACGTATATGATATGCAGAATTTTTCAAGTACAGAAGAAACTATACAAAAAGTATTTGTTTTTTGGAGCAAAAGAAGAGTAAAAATTGGGATGTGCCAAGACCTCCAATTCTTCAAACCGCCTGGGGTGTAAATATGGTGAGCATATTGGGTAATGAATGGCTATTTTATTTTTTATGGCACAAGAATAGCAAAGGTCATTCATTCTGTGACACACAAAGTGCGATTACAAGGTGAGATGGAAGACCTCGAACTCAGTAGTCAGCTATGTGTCCCCTGTACATAATTGGGGGGGGGTGAATCCTTGTTGGTACAAATTAACAAGACCAAGATACATGACATTAAAAAAAAAGGGGTGCAAATGGTCTGTGTGGAGATTTGTGAACATCACTCTCATCATGAAAGTTTCCAATAGTAGATTAGTGATCTTTGCATACTCTAATAGAGTATGCCCAGCACTAAGACAGCCATCAGCACCAACTTGCATAACAGCTTGTAAGAGGATGGGTCTACAGCCTCTAATGCTGTTCTCCTCCTCTCTCTAGTGTGTGTGTCTCTTCCACAAAAGAATATATCTACTTGAAACAGCTGAAAATATTATTTATATAACTATGTCATATGGCGCCGGTCTTCCATGATCCAATTGAGACACATTGCCCAATACCGTAGTGTCAACTGTAGTACACAAGTAGGCCACTGCATAGAATGAAGCATACATTGCATGGTTTAATGACTGATGCCTTAAATGGAATCAAGCACAGAACTGAGATTCCATTTAAGCCATCAGTCATTGCATCATACAACGTATGCTGCATTCCATGTAGTTTAGCAATTGTTAGCCGGTTTGTGTACCACTGTTGACACTACGGCATGGGTAATGTGACTTCATAGAACATAGTTACTGGACCATGGAAGATTGGCGCCATGTGACCTAGTTACATAAAGCATATTCATCATCAAGCACAGAATTGAGATGCAATTCGAAGTAATATTTCTCCCTTCTTTGTGTTATCACCATTCTGTTCAGGTGCTGAGAATTGGGTTTTATCATCACTCGTGGACATCCAACTCATGTGCCATTGATCTCTGTCCAAAATTTTCATATTCCCGGTATATTCTTGCTGTTGTCCATGAAAATTCAAGAGCATTCACCACTTCACACATAAGATGCCCCCCATCCTTCTGGCTCCTATAATTTTCCCATGATCAGACGATGATAAATCTTTCACGCAACTCATATGTACGAAACTGAAGCACAATTAATAAGATTAATTATCATTATGTAACACATTCATCAATCCTTCTTACATTTTTGCTCTTCAGCTTAGCGTCACTCACTCAATAATTACACATAAAATATTGATTAACTATTAGTGATTAATCTATGAAAGCACTTTAGAACCACATGGGAACTCTATAAAAACGTGAGTTTTTAATCTAGCATTTGGATTGCTTTTTTGTACAATTCCACTTAAAAACTTGGGCAATAAGATAGTATCGAGGTAAGGTACGTGTCTATCCTGTGTAAAATGAGATGCATGCCCATTAGGGTTTAAATTCCTATGGTATTGAGTGCTTACTATTCTTCTACCAATTTGTATTTTGCGGTTTTACTCTCCAGGTGACAGAGGTTAGGAAAACTAAGTCCCGGCACGGAATAATCGTAGCTGTCTGTACATTATAAAATACGAACAAAAAAGCCTATGGACACAAAAAATTAAAGTAAACATGTCAATGATATGGTAATAAACACTGACCTAAAACTGGCCTATTATTCTAGTATGCAACTTCCAAACATAATTGCAATTAAATTAAAAGTTCTTCGCTAGACAGCAGGTGAACGATGTTGACATAGAAGTAACATGGTGGACTATATGGCAGGCAACAGCTTAAATTACACATGGCACATAGAAACAGTTTCATAGGTGCACATGTATAAACAGTTTCATAATCAATAGCTACATATTAACAGTGGTATTAGTTCAAGCTTATGAAACGTCTGTAGCAAAAATGTGTAACAACTGCAAAACTTTAAATCTTGGTGCCACCTTATAAATATGAATATGTTTGTCATTGGTTTGGGCTGAAATGCACACCAATGAATGCAACGATCATGTTGTATACAATTCTAGAACGCAATTTAAAACAGTTAAATCTGATAAACTAAACATTTGTAAAACCATGCATTTTCTAGTACATATGCCATGTGTGTTCACACTATTTTACCTTAAAGGCTTTTGACTTTGCTGTGTCAATTTTTTTTCATGACATTCTACAGATTTACAGAAAAATTGAAGCATTAGCATTAGTGGAAATGCTTATACCAATTTTCAGCACAAAAGTTTTTGTAAAACAAAAGTAAATGTTGTCAAAGGCTTGTGTAAAGTGATCAAAACATCAGCATATATGAAAAGGCATGTTTATATTAATTCTTCCCTTGAAAAGACTTCATTCAATGAAATTAAATATTGTTTACACTTAGGATTTAAACTTTGGGCTTCTTTGTGAATTACACATCACGAGTATTACATCCCAGATAACAGGAAACAAGAAACATAAATTGAAGAGTATGTGTACAACATTAGGATTTGCTTTTCTCTAATAGACATTATCAATGCCAGACGTAACAAATGTGTGGATGGCATGAAAAACAAAAATAAAAATTCTCCACATGTTCCAATAAAAAAATGACGCGTTCCTGCAAAAAATAGTCTTGCAACAAAAATTGTCTCTTGAGTGTAAAAGCACCACCACTCTTGGATTGCGCTCTGGAAAAAACCACAGGCATGGCATTATCAAAAATAATGAAGCATGCCTCAACTGATCAACAGTATAATACAAAAAATATGTATGTATATATATTTTAGGAGCCATTTTACTGCAACAACAATGATAAACATTTGTGTCTCATGAATCACATGCCACATAGGCATTACGTCAATGCAGTTTACAAAAGCTGAAATAGTCAAAATACAAGTGAAGCTCAAAATAGCACGTTTTTCTTTATCGAGGAATCCAACTCAGGAGATACACCGAATTTTCATCTGTTCCGACAGCAAGTACCACGCCATTATCATTTTGTCCATCTAAACCATCTAACCATGCCGATTCGCCAAATGAGTAATTTCCAGCAGCTTCTGGAGTCATTGGTCTGCAATAGATCAAGAACATAAAGGTTATGTACCATTTCATCAGCATTCTAAATACACTGATACCCAGTAGCCTATACATCTCTATTAGATAAATAACGTGAAGGATCTTTATATTACATAAGCATAAAAATCAATCACTCTATTTTTGATACTTAACGTAGGATGACACTATTAGAAACATAAAATGATAGATCCTTAAATTGCATTATCAGAAATATCCATTGGCATAGATTTATATGTAGCAATGTCACCATCGAGGGAAAATTTGGTGGTCCAAATGGACTACCTTGGTTAGCAACTGGTAGTCAAAAAAAAACAAACCTAGTAGACACAAGTTAAAAATACCATATTTATACTTCTACATAGTGACGTAGCTGGATATTTTGCTGCCCGGGGCAAGTGACTGTCATTTCCGCCCCCCTCCAATGGGGTAACAAAACAAATTGTTTTTTAAAGGCTAATTGCCACCCCCGAATTTTGGCACCCTAGGCAACTGCCCCCCACCCTTAGCTACGCTACTGCTTCTACATGTATTACTGATTATTATTTCATATATGTATGCCTTTATGCAAAAACAGCACAAGGAACACTAAATTATTCACATTCTAAATTGTCAGATGTTCAAAAGAGTACATACCCAATTTTAATAAGAAAAATAATTATAGTAACCACCAAAATTAAACTCCTTTATGCTTTATGTGCTGTGCTGATTTACTTTTGCATAGAGTTTAAAGTTATTAGTTAAATTATTCCCAACATTTTCTCCTCAGTTACATCGATTTTTTAATCTGTCTTTGAAAAAACGTGCCCTTTTCATTCTACATAGAACAGGAGACAAATTTGTCGTCCATGTTTATGATTTTGGCGACGATTGGTTATGAGTTGACGAGAGTTGTCACTTTGTCACCATGCTGGCGCTGTCTCTAGTTATATAGGTCTGTGAGGTGGGAGTCCCCCCCCTCTAATAATTTGAAATAAATTGCAATTTTACATATACTGTAATGTGAGCTCAATAATTTTGAAAACTATGTTGGTGAAAGGATCAATCACATTTAATGGGCAAGTTAAGCAGAGAAATGCTTGCTAGATAACACAAAATGGGGATCGTTGAATTATGTTCCCCTAAGGTAATTTGTTTGCCCTTTATAGTTTGAGTGAGAGAGAGAGAAAGAAGATAACTAAGAAAATAGTAGATTTGTAAGGGTACTGACATAAAAAATGAAAACATATTTTTTATAAATAAAATATACAACTATAGCACACTTATTTAAATGCTCTTCACATTTTCAACTTAGGATAAACTTTGACCTCAGAAATTTACTCATACTTCAGTTATAGAGAATCCATACCAAAAACAACAGCTTTCCATTCTCTTGCATTTTTAACTTAACTAGTATACGAAAAATACTCGATATCCTCCCCTCCTCTATATATGTAACATATATTACATACTACATGTATCATTTAACATGGATTTCTGGGTTGAATAAATCATTTAGCATATTTTTACATCTAAAGAAAGCAAGTTGGGCTATCTAGGACAGGTCTACCAGCAAAACATGATGTACCATATATTCATAAAAAAATATAGATTTAAATTTATTCGTCTATCATAATAAAAAAAAGCATAGAGACCTGGAAACTGGGAGGTGCCAAAATGCTACCTTCTCAAGCGTTTCCCGATCTATGACGGTGAAATTTGGCGTATTCTTGCACTCGTACGGTTTTAGTACGGCGATGTATTTACTTCCAACGGCAAGAAGAGCTTTCGCTTTATGTTGCAAGTCAATTTTATGAGTTAATTGTCTGTTTTTAACATCCCACTGGCAGAAAACGGCAAACGAAGATGAGTTGTCCAGGTGTTTCATGTAATAAATGTATGTCCCATCGAAGTAGATTCCTGGAACATACGCATTCGGATGTGTCGACTCTAATGGGATGGCGTACAGAGGCCTCAAATATAGCCCATCCCTACTACTTTTCACAGGCATAGAACTGACGAGACGTACCCAAATACAGCATTTGTCCATACTCAAAAGTAAGTGTTGGTTTTGATGTTCACTGCCTTCTTCTGCAGGATATGGCGTTAAACTTACTTTAATGACCCATAAATTATGGTCTGCCAATGTCTTGTACAGCCTTGCATTAGTGATGGACCAAAACTTAACTTTTTTGTCAGCGGCACCACTAACTATAAGTTTTAGTGGCACTGAAAAATCAAATGTAAATACTGCACCAGTATGGCGCATAAACTCGTACATCCGACATCCAGTTTGGATATTCCACAGCACTAGGTAACCAAGGTAGGAAGACGCCACTAGATACTCCTCGTCAAATTTAATAGCTGAGATACTAAAATCAGTTCTCAGAACGCTAATTAGTCGGTCACTAGCACAATCCCAAATTCTAATGATCTTGCTTTCTGAAGCTGGAAAAGAGAGAGAGAGAGAGAATTTAAAACATATTCAATACTTACACACATACACAAAAAAAAGCTGTCAAAAATACTAAAAAAATTTATGTTACATACATCAGAAATCATATTTCGAAAGGGAACCAACATTGACAGAAATTAAGGACAAAAATTGCATTTTTATGTAAAAAATAATATATGCCGTTTACTGGCATATTTTTAAAGGGGCTGGGAAAGAATGCCTTGTAAGATAAATAAATTATAAATGTTCTCGAATTTGCTGATTCTTGGCTCCCCGAATGAATATGGAAGGTACGGTCATTCTTTGCTGATGCAAACACAAAAAATTTGCGTGCATTAAAAATAGTTTGTGTTGTCTGGAAAGAACGGGTTCATATGACCAAGTTGGTCATTTTTATGGAGATTTAGGTGCTTGAAGTAATTTGATTTAATCATATTCACATTAACCAGGTCTGACTGCATACAAGTGAAATTTGATCATATTTAAGAACACAAATGTGACGCACTAATTTTCAACAAATTTTCACAGGTAAATGAATGTTAATGCTTTATGTGGAATTTTTTCCAAAGGCAATGTCTCTAAAACAGAATGTGCTAAAATAGTGCGATGTACGTCAAAAAAGAGCTTAAGTGCAGAACAACTATGCGATAAGTAAATTTGAAATAAATAAAATGCCAGTTTTTTTTTTCTTTACGTTTTGCCAAATTTTTTCTGCATTTCTATTAAAAAGGAATTTCTATGTTATAGTAATTAAGAACCTTTAAAACATACTATATATATTTTTTAAGTATATATTTATATATACTTAAAAAAGTATATATATATTAATATATTTCCAGCACCTGGGGCAAGTTAAGTATTGCACCCATTAAAACTTATTAACACCCCTTTCACCAGTCCAATATTGAAATTTTGCACCCTTAAAAATTTTGTACCCAGGGCTTTTGCCTCAGTAGCACCCCCCCACTACACACACACTATTCCACTGTATATTCTAAAACTAGAGAAGACAAGGAAAAATAATCGATGTTACTGTATTGTATTACTACACACAGGAACCTGCACAATTTAGTACAGCTGGAATTCAAGGTGTAAATATAAACCTTATACATGGGCAAATTACTTTTAATTAAATATATATGGAAATCTTTTTATTTTAAATACACTACATATTGTGGCTCCCTCTGTTGGTATATATATATATATTAGGGTGTTCCTTAAAAACTAAAATTAAAAAAGGTTAACGTCTTACCTGCTAATATTGTTAAGTGGATTGAAAAAGTAAATTACCTTGAATTTTAGCCTCATCAAGCAATTTTAAAAGGTGTCACATAGAGCTGGAACTTTAGTTACTTCTATTACTTTACCATAGCATCGAAACAGTGACATCGAAACACATTCTATAAGAATCTAAATGTTAGATTCTTATATTATACATTATAAAAGCAAAAAAAGAATGTCCATTGCCCATTTGTCCACAAAGAAACATTAAACACTTCAATTATTCAGTTTGCTATTTACTGCCATTCACAAGTTTTTTAGTGCATTTGGAAATTTCTCCCTGTTTCCTTCCACAATTTGCATAAGGTACTGCTTCTGATCTTCGTTCTTTATGAGAATACTGTTGTAGTTTGGTATTAGTGATGCACCATTTACTATCTTAGATCTCTAACAATAATCATTGCTAATTTATAATCAGGTGATTCATCCCACTCGTTGTGGACGACAGACAAAAACTCTGTGTCTATATCCAGCATTTAAAAAAAAAAAAAGATGGAACAAGCTGGTCACAAAGTTTGCCACCGTCTTTTCATGAATACATTGGGTTACATCCCAATCAACCCTCTTTGCAGGGTTATCCATCCCATCCTTATTTAAGACATTAAACATGTCCCCTCTTCTCTGATACGGGTATGTCAGAGTGAAAGGAAAAGAGTGACACCAAAATATCATTTAGATACCAGTGTCTGGAAAAGGCTGTAATTGCTGCACTTGAGACAACTTTGTCATTATAAGATACTAGATGTTTCCAGAAAACAAGGTCGTTAGCTGGAGCAGCAGCTGCAAGTGGGGATATAAACCATGATCTGACGTATATACTGGCAGGAAAGGCTGAGGATCTTTTCCTGCCGTCATGATCATGTTTTGTCATTTTAAACTGAAAATGAAAAAGGCATGTGTTTAGTGTGTAGACGATGTGGGCCATCCATTTAGCCAAGTGGAGAGCTCAGAGCTGTGTGAAATGGATTCCTCGGGAAGGATTAGCACCAAAGCAAATTATAGTCAGTTCCAGTAGTTCCCAGTAGTTGTCACATGGTTGGATGTCAGCTAAATGCTGCATACAGAAATTGATGATAGTTTCCCATTCGGTGACCTCATCCACAATGACTTCAAAATTCTTTTGGTTGGTGAATTGCCAATGCTGTTGAAAGTGCTTAAAAAGCATGATGTTAGGCAGTGGCATAGGCAGAAAGTTCATAAAGGGGTTATAGACTTAATGGGAGGGGTTACAGAGCTACAACTGATATATTCCTATGTTAAATATATAAAATTTCATTGTGATGGGGGTTACAACCCCCAAACCTCTCCCTAGCTAAGCCTCTGATATCATGATCAGAAGAGAGGGTTTTGCATTTGGCAAAGACATTTTCTACAACGATCTCCATGATGTGGTGGCGTGATGTGAGATTCAGCAGGTCTCTTCCAACATTCAATTCAATAAGTGTGCAAGCCCCTGCCCACTGACCCGTGTTAACACTCGTTGGTATGTAACCCATGTTAACACTCGTTAATTGGTTGTCCTACGAGCCAAACTTCAGTGCCTTTACGAGTTACAGGCGAAGCTGAAGCCATGTTGTTTTGTTACACCACCACAATATAAACTATGTTTCATAACTTGGAAGCGAAAAACAGCCCAATTTTTACGATTATATACTGCTTACTGTGCCTGCATGAATTGAACGAAAAGAATCTTGCACATAAGGGAAATCTCCGTTAACCAGCTAATCTATAAATAGTGCATTTCTGGCTGTTCCCACTTTGACAAGAAGCAGTATATTCAAATTATGTATGTTCCAATGGCTTCATAGTTCTTAAAATGTCTCAGGTGTCGGCCTACATTCGGAGCAATATTTTGTATTAAAATTATAGAAAAATTATAAAAATAAATGTTTTGTTAGCTTTTTATATTACTCTTAAGGTATGGGAAAAAACACGTTATTTGCATGAAATTTATTATTTATATGTATATTACCATGTAACCCAATAAGCACACAACGTATCTCTATGTTAACTGGCAATACAACCCACTTCCATAGTTTGGGATCCGTGTGACACGTCATAAAATTGTCCAATCTTCCCAAAATTTTTTATGTAACATTTTTTCATCAAACACAACAATATTATTGGGTAAGACTATGAAAAACTAAAATAAAAAAAAATTGCTATGTAAATAAGAACCACATCATAAGGAGTATATCTCACAACTGTCCTCATCCCAGAATAATGGCATGTGGCAGAGCACCACTTTGAAGTGGCCCTAGTGGCAGTCACTCCGTAGGGGATGAGAGGAAGAGTCCTGCTTTAGCGCAGGACTTTGACTGTGGTGATCAAAGGGCAGATTCTTCGTTAAACTGTAGGTCCAGCTTGCCAACCCGTTTGGCCAACATAGTGAGTTTAAAGCTGCTTCCTCTGTATTTTATTCACCGTACTACGTGTATGTCTACGGAGAGACTAATGTCCTGCAGTAGATTGAAAATGGTCAATGATAATGATGATTGTATAAAATAAATCATCAGTAAATACACTAACGGTACACATGAATCTTTTGCAAAAAAATTTCAATCAGCTGAAGGCTTGTTGCAGAACATTACAAAACATTTTGTTTTGTGGGGGGGGGGTCCAGTGCCAGAAAGATTTGCAGGATGTTCAAATCTACAATTAACAAATGGCACTATATCAGAGAAAGCTGTGGGTTTGTAGTTAATTCTCAAAAATAATGATGTTCCCAATCTTTAAGGGATATGCACATTACTATTATAATTAAAATGTTTTAAAAAAGTCATATGTTTAATAGTTACGAATCAATCAAAATCCACACTCTGAAAATTTCACCCTTACATTTAAAAGCTACAAAAGACAATTTGACACTGGAATTTCGAAAACAGTTTTTAAAAAATATATTAAATTCCCAGTTATTGTCACCAAGTTAAAAAATACAATGTTAACATATTACCAAATAAATATATACCTGAATAAAATAGATACAAAACTGACACATTTACATAATTTATCAAGTAGTAGTTAATTGTCTTATACAACACACAGACTCTTTCTTCAGCACAAATACATGTCAAAAGATTAATAAATCATGAAACCATCAGTTCTATTTCTATTTTGTTCTTTTGTTTTCACAATATATCACTATTCAACTTAAATATCTTCCCTGTAGCGATAAATTTATGTATATCTCAGGAATTATAGCTATAAACTACAATAAAATCAGATTTATTTGCACTTGAGTTGAATAAATTAAGTACTCCACTTGAATTATGACTTATAACAAAAATCAGCATAAACATTGTAACAGGAAACTGGATATATGTCTGGAAAGATTACTCCACCCAAAATTTGGAGGAAATAAAATTATGCGCACTAAGCAGATGTCGCTCAGCTAGACATGCCAACTTTAGTAGCTTCGGGTCTTGCATAGTCGACAGTATGAAAACGTATATGTATATACAACGTATAAATGTGTGCATAATATGAACTTGCCCCCCCCTCCGACCAATAATTTTGAAAACTCTATTTTCATACAAATATATTACCGCTATACTCACTCAACACAGGGCCTTGGAGAAAAGTAATCCTTCCAAGCATACATCAAAATGGTTGTTAGAGTGCTTGTTTCACTAATTTTTGTTGCAAAACATAGCTCAAATGAGGATACTTCGTTTATGAAAGAGATTTCCTCACAAATGCAAATGAGTCGACTTTTCTTATCATTTATAACAACCTGACATGGGGCATGTGTACATTGATTGCCATAAGTAAGGTGCCGTTTAAGTGCAATCAGATAAAGGTGACGCAAACTACTTAATCAAATTGTTTGTTTGTTTGCTTTTACGGCTCAAAGACCTACCGGGACCTACAGTTTTCCGAGGAATCCGAACCTCTTAAGGCCTGGGGAACCAAACCCCGGACTACAGTGAGCAGTGCGATCTTTTATGAGATCTCTGAGTAAGCGTTCTTTTTGCACTGCTGGGAGTCGAACCCGGATTAGCCGCGCAATAGGAGAACGCGTTACCACACTGCGCCACTTAATCAAATTCATATACACAATTATCATATCATAAGTAATTACAAAACTAAAAAAAAAAAAAAAATTATATACACACCAGCAGCAACTTTTCCTTTATAATAAAAAACAGCAGTAAGACGCCGCAAATCTCTGTCATAGGTTTTTGAAAAAAATGCCCTATAAGTCTTCATGTGATGACGTCTAGTATTCATTTCTACAAAGAATGTTTTCCAGTAATTAGCATCACGGTTATCTAGGTACTGGTCTATGATGTATCCCGCATTGATGCATGCCTGCTGCCAAACCCGGGGTAAAGAACTTATTTTCCTATTCCATGCACGACTCACTTGGCAACATTTCATGAGAGTCTTCCCATCCAAAAACTTGAGAAGATACTCGGCAAGTTCCATGGGCAAGAGTTTTAAAAAATCTCGGTACAATAATATATCCATTTTTTTCAAAAGACAATAAAGTTGTGATGGACCACTGACTGCAACTAATCTATCTAAAGTATCATTCTTTTCTTCGTCTTTTAGTTGAGCGTATTGTTCTGTAACATTTTCTAACCACGCCGAAAATCCAGCTACAAAATGCAACAAGTATATATTACTACACAATAAAATCAAGAAATTCTGGAACTAATTTAGTATTTTATATGCTTCTATCAACATACAATTATTAAAATCAAAATGCAAACATCTTAAGGTGTGAATTCTTACAAAACTGACTTTTTAATGGTTCGTTTCTACTGCAAGAATACATTTTACATTGGAAGGATAGCAAAGGTTATGTTGGGACAGATAGTTTCTGAGGAGTCCGAGCCCATTACCATGGGAACCAAACCCTAGACCTGTGGTTCCCAACTCAATTTAAGCCGCGGACCACTTTTCCACTTCAATTGTACCCGCTGACCACTTTGAAAAATTCTCACAAGATCAGCGGCAGATTAAGGGGGAGAGAGAGGGGGGTTATCGCTCCCTTGAATGAAAATTTAACATTGAAAAGATACAAGGTAAAGGTCCAATGAGGTATCATTTTCAAAAATCAAGTCATTAATCGCAACGCCCCTTTAATAACTTCTAAATTCATCCCTGTATGAGTTGACTGCAAAACCTTAATAAAAAAGGGAACGAGGTCTTTTGTGGGGAAGATGTAGATTCGTAGAAGTAAACAAAGCAGTGTTGCCAACAGTGAGGCCAAACAAAGCAGTGCTGTCAAGGTGAAATCCCTAGTGGCAGCAATAGAAAGTCTCTACATTTCACCAGAAAGTCCCTACATGCAACAGCGTAGCAGCTTTTCTTCAAAAGTGGGGGAGGGGGAATACTAAAAATATACCATCCGTTACATTTTTATATTTAATTTTAATATTTAATAATAATAATATTTTTATAAGTATTTTTTTTAATCGTTTTTTTAAATAATGACCCGTCTAGCGGACCACTTGGGACTCCTTTGCGGACCACCAGTTGGGAACCACTGCCCTAGACTATGGTGGGTAGACAAACAGCATTTATTCTGTTATACCATTAGAAGTAGAACAGAGGTTAATGGCATGAGAGATGAATACAACACCACTATGCCATTATAAGGCAGTGTATCCACATTTCTCAAAGGAACTCAAAGCTCTTAAGATCTGGGGACCGAACCAGAGAACTACAGTGAGCAGCTAGTAGATAATTTTTCATTTGCATCATAGGGAGCCAAACCCAGATTAAAGAACGACAAACCCAATATAACCAATTAAACCCAGATTAATTAAACAAGATTAATAATAAAAAAGGTGTCATAGCATCCGTTCGTGCCGGTGGTGGTTTGTGAGTTGTAGCAGTACGATGAGCGAACATTTAATTGTTTTTATTTTTGTAACAGATTGGAATTGACAGTATGTTTGGGATGGAGAAGGGGTATAGGAGGAAGAGGTTATAGGAGGTATGGGAGGAAAATGTTAAAGGTATAAGAGGGAAAGGTTAGAGGAGGTATGGGGAAGAGGTATGGAGGGAAAATGGGAGAGGAGGTATGGGGGAGGGGAGTTGAGGGGAACGTGGAGTATCGCAATGTCGGCGATGAAAAGTTGTTGGACTCATACTTCGCTAACCGGAGATGAAAAGTTGTCGGACTTGTACGTCGCAGAAGGTATGGGAGGGGAGGAAGAAGGGAGAGGAGGTATGAGGGGAACGTGGAACATTATAATAACATTATAACTGAAAAGCTGTTTGACTTGTACTCCACAAAGTATATGTAGCAGTGGCCTCACAAAGACGAAGTAGAGGAAATGATTCCAACAGCTATAAAAAATCAGATACTTAAGGAGAGAAGTTTTTTTGTTAAAAAAATCTAAAAAGAGTATAATAGGTAGTAAACTCATTATAACAGGTAATTACTCCTTAAAAAAACATGGCGGCCAGGAAGCGAGCGTGTGATGACGTAATGTGGGAAGGAGATTTCCGGAGCACAGTTGCTGCGCCTTGGTGACAAATTGTACAGGGGATACACGTGTAGTTTGGCCGAATACATATTTTAATTTCGTTAAATATGTGAGCAAACTGCACACGTTTACAAAAAAATATAAAAATGCCACAACAATGAACACATAAGCATGTTTATATAGGATATAACAGGGGTCATAACTTCCAACTTAAGTATAAGTATATTAGGCTATACTACATGTGTGTCCCCTGTGCGATTCGTCGCCTTGGCATAGCAACTCCCTTCCCGGATTACATCATCACACACTCGCTTCCCGGCCGCCATGTTTTTTTAAGGAGTAATTACCTGTTATACTGTTTACTGCTTATTATACTCTTTTCAGATTTTTTTAACCAAAAAAACTGCTGTCTTTAAGCATTGATTTTTTATGGCTTTTGGAATCATTTCCTCCACTTCCTCTTTGTGACACCGTCTCCACATATACTCTGCGTAGTATGAGTCAAACAGCTTCTTAGCACTGACATTGGGATGCTCCACGTTCTCCCCATACCTCCTCTCCCTTCTTCCCCCCCCCTCTTCAATACCTTCTGCGAAGTAGGAGTCCAACAGCTAGTCGATGCCGATTTGCGAAATACGAGTCCAACAGCTTTTCATCGTCGACATTGCGATACTCCACATTCCCCTCACTCACTCCTTTCCCCTTTTTCCCTCTATACCTCCTCAAACGTCTTCCTCCTATATCCGCTCTCCATCCCAAACATACCATCAATTCCAATCTGTTACAAAAATAAAAACTATATTTACTATTATATATAACTAAGCTTATATAAATGGTCGCTCATCCTATCACTATAAACCACCACCAGCACGAACGGATGCTACAACACTACAATACAACTACTGCATGCATTTTTAACACTTCACAAAACTTCCCTTGACTTTAAGAGTCACTTTTGGAGACGAGTTGGCGACAAAACAGGGGATTCATCTGTAGTGTCACCGATACATTACATACAATAAAACCTCTAGCGGACACCAGGATTTGGCGCTAATGCACGGTTCGTTACCACCTAGCTCTAGCACAGTGTTTCCAAGAATTCCGAACCCGGTAATTGGCAAACAGTGACTAGCTGCCATTGCTTTCTACGGCAGGAGAGTACTACTCCGTGCTTTACTGATGGTTATTTTTGGTGGCGGGGAATGTGGGGGCACCCCCCCCCCACTAGGCTTTAACTGAGATAGGAAAAATACTGATTCGCAAAAAATCACCTTGCGTCAGAAAAAAACATTGCGCGCTCACTCACAACTTGTTTGGACTTCGTACACCTATGTAACGCCACACTCTCACGTGATACGGCAATCTAGCGGAATTTGCAGTGTTTTCAAGGGAATAGAGTGAGTTTTGGGTAACGAAATCTGTATTATCCCCCCATAATTTTAGTGTTTGTCCACTATTCGGAAGGGTTAGGAGACAGCAAGAATTGGGAATGCGAACAGGCAAGGTGTCTGCTGAACATGAGTGTCCGTTAAGGAGGTTTTACTGAATATGGGAGTTGAAGCACAGCAACCCCCACCCCACCCTTCACATACTTTCTGAGTATGCCACTGATTGAGCATATCAAAATAATCATTACCTGATGTGTTAACTTGTTTATCTTTCGCCATAACGGGCTTTTGTAAAATTATACAACAAACAAGAACAGTAAAGAAACTGTATACAAAGGTATCGACTATATGTTTACATTATACGCCCACAAACCATTGCCAGTTTCGGAAAGGAAATGAAGACATACTTTAACAATGAGATTTCAAAACACAAGTAGGAAATATGTTGTCTTGTAAAACAGCAGAAGGAGAATTTGCCAGTGACAACCGATAGGTGGTGGTTAAGAATGGTTTCAATTTTCTAAAATTATTTTAATAAAGGTGGGACTTTTAAAATATTATTTACCTTCCTTTTGATAATGATATTGAAATTCAATCCTGTTAGGTCAAACCTGTTCTGCGTGGGACTAATTGAAAGTGGTATGGGATTGCCCTGAGAAAAAGATAAAAATTTATAGATTCCTCTACATTTTTCTTTTTAGCAAATGTAGTCTTCTTGTATGATTTGGATGCGTCGAAATAATTTTGGAAACTGTTAATCTAGTTTCACTTAATTACATAATAACATTCGGCAGTGCCGCTTTACCAAAACAGGGGAATGGACAGATCCTGGCCCTATAAAAAATTTTTAAACCAATCGTAAGTCAGAAATTTTCACGTGAAAAGTGGGTGGGGTTGCAAGGTGAAAGCAAAGAGTATAGGGGAGATTTACTGTACAGTAAAATCTCCCTAAGGCGACCACTGTCGGTTCCATGAAAAAGCAGTTGCTTAGAGAGGTGGTCTCTGAATGAAGGTAAATTTAATTTTGGGTCTATGGGGAGGAAAGAAATCGGTTTCCAGAAAAAATAGTAGTTAAGGGAGGTGGTAGCCGAATAGAAATAGTCGTTAAGTGATGTTTCACTATATCTATTTCTTTGGTAAAGGGTTGTGATTGTAATTGCTGAAAAATTTTTTAACATAGGCATGGATGAGGATTTATATGCTGTTACTATGAAAAGAAATAATGTGAAACCTCACTTAATGACCACTCCTATTTAGAGACCACCTCCTTTAACGACTACCTTTTTTTGGAAACGGATTTTCTCCCAACCATAGACCCAATACCTAATTTACCTCCATTCAGAGACCACCTCTCCGAACGACCGCCTTTTCACCTAACCGTCGCTTTAGGAAGGTTTTACTGTAATCATATGAATATGCTAATAATCACAGTATAACCTCCCTAAGGTGACCACCGTCGGTTCCGTATAAAAGCGGTCGCTCAGAGAGGTGGTCTCTGAATAGTGACAAATTTATCATTGAGTGGTCTATTGCAAGGAGAAATCCGTTTCCAGAAAAGGTGGTCGTTCAAAGAGGTTTTACTGTATTTTATCAATACATTACTTTACAAATAGCGTGCATTTTTACTGCGCAACTGGCGTCATATAAAAGGGGTAAAATTTGCGAACGGTTTATTTTTCTCGTTGTCGGCGTTGCAGTTCCCTGAAGATGCAACAAGTAATACCTTTACGACGTTTTTAAAGACTTCATAGCCAATTGAACGACTTTGCATGTGGTCCAGTAATCGGGATGAGTGAAGCTGGCTGGCCTTACCAAACACTACGCTACCACATTCACCGTACGGACACTGTTGTGAAAAGGTGTTGGCAACAATGATTGCTGCTAGGAAATCATTAGCAGATTCAAGGCTCTGGAAGGCCAAGGTGCACGAATTCGAGGCAAGGTCGGTTGGTTGTGCAACAAGCCCGAGCTGACCCAACGGCATCATTGTCTGCCATCCAACATGCTACAGTTTCATTCATACTACCCGTGGCACTTTTCACCATCATCCGAGGTGGGGTTACGCCAAGGACGGATTTAAAAGTCATTCGAGGTGGGGGGCGATTAATTTGGTTTTTGGAAATGATACCTCATTGGATCTTTATCATGTATCTTCTCAATGTTGAATTTTCATTAAAGGGAGGAGCGATCACCATCCCACTGGGTTACGCTCACAGTGGCCTTTAACCCCACACCATTGACAGAGTTGTCTGGAGTGGTGTCGTAGCCGATCATCATGGCTGCCAGCAGATTGGCATCGCATAGTGTTCAGCGATGAATCCAGCTTCGGTGTTGGACAGATGATCATCGGATCCGTGTGTGGAAGTGCCAGAACTGTGGTCCATACCATCCTTTGTTTACAGAAGCACACACCCATTGACCCTAGTATGGTGATGTGGGGTGCTATCTCATACGACACCCCTAGTGATCTTGCATACAACTTTAATAACTCAACGATATATGATGACATCCTGTGGTTGTTGGCGTTATCCTTCATGATACGATAGCATGGGGCCATTTTCCTATAAAATAATGCCAGGCCCCATACGGCTCGCATATCTCTGAGCTGCCTCCGTGCTGCTGATACTCTTCCTTGACGAGCAAGGTCACCAGACCTTTCACCAATTTAACATGTATGGGAATGGTAGGCCGCCAGATTCGGGCACCGCAAAATATCGCAGATCTGAGCAACAAGTGCGGAATGCGTGCAGGGCCGGAGCGTGCACAGGTGCAACGTGTACAACGCACACGAGCGGCATAATATTGGGGCGACCAAATATTAAAAGTATAAAAATAAGTTTATATTCAAAAATTTAAAAAAAAAGGCTTAAAACGTTGATTTTTCTTTTTTAATTGCTTTCACCCAGGACTCCATTTGACTTGCCGGTTATCGGACCGTTTTAAATGGGTAAATCGAATTGTTTCTCTGGACCCTCGTAAACCCACATATCGAACGAAGTAATCTTTTCCCTCTGGCCCCAATGAGTGAACGTGTGTGTTATATATGAGATGGGGTGCCTCATTTCAGAACGATCTTCTCAACGTCCTTCGCGTTCACTCCCAGGATCCACGTACTGTATATCAACTCCAGCTAACGCTGGTAGCTTCAAAGATGAAGAGGAGCCTTCCCCTACTTATCCCGCATTTGTTACAGAAACGCAAATTTAAACGTGCAAGAAACCGTCCTGACGTATTCATTATTTGATGAAGAACATAACTATTGAACAGTGAGCAGATAAGCTTTTTTTTGGGCTCATTATTAATACCTTATATATATATATATATTATTTCATATAAATATATGTGTACAGAGAAAGGCTATTATTTTAACCAAACAGTAAAAAGATTGACCAGGGTCTACCGTAATACAAATGTTGTTGGATCGAATGTAACAAGAGAAAGAAAAAAAGAAAAATATAAAAGAAAAAGTATTAAAAGAATATCAAATCAATTTTCAAAAATCTGAGTCGAGAGTTACCGTTCGTATTTTAGGCATTAGTGATAGAAGCAGGGCCAAATCATCGCATAGATAAACAAGACAAATGTCTAGGGCCCGGCGCGATGCAGACTTAACGCTCATACGCGTAACTGAAAAGTTAAATATGGCGTAAACTGGGGGTGCGCAAAACCCCCAAAATTGTATGAAAAAAATAAAGATTTTGCATCTTCCCTAAAAAAAAAAAGATGGGGAACTGTCCCTCCAGATTACACCTATGTCAATGCTAAGTTAAAAGTTGAAAAAACGGTTTGCAAAAGAAAATTTTAGATATTAACCCAAGGGCTTTTTTTTTGTGCCATTTGCTTCACTCACACAGTTCTTGTTGAAAATGGCGCAGAAAAAGTCACTCTAGAGGCTGCAGAGTTTTTTAATGTCGTTTAAGAGCCTTGTGGATTTTTTTCTGCGTCTACAAAAAGGTGGAACGTTCTAAAAAGAAATATCCAGTGGCGGATTTATAAAATTGCCGCCCTTAGGCACAGCCTGTACTGCCGCCCCCTCCCTCCTTTAGAAAGAACGGAATATTTGTTAAAAAAAAACCAACCGCATATCATACTCTTAACATTTGATATGTAAAGCAGATATTTCATATAATTATTCAAACTAATAAGATAAATTTCGAAATTATTGCTACCATAGTCTCCGACTTCGTGGATTTGAGACACTTTTTGAATCCACATTAGTTTTAGTTTGGAATCCTGGAGCCTCTGATGTTTTTACGTGTATTTCGTATATTTGGGGAAAAAAACACGTACGCATCCTTGCATGAATTTTTTCGTTATCAGTATATATAAAAAGCGTGTTAAGTCTGGATTTATAAAGGGGCACGCTGGGAAAATACCCGGGGAACAAAATTTTTGGGTCTTCATCTTTCGATTCTGTAGTTCATATTTGCGGGCAAGTTAAAGTAGTCGCCTATATGTCATCGCTATTGGGGAAACAGGGCAATAATTAAAAGAAAATTTGTTTCAAAATTATCGAGTTTGGATAATTTTGTGTTTAAGCACTTTGATGGCACCCCCCCACCTCGACGAGTGCCGCCCCTAGGCCTGTATCTTGTGTGCTTACTTAGAAATCCGCCAATGGAAATACCAAAAGTTTCACTTTGCAACGATCTCTGAAACAAGGTGTGAGAGTAAAATAAATGCCATCAAACCATTGAGGTTTAAAATATCAGAAATATGTCCTAGTCTTATTGAATTATTAAACGAGTCAAATGTGGATGTAACTATGTAACCAGGAGCTTTTGGAGGCTTGTAACCACCCTGAAATTTTGTATATTTAACATAGGAATATATGAGTTGTAGCTCTGTAACCCCCCATTGAGCCTATAACCCCCTTATGAACTTTCTGCTTAGGCCTATGAATGTAACTACTTTTTTTTTTTAGCCTAGTGCATCATTTAAAAAATTTAAGTTTTAAATGTATCTATTCCGTCATCGTGTTGTACGACATTTTATCTAAGGTTAATATTGTTAGTGAATTACTGCAAAAACCAAAATTAAACATAAAGACTTACACTGATCTTTTGAAAAATTTAATAAATTTCATTCAAGAAAAACGCCCCGATGCAGGATTCGAAGATGGCATGAACCTAAGTAAGGAGTTAGTTCTGAGTATTGACGTAGAAACGAATTTTTCAGATACAAATACTGTTCGTTTAAGAAAAAGAAGTAGACAATTTAGTTACGAGCATGCAGATGACCCCATTCAAACTCCTCATAAGAATTTCAGAATAAATTTCTATTTTTCAATTTTAGATAACCCTTCAATCATTAAGCGAAAGGTTTGAAATTCTTCAAGAACATAATGAATTATTTGATTTTTCACAATTTTTCATATTTAAAAGACATTTAGCAGACAGGAAAAAATAAAAGGTTGCGAGAATCTACAAACAAAATTTTCTAATAAAGAGGAAACTGAAATCGATATCCATGCAACTGATTTAATGAACGAAACAGATATTTTAAAAAGTTGTGTTGCTTTCAAATATGACACCGTTCGAAATTTTAAACTATTTATTAAAAAATTACTTGCACAATCCATTCCCAAATATGTTCATAACATTACAATTTGTTGCCTTTACCGGTATCAATTGCTGGAGGTGAGAAGTCATTTTCTAAATCAAAAAGTATAAAAAATTATCGCAGATCAACAATGAGCCAAGAACGATTTAGTAATTTAGCAACTATTTCTATTGAACACGAGATGACTGATAAATTAGATATTAATCAATTAGTTAAGCGTAAAAAATGTACATTTCTTACGCTTATAACGTTGTTCTTTGCTTATAAATCTAATCTGCGTAATGCTACGTCAAATTATCTCACATACAATTTATTTCTTGTTTGCCAAGATATAGTCAATTTCGCTGGTTCCTCCATTGGGGTGTTTCCATGTCCATTTTCTTTGTAGTTTCTTCTTAAAAAATGAATTCATGATGCTAAGATTTTCAGCTTCGGCAAATTCTATGAGTTGATCGCCACGTTCATTCCTTTCCCCGTATCCTTATTTACCAACCGATGTCTCTCCTTATTTCTATTGTCCAATTCTTGCATTGAAATCCCCCATGATGAGCTTGATATGTTGTTTCCGTTTGGCGTGTAACTGTTTGATTTCTTCATAAAATTCTTCAACATTTTCGACGGTGTGGTTTGATGTTGGTGCATACGGCTGTAATATTTGAAGTTGGTATCCTTGTGTTAGTTGAACAACGAGCCTCGCTGCTCGATCCGACATGCTTTCAACTTCAAAAAGTTGGTCTTATATTCTTTTATCGATTAAGAAGCCAACACCACTTGTTCTGCCAGTTTCCGTTCCCCTGTAATAAAACAAATGTCCGCTTTTAAGTTCCACCAATTCTTCACCTTTTCTTCTGACTTCACTGAATCCTATAATGACCCAATTGATCTTTTCAAGTTCCTCTTCCAATTACTGAAGTTTTGGTTCAGAAGCAAGGATCGTCCGTTATAAGTAGCCAAGGTCAATAACAAGCGGAAGTTTGGACCATTCCAGTGATTCTTAGCACCCCCTACTATCATGCCACGCTGACCGCTGCCTTGATCAGGAGCACTCCAGCACTTGGAGAGTAGGGGCCATGGTGTTTGGTGTGCAAGCATAGTGGAGGAATTAGCCGTAATTTCACCATGCTGGCTAGACGGGTTGGTGAATTAGTCATCCCTTTTCGTCTTTCTATTCGTGCAGCAGATATTAATTTGCTTCACAAATAGAAAGTCAGCCCGCACAACTGGAAGGCGGGGTAGGACAATAGGTTACTGGCTCGGCCGGTTCCACACATCGTCACATGCGTTCAGCCTGTAAGTCTCCTTCCAGTTAGATACTAGCAACCCTTTTGTAGGCTATTATATATATATATATATATAAGGTGTGTCCCACCGAAATAAAGCCACCGTGATTATATGCCGTAACTGGACACGAAACAAACCAATAAGAACGAAACAAATATATTAAGAAAGTCTATATACAAATACATATTTGCAAGGAGTAACTCACTCCCTGCCCCACTTGGGCAGGAAAAAAAAATGAATGTGTAAAAAAGAGAGCAGAAAAAGTGTCCAGCCGAAATAAAGCCACCATCCCTATTAGTGTTTTAGGTAACTCTCAATATTCGAGCTATTACAGGTAAACAGGTTTATGACGTCAGGAAGTTGTCAAATAACTTACCTGTTCTATCCCAGTCGAATGTTGACTTCAGAAGGTTGTATTTTCTATTTCTCCTGCAGTATTGCAATGGGAAAACGAACCCAGCTATCAGAGTTCGAGAAAGGCCAGCTAACAGCTTTTAAGGAACAAAGTCTTTCATATAGACAAATATCTAAGCAAATCAAACGATCTAAAACCGTAATAGACAATTTTGTGAATCAGGGCAATGCGTACAGGTATAAAAAAAGGAGGTGTACAGGCAGAAAAATGACTTCCAGGCAGGAAAGAGATATTGTGCATCGTCTTTCACAAGGTGGTATTTCTCTCAGACAATTGGCCAAAGAGGATAACATCCCTGTGACAAAATCAACTCTGTCACGGATTGTAAAATATACAAAAAACTTCCAATATAAAAAAGGAAACAGCAGCCCATGTTGAAAGCTATCCACAAGCAAAGGATAGTAGATTGGGCCAAATATCATCAAACCTGGAAAGACCAGTGGCATCGTGTTATATTCTCAGATGAGAAAAAACTTAATTTGTATGGCCCAGACGGCCTTGCACTCTGTTGGCGTGACATGAGGGAAGAAGAGGAAATCTTCTCCAAAAGATAATAAGGTGGAGGCTCATTAATGGTGTGGGGAGGCTTCGGCTATGGTGGTAAACTTAACCTGGCTTTCCCCTTAGGCCGCATAAAGGCTACCGATTACCAAGAAATGCTAGAAATCCAGTTACTGCCATTTGCAGAGAGAATTGGTGGCCCAAGTTGGATTTTCCAGCAGGACAACGCCCCCATTCACGTTGCAAAACCCTCTTGTGAATGTTTTTTGCATAATGGGGTACATGTCATGGAATGACTCGCCCTTTCCCTTGATCTTATTTCCCAAGAAAATGTGTGGGGGTAACCTCAGTAGGGCTGTATATGCCAATGGCAGACAGTTTCAGTCTGTGGCAGAATTGAAGGCTGCCATCATTGAAGCCTGGGATAATATTGATGCCATTGTCCTCCAGGGATTGGTAAATGGTATGCCACATCGTGTTTTCCAAGTCATATATAATCATGGCGGATATATTGGCTATTAACAGTAGTGGCTTTATTTCGGCGGGACACTTTTTCCCCTCTTTTTTTACACGTTCATTTTTTTTCCTGCCCAGGTGGGGCAGGGAGTGAGTTACTCCTTGTAAATATGTATTTGTATATAGACTTTCTTAATATATTTGCTGCGTTCTTATTGGTTTGTTTCGTTGCCAGTCATGGCACACAATCACGGTGGCTTCATTTCGGTGGGACACGCCTTATATAGTATCCAACCCAAACATTATGAGAAAAGGTGTTTATTTTTTTTCCTTTATTTTAAGTGGTCCACATGGGGAAGTGGTAGGGGCGGTCAAACAAACCCATGGTTTAATTTCAGCAATAATAGCAGATGATGTGGCCGTATTAGATGGTCAAATTCTCGCAAAGAATCCTCGCAAACCCATGGTTGTGCCACTGATCAGCTTAAAGTCTGAAGTAACATTTTGCATTTGTACATATTTTTTCAGATCTAAAGAGTACGTCTCCACTTTAGAAAAACATTCTGTGGTACACGACGTAAGCATGCCTACTGGTGGAGAGCATAAGTATATGCAGGAGTGATCTTAGGAATAAATCATCCCACCTTCTTGAAATTAGTTTTTATTTTCTGGACCATCTGCGAAAGGAATCAGTAGTGCATCGGGAAAAAGAATAAGCCCTCTCGAAAGGAATTCCTGGTTACAACGTCGGTGTTAAGGGGAATTTTTTATTATTATTATGAAGTAACATATGAGCAAAAACAAAATATTTTGAAATAAGAGAGAAGTTGGGAGGGGGGAGGGATGGCCATCTTGTTCTTGCAGACGAATGTGAATAAATGTCATGCTCCGGCTCTGAATGCGTGGCAGAATGTGTGGCAGGATGACAGTAGGGACCTTTATCACTCTTTACCCAGATGTATAGAAGAATGCAACGCCACCAGGGGTTTCACCATGATTTGAACATTCAATGTGCAATTCCTAGCCATTGATGGGTCCTACAGCCTTGAAAATTTTATCATCTCCTTACCTATGTATGTGTTGGATGTATATTTAATTTCAATGAAGACAGATAATTTCTTCATGGTGGTTTTTTTTCTTTTTTGCAAAAGATTGTATTTTGACGTGCTTTCAACTATTGATTAAAACAGCTTGATAGCAACGATTGTCATTATTCAAAAACAAATTGTTTTGTCGTCGCTAGGACAACAGTTGGCAACGCATGTCACGCGGTAGTTTTCTATATATTATTTTTCATAAAATGTTTATTTTTTCTCTAATGATAGATAAGAGTGTCTAACCTTCTGCTTGTGATCCAATATTACAGATTTCTTGTTGACTCTTTTTGCTTGCTTGGATAATAAAATTAATTAAACTTTGTTAATCACGTCTCGGCAGTTCTTTGTCTGATCATGGTAGCAGAGCGTGGTTACTAACTTGGAGACAGTTATTAAAAGGAGGGTTTTTTTTTACAAGTGGAGTTAGTTTTATGTTTTTAAAGTTTTCATCAGAATATTTTATTGGAAGCTGAACGGAGGATGGATAAATTTACTATTCTTAAGCTTGAAGGTGTAAGAAACTAGATCACATGGAAGCTGCAAGCGAGAACAGCACTTGGATATTATGATGTATGGGACCCAGGGCAGACACAGGGAGTAGTTGGTCACAGGGGTCATGACCTCCAAAATATATTTTTTCACTGTAAAA
>QLNU02014176.1:11910076-11924572 GCA_006491805.2 Dysdera silvatica
TAAATGTACTGTAGGATGATATTTGTTTCTAGCTAGAAGGTCTGCTTTGATGTTGATTGTAATCCCTGAGTGGTTTGGAACCCAAATTAGATAGAATTCAACATCGTTTCCAATTAAATTCGCCAGATCTTGAAGAATATTGACAATTATGGAATTCTTTGTTTTCAAATTTTTAATTGCCTGTAGAACTGATTTGTTATCGCAGCAAATTATTACTTTTTTATGTTGGAAGTTAATGTTGATGCAAAAAAGGATGGAAAAAGCTTCTGTTGTAAAAATTGAGTAATCATTTTTAATTATGTATCTTAAATTTTTCTTTATATTTGTTATTGCGAAAGCTGTGTGATTCTCTTCTTTTGAACCATAAGTATCCCATTGTTCAAAATTTTTAAAGTTGTATTTGATGCATGCATTAAATAGGGTTATTATTTCATAATTTTTTAAAGATTTATTTTGAAATGGCCAATCATCAATCATGATGCAGTTGGAAATTATTGATCTATTGCGAAGAATATTTATCGGTGAATTCCAAGAAGGGTTTCCTTTGTAATATTCCTTCAATGGATTGTTGAAATATATCGTCCACTCTTTTGTAGTTAGAAAATATTTATGAGATTTTATAAGCAATTTTTTTATTTCTTCCAGGTTAGGGCAATTTCTATCAAACCATATGTGGAAGAGAAATTTGTGAAAGCTATATTTGAAGGTCAGATCTAAGTCTAGATTATTTGTAATAAAATTTGTCAGAGCATTTGATGATGATTTAGGAATTCCAAGAGCTCTCTTGAGGTTTCCATTTATAATAGGGTTAAGAGGTTTAATTCTGAATACTGGAGAGTTGCAAAAAAGTTGAGCACCATATATAATTTTGTTTTTAAAATCGCAAAGACCATGTTAACTAAGATCTTAGTTGGAGCTGCGTTGAAATTAGGGGAAATAAGTCTAAAAGTATTATTGAAGGCTTATGTTTTATCTTTCAAATTTTTTAAATGAAAATTCAATTTCAAATTCTTTTGAAATGTGATGCTTAGTATTTTAAGATGATTTGAGATTGGTAAGGGTGAACCATAAATGTTTAGATTTGAAATAGGAGAGAATTTTCTGTTTGTTTCTGAATCCATTTACTTTTCTCTTTCGCAAATTCATGTTTCTAATTTTTTGCCCATGTGGTTATGGAATTTATAGCTGTTTGTAAATTGCCGATAGCTAGATTACAGTCTTTATTGTGGCATCTAAGGAGAACATCATCAGCATAGATGATCATTTCACAGGAATAAGATTCTGATTGAAAGATGTCATGACAATATAATAAAAATAAAATGGCTGATAGAACTGCTCCTTGAGGATCTCCTTTGTTATAATTAAAATTATTTGAAAAGGTGTTTTTCCATTTAATTTTGAATGATCTGTTATCAAGGAAGCTTTTGATGAATAGAAAGAGGTTACCACCAAAACCTAATAATGCAAGCTTATATATGAGTAATTCATTAGGAATAGAATCATAAGCTTGTTTTATGTCAGTTTTAAATGTTAATACATGATTTCCTCTTTTAATGTTCAATGAACAAATAGACTTTAACAATACAAGTGCGTGAGTAACTCCCCTATTTTCTAGAAATCCATAATGATTAACATTTAATAAATTTATTTTATATAAATCGAACACTACGCAGATTAAATCAAACAACAATATCAATCAATATCAACCTTCCACTGGTTCAGGTCCCACCGAAGGCAGAAATATTTATTTTCTTTCGAACGTTTCACCATCTAATCACGCCATACCATCGGCGTTGGTATCACTACGCCAATAAACGTTGATTGATTGACATTGTTGTTTGATTTAACAGATTGGTTTTGTGGATTATGATTTGTATTCTTTCAAGTAATAGTTTTTTGAATAACTTGGCGATATTAGACGTACGTGTAATTGGACGATAGTTTTTTATGTCGATACTACTGTTAATTTTTCAGCTTTTTGTTTACATGCATCACGACTGACTCTTGCCAAAGCTAGGAGGAACAAATCGCGTATGCAAATTTAAGAAAAGTTTGTATGGATTAAAACAAGCACCAAGGTGCTTGAATTTTCTGGCAAATTGTGTTTTGTAAGAAAGTACTTCGGATCTGTACTTATATTGTCAAAACGGCGATGAAAAACTATTCATTGTAATTCATATGGATAACGGTATTCTTGCTGGACCAATGAAAGTGAAATTTTGAGTTCCTCAAAGAATTGAAATCAGAACTTTAGATAACTGTCGATCCAGTTGAAAATTTCCTAGGCATTCAAATTTGCCAACTAGAGAAAAGCTCAATTTTCATAATACGGGTGGGAAGTGCATGCAGAAAAAATTCTAGAGAAGTTCAAGATGGAAGACTCGAATGTTGTTTTAACACCAATGGAAAGAAGCTATCTGACAGTAAAACAGCGAATTATATGTGATGAAAAATTATTCAGGTCATCTCTTGGTAGCTTAATGTGTTTAACAGTAGCGATATTGGCGTACGCAGGGAGGGTGTTGATGGGGTTGTAACCACCCCCTATTGCAATGAAATTTTCCACATTTAACATAGGAATATGTGAGTTACAGCTAGTGGCGGATTTATAAAATTGTCACTCTTAGGCGCAGTTTGTACTGCCGCCCTCTCCCTCCTTTACAAAGAAAGTAATATTTATTTTAAAAAAAACGCATATCATACTCTTAACATTTGATATGTAAAGGAGATTTTTCATATAATTATTCAAACTAATAAGATACAACTCGAAAATATTCGTGGACTCGAGACACTTTTTGTGAGTCCACAATAATTTTAGTGTGGATTCTTGAAATCTCTGATAATTTTGGGAGTATTTTGAATATTTGGAAAAAAATATACGTCAGCATCCTTGCATAAACGTTTTCATTATCAGTTCAAAACTTTCATTATTCATTCTTCTACTATTAGTATATATAACAAACGTGTTAAGCCTGGTTTATAAATGGTCACTCTGGGCAAATGCCCGGGGCTCAAAATTTTTAGGGCCCTTTGTCTTTCGATTCTGTAGTTTGTATTTGCAGGCAAGTTAAAGTAATCGCTTATATGTCATCGCTATTGGGGAAACAGGGCAATAATTAAAAGAAACATTATTTTTTCAACATTGGACAATTTTATGTTTAAGCACATTGATGCCGCCCTCCGATAAGTGCCGCCCCTAGGCCTGTGCTTTGTGTGCCTACTTAGAAATCCGTCACTGGTTGCAGCTCTTTAACCCTTTCATTGAGCCCATAACCTCCCTTTACAAACATTCTGAGTATGCCAATGAGTAGCGACAAGACCAGACAGCCTATGCAGTAAGTACTGTGTTGCAGGCACTGTCAAATCCGACTATACATGATTGGCAAATTGTTAAAAGTATTTTCAGATATATCAGAGGTACTGGTATCATGACAATTCTCTTTCAAAAAAATTCAAAAGCTTTGGACGTTTTTAGCGATGATGATTTTGCGGGCGACACAAAATTACGAAAATGAACTACTGATGTCGTCTGTAAATTTTCTGGTGGAGCTGTGGACTGGCGTAGACGAAAACTAAATGTTTGTCATTGTCGACTACCGAGGCAGAATACGTTGCTAGAGGTAAAGTAGCTAAATCCATCATCTGGATAAAACATCTGTTGAAAGAAATTACACAAGAGAATCTCAAAACTTTGAGCATAGATAACGCGAGGCCAGTATGTTTGCTTCGCAACCCGGAATTCCATAAGCGTTGATGTACGTTACCATTTTATTCGGGAAAAAATTTCGTGTGGTGTTTTTCGATATTCAACATGTTCTTGGAGAAATGCAAATGGCTGACACTGTGACAAAACCTCTAGGTAAACACCGTCTTATAAGATTTCGAGGAAAACTTTGCGTCAAGAATTGGCCGGACTACAAAATACCGTTTGAGGAGGAGTGTTGAGAAACAAACCCCTTTGTTGTTTCTAGGACAATAGATGGCAGCGCATGTCTCACAATCGTTTTCTATATATTATTTTTCATAAAACTGTACTTTTTCTCTAAGACTAGATAAGAGTGTCTAATCTTCTGTTCGTACACCAATATTACAGTTTTCTTGTTGATTCCTTTTGCTTGTTTGGATAATAAAATTAATTAAACTTTATTAATTATGTCTCGGACGTTCTGTACCTCATCAATCGTCATTAATTTTCGTTTTTAAGTACCGAAATAAAATAACAAAATATACGACAAAAAGTAACACTAGCTAAATTATTTTAGTACTTAATATTCTTTTTTATTGTCTTTTGAAATGTAGATTTAACAATTCCTGTTATTTCCTGAGAGGCAGGGATCAAAAATAACCCGCCAAAAGTTTTGCTGTGGTTCGTGGTTCACTTGTTTATTACCCCCACTCCACTTAACATGCGGAAAAGTTTTTTAAGGCTTGTTTTTATAATTTACAAATGATATTTTCGTTCTTACGATTGTGAAAACTTCTTTTAACGTTCTTAGTTGTGTTCTCTTACGAATAAATTGTGAGTATTCGTCCATTTTTCCATTAAATGTCTATATTTTACTACGTGCTTGTTTTCGGCTTGTTAATAACTTTTTTTTCCTTCCTCTCCCTAGAAGCAAAAGTTTTTGCTTGGTGTTATTGAATTAGTCTTTTGGCGCATGCGGATGCTAAAGATCCGTTCAATTCAAGGTATTAAAGGATATTAAAATAATCCGAAAAGGTGGTTTTGTGGTTGGGGAGTGGGGGAGGGCAAGGGTAGGACGGCGATTGCCAAATTTTGACATATTGTGTAATTTTTTACTCCAAGTTTATGTAATATAACAAATGCAGATTTCTTATTCTAAGGGAGAGAGGGGGGTATTCTCCCTATACTCATCGTGTATCCCTTTGGTATGTACAAATATTCGATGTCACGCTAAGTTCTCGATCCCATCTCAGATTACCCGTGGGGAAGATTTGGGAGGTAGGAAATGCAAACAAAAGCGAGTGTTATCATTTACTTTAAAGTTGTGCCTATGTTTACTGCAAATGTGTTTTTAAAAATTTCCCTTGTATTTGCAGTATAACTTCAACACATCGATAAGTTCCATACATCGGAGTTTTTGTGAGACCCTATGGCTATTACACATTTCTCTTTATCATACTATTACTGTTTCTAGGCAATTTCAGCGTTACGGACGTAACATATTGGAGACTTTAAATCTCCTTACCGAGACTCAATAATTCAAATAAGAGATATCGAGCCTTGATAATTTAAAAAAAAAGCTAGTTTTTTTAGAAATAGATTGTTGTGGTACTTATGTCATCCCGATTTTATGCAAAGTGTCATCTATTATGAGAATTGATAAAAAAGAAAACTAATCTGTTACGTACATAACTCAGAAAACAGTGTAAATTCCACATTGTCATACTAAGTCATATAATTCTGTGAATTATACACGATTTTTTAAAATTTACCTTTCAATGTCGGTTTAAACTATTTTGAGCTTTTAGAAATAGTAAAGATTTTGTAGATGTGACTTTTAGTAATTAATAGAAAGACAAATTAATTTGTTAGGGATGTAACAATTTGATGTTTCGGACTTAACACTCTCTGCTATCAAATATACTAAGTAAGAAATGTTTAGAAAGCCGCAAAACTGCCATTAAAAATAATTTAAAATCTAAAATATTGAAGAAACAAAAGCTTCAGAGTGTAATCTGAATGTATTTAGCCAGATTTTTGGTACATGTAGAGGAAAATTTTCAGGAGAAAGGTGATTTTTACAAATCTAATTCAGAAAAATTTAAATTTTTCTCGTTAATCTGTGGTAGATTTAACTAGTACTTTTCTTATTTGAAGCTTATCAATTACAGCAATGCTTTCTTCTGTAGGACAAACAAATTTAAGACCAGCTGTCTTCAAAAACTTAACTGCGGCAGTACTATGGCTCAGTTGCTCAATGGTCTGTTCCACAAACTAAAGTATACTTTTACGTTCTGAAGGAAATTCCACCAATATTCATTTTCCAAATTGAACTCCTTCATTCTTATTACCCATGCTTGTTGCCATGTAGCTGGGTTTTATTACTGGTGACAAATCATCAATTATTTTAAAGTAAAAAAACTTCTTTATCTGATGTAGTAGTAAACCCCACTAAATTTGTTGCGTTCGAATGTAATATATCTGTTGTGTTTTTGGCAAATTCCCAATACTCTCCCAACACTTCTCTAATTTTTCAGTTTCGCTTTTGATTTCTGCTTCAGGTATATAGATAACATTTATATTTTATGTTATTGATGCAGCACACTGCAGAAAAGACAAAGCATTACTGACAAACGCTTTTCTAGACTTCACTTTTTGCAATACACGATTCTTTATCATTCCACCCACTCCATCTACTGCCCTTTTGCCATGAGATATGGCAAAAAAGTGCCAATTAAGATGCAAGTTGTAATCTTGAATTTCATATGTTATATTACATAATGTAAATCGTTTCTTAAAGTGCTGCTCAGCACTTCAACACTGATTTCAACACATTCAAGTTCCGGAACCTTCTTTTCCACGTCCTCAAACCATTTGCAGTTAAAAGTGTGAACTTCAGTTTTATTGTGCTGCATATAATTTGAAATTAAATCACATGAATATGTTCCCACGACTGTATATGCAACTGCTGTATATAGAGAAATTTGGTCATTTGTCCAGTGGATGCTTTGCAAGATACGTTCAGCACATTTTTTTCATTAATCCTTGTGTTTAATTATCTACATGAACATAACCTATATATGTGTATAGTAAAACCTCCCTTAAAACCATTTCTATTCAGAGACCACGTCCCTTAATGGTAACTTTTCTGGAAATGGATTTCCTCCTCACCTTATAGACCCAATACTAAAGTTACCTCTATTCAAAGACCACCTGTCTGAACGACTGCTTTTCATGGACCCTATGGTGGTCACCTTAGGGAGGTTTTATTGTAACTCATATTCATTTATTTATAAAGAACGATGCATTGACTAGGAACAGAATACTCTGTACTACACAATACATATACAGTCTAACAATAGTCAGCAAAGACCTAATATAAAGTCTGTGTTATAGATGACATAAATACTGACAACAGTTAAAATCCTATGTATGCCTTCAACTTGTTTTGTGCAAAATGACCATTCTCGTCTAGGCACTACTCATAACACCGACCTATGGACTTACAAACATCATGAATGATTTCCTTTTGTATTTGAGTGTATTCTCTATTGATTGCTGCTTGTAACTAATTGACTGCTGTATGTTTTGTGCTATAAACCTCATCCAGGGTTTCCCCTGTACTGTATAAGATTAATTGTAGGATTATCTAATGGTGATTGATGGCTTTATAGGACTGGTAACCTTTTGGGATAGACGATCTTTGAGGATTAATTTTATGATCTTCGAAGTTCTTGCGCAAAATTCATTTTCGCAATAAGCTACCATGTTTTAAGTTTGTTTTCTGGCACTATAATTTAGTTATTTTTATTAGCTGCTTAGGCGATTCTTCTTTTTTCTTTATGTTGACAACAAGATAATTTTTTTTAAAACTGTCACTTTTATCTTTTAGCAAATAATGAAAAACATGAATATTCAGAATGCATTTCAGCTTGCTAAGAACAGGAAACGCAAATTAGATGCCGCAGTTGTCACACCAGAAGCAAAGGCCAGGAAAACAGACGATGACAATGTTAAAGTCCATTTGAGTGCAGATGAAAAGCTTACAAAGCCTTCAGAATCAAAGACGGACGATAATAATTGTAGTATTTCTAGCGAACAAATTAACAACAATGATAATGTACATTCTGAAGGTATCGCTGTTGATGCGGACAGTTCAAAACCTGATTGTATGAATACAAGTGGTGAAGATTCGGTTACGATTCTCAGTTCAGAGAATGACCAGTGCTCTTCGGAGCTAGGTTCCTCTATGAACAAGTCTATGGAATCATCGGCGAATACAACTGTTGAAGACTGTAATACACCGAAAGTTGTAGCCAAGTCTGCACCAGTTTCCAATGTACTGAAGCAAAGTCTACCAAAGAAACAAAGGGTTTGTATATTTTAATGTTTTATCTTCCAAACTAGAAGTAATGGTAATCACTGGGTTGATGTTGCCATTTTATGATGATACATTTTTGTGATAAATTTGAAAGAAAATAGAAAAATTTATTATACAGTTCAGTGATGTAGCTATAAAATTTGGGTCTCAATGCAATCACTGGTTGGTGGACCCCTAATGCAGGTTCCCTCTCGTTTAGGTCGTTATGATTACCAAAATGACCATTGTCGTCATGCTTAGCAAAAAGTAACTTATTGACCAATGCTGTCTAAGGAGCCTGATTTCCAAAGGCTCACCAAGGCAAGAGCTCAATGCAATTGTAGCATCGCCACTCATTGACATAGTTGAGACGGTGACATTCATGGGACCAGCAAGGAATTGACATTATAACTAATTTTGAAGTGTTGGTACATATTGCTGAATTTTGTAAATGGCATTACTAGTGTATAGAGTATGTACATTTAAAAAAAATATATATAAAACTGAACTATTATATAAATAGTAAACTGTTTATTACTGGAACTTTGTCTTCTAATGAAAAGGCTTTCCATATATCATGTTAAAAATTTTAATGTTTATTTCACAATTACAAAAAGGACAATTGTGAAATAAACATAGTGAATTGTAGGTTAAAATTAAAGTATCCCATTTAAGAAAGCTGTGTGGTCAGCTGTAAGGCTTATATTGAAGGGAAATTTGGACAACAGGTACTTCAAGAGATGAACTTTGTTTATTGAAAAAGAAATAATTGCAGAATTTGTGTCACTAAATGGTACTGCTGCAAAAAAGTTACTGGAACATACTAGCTCTGTGTCTTCATCATTAGAGTCCACTCGTTTTCAAGGTTTACTTGATTGAATACAAAAATGGTCTGTTGCTTCCAATTTATTTAAAACATTTTCTAAGAAGAAAGGGAAAAAACAATTATAAAACAAAAAAACGAAATACTGACACACATTTGCATGAAGTATAAAATGATTCTACTAGAATCATAGAGTACGTTGCCAAACAGTTTTTTGTAGCTTTTCGGTTGACTTGCACCTGAAAGTTATAGCCAAATCAAAAAAGTTGTTTTTAAGTTTACAAAAAATTCTGGTTAGAACTGGCAATGTCATTTAATTACTTTCATACTTTGACAAGATTCTTCGTTTCCACTGCATATACCATTCGTGATATGCAGCCTTAAAAACAAATTCCTCCCTCTCTGGCCCATTTGTATGTTCATTAAGTGGCTTACATTGGAAGCATGCAGTCTATTACGAATTTACATCACCTTTCCAATTTTATTTGGAGCTTTTCGGCAAATTGCTCAGAAGTTTTTTTAACCAAAGTTTGGTTAACGTTGCCTTTGGGCAAGAAGGCGAATGATAGGTTAATCCCTGATCAGAATACACAATGATAATTTATTTCAATCTATCTGAATTTTATGATTTGATATGGCAAAAATGTTTCTTTGTGGCTTCCAAAGAGATTACCGAATTTTGATGGTAGAAATAACCAGGTAGTAATAACCTTTACTTTTTCTGTACATTATTGAATCAGCATCGTGTATGTCAACATGCTGTTTATACAAATCAATCTATAACGATTTATTTTAATACATAGATAAATGCCAGAGTTGTTATAATTGTCTTTGATTATATATGTAACATACACTGGAATAACGCCCTGCGGTGGCGCAGTGTTGTAACGCGTTCTCCTAGTGCGCCGCTAATCCGGGTTCGACTCCCAGCAGTGCAAAGAACGCTTACTCAGAGATCTCATAAAGATCGCACTGCTCACTGTAGTCCGGGGTTTGGTTCCCTAGGCCTTAAGAGGTTCGGATTCCTCGGAAAACAGTAGGTCCCGGCGCAGCATGACCACTGTAGTCTTTGAGCCGTAAAACCAAAAAACAAACAAACAAACAAACACTGGAATAACTCAATCTTCTCCACTTGTAAAAACTTCTTATGTCCCATGGCTAGAGATATCCAACAAATAGAATACCTCAGTAACACAAGCGAGTTTCTAATCAATGCAAGAGTTTGTAGTGAGGACATGTTTCCTTAGCATGGTATTAATCCAGGTTTGACTTCCAACGATGCCAAAAATAAAACTTATTGAGACTTGCTGACTGTAGTTTGGGAGGTTGGTTCTCTAGGCCTTATGAGGTTCTGATTCCTTGGAAAACTGTAGGCTGTGGAAGGCATGACCTATGTTATTCTTGTTGCTGTAAAACACAATCTAATCAGTGCAATGGCATTTATAAGTACAAATCAACGTTATAAGCATGAAGTTGATCTTTGCATATAAATGGTATCTGCATAGTGCTACATCAAATTATTTTTCATGGTGCCATGTGTAATTTTTTGCTGTTATGTTATTAATTCTTGATTGAGGAACGATGTCTGTGGCAGTGTAATAAAATTTAGCATTGAATTAGTCACTCAGGAGTTTATTATGGCAATAAGTGCACACAGAATCTTCAGAAGCACCACAGTGATGCCAAGTAGAGACAGCGTAGACTTGGATTGAGCACAGGTATTTTAAGAAATCATGGTATACACCATGGATGAACATAGCATACGTCGCAGATGAATTAAGGGCAAGCACACCAGCATCAAGAACGGACAATGCAAATGCCTTGGATGAATCAATGACTAGCACAGCATATGTCAAGATGAGGTGAGGAGGAGCACATCAAATGCCAAGGATGAGCACTGCATACGTCAGTATATGTCAAGGATTATACCAGTAACGACAACAAGTCAAAAACTGGCACAGCATATGTCAAGGATAAACATGGTAATGTTGAAGATCAGCTGAGGACATGTATAGCATATGTCAAGGGTGAATTAAGGATGAACATAGCAACATAAAAAATGGGCCAAGTACAGGCACAGCAACACCAAAAAGTAGCCAAGTATAGGCACGGCATATGTCAAGGATGAACACCAAAAATGCCAAGGATGAACACCATAAACATCAAGGATGAGCCAATGTAAGGCTCAGTATACATTATGGATGAGCATTGAAGACGTCAAGGATGAAGAATGAGCACTGCATACATTAAGGATTAGTCCAGCAGCAACAATGATGAGTCAAGGACTAGCACAACGTATGTTAAGGATTAGTTCAGCAATGACAAGGATGACATGGCAACATCAAAGATGCATCAAGGATGAACACAGCAAACGCCAAGGATGAATTATACTGCTATTTGCTACTCTCAGGAAGTAGTAGTGCTTGTTTCTAGCATTGGTTCGGAATATATATGATAGGTAATGATATACATATCCTTTTAATTGGCTATGATGTATTTGTTCTGGTTCGTTGTTGCTCAGTTGGTTTGGTTTATGATGGCAATTACCTCCACTAAGCTGTCGGCAAACAACTTCTTGCTCTTTATAGGTGGATTTTAAAATTTGCATGTAACTGGAAAGCTCATGCCCATTACAAACGTCAACTCTGACTAACATCGCTGATAAGAATAGAAGTCGACCAAAGTTCTAATGATGTGGCTATCAAAATAGCTGTTAACGTTTTTCGTAATGCGATTGTACCAAATACACTTTGTGTAATTATTATTTTATTCATTCAAGCAGTTGATGAAAATGTTCCGTATATATACTTCGTTAATGTTATAATGATCTGACATAGTATTAATTTGCATAGCATTTTATTTATGGGGAACCATACCTCCTAGTTGAAATGTCTCTCTTAGTTCCCCTTAATGGGAACTTAGCGTTATCATATATACAAGTTTTCCCTTTGTCATATTTCAGTCATAATTTTTCCTATTGTCATATTTTAGTCATAAATTTTCCAATTCTCATGTTTCAGTTATGACTCACTGTAATTCCTATGGTGAAGGACTAAATATGGTTTACAAAAATTTTTATATTTGTTTTTTTAAACCTGTTTTTTTATTTTTGAATGTGATTTTTTATATAGAATTGTTTTCAAATTTTGATATTTTTTATGGTGTAATTCACAGAGAATGTCACCGCAAGAGGCCAAAAGACGAACTGAATTGCATGCTGAAAAAGAGAAGCTAAAAGTAAATTTTGTTTAAGTTGCTGTTAGTTTTATTATCTTTAAAGAAAAATTCTGAGCCATATTTGCTTGTTTATAACCTTTTTACTATTAGCATATTCCCACTGTTATGATCTAAAACATATGTCAGTTTTCAGATACATTGAAGGAATGGGAAAATTTATCTCCTCCCCCCCCCCCATGAGAAAAAGGAATTTTAATTTTTTCGCATATAAATACGAAAAAATAATCGTGTTTTACTTTAATTTCCATAAATTAGTTTACAGGGGTAATCACGTTCCGGGATTTTGATAAATTCTGGGAATTTCAACTTGCCTCTTCCGGGATTTCTTTTTAAAAATTACAAAAATTTTGTTTTGTTTCCTATAGTTTTTTTATATTCCTTCGGAAATCAGTGTTTTTACCAAAAATATTACGCAACTTTTTAGGGAATTTTCTGGTATGTTCAGGGAATCTGGTTTGGATTTAAAGGTATTCCTGAGTTTAGGATCTCACCTCCTCCAAATTCTTTGACTTTTTTTTTTACTTACAACTTATTTTGTGCTCTGGACAGCAGCATAGAGTTGGGGGGAGGGGAGCACATACAGTAATGCACCGAAGTTACGCGGTAGGTGGTTCCGACGTCGAATTCACGTAAATCGGGGTACAACTTTGCATATAAATACATACAAATTTTGTTCAATTAGGACCAAGGACTAACAAAAACACTAGTTTCGGAGAAAAATACGTACAGTATTTTAGTTCTTTATAGTACTCGTACGTACATATTAATACAAAATATGCAAAAAACAAGGTCTGCGTAGTTTCGAGTTTGCGTAAGTCGGGGTATTACTGTATTATGTATATCGCGATATATGTAAAATTGCAATTTTTATTAAATTATTCGGTGTACATTTTGGTAAAATTCGGTAAAATTCGGGCTTCACAGGCCAGTATAATTTTACGTCTATAGATATTAAAGATGCTAAGTACTTTTGAATGCTAAAAGTACTGGGTTTTCTGATTGCTGATGGTGCTGGGTATTTTAATCGTTAAAGATATTGAGTATTATGAATATTAAAAATTGTGTTATACACAATCGCAAATTGAAAAAGCAATTATTTTTGAACATGTTTTTAGGAGCTTGTTGAAGCTTTCATTTACTTTCAAGATCATTGAAGTTTGAGAGGGAAAATGTAGGCACGAAAGTAGGAGGAAGTAGGAGTGAAGGGTGATAGGGTATTACCTCTCATTGCTAATTTTGTATTAAGTCACGCTGATCTGGCTTTGTTGTGTCAGGTGTTTTTGGTATGTTTGGTGCATTCAACTCTGCCAGATCTCGTTTTGCCTTTTCATATCCAATAATAAAGTAGTGCATTCCATTAATACAATAGAAGCTCTCTAATCCGGCATTCTTTGGTTCGGCACAATCTATAATGGGGCAAAGATCGAGCTGCTCACGTTTTTTTTTGTTTTTTTTGCGTGGATTCGGGCATTTGTTACCCCCTGGTTGGATAAAGAAGCAAGGTTGGATCAAGGAGACATGGCAGATGAAGCTAAAGTCTCGTGGAAACAGGCTTCTGATACATTAAATACATTTATAAAATTCGCCGAATCTAACAAATGCTATAACTCAACATAACTCATAAATTTGTGCATAATCTATAACAATTTTTTGAAGAAAAGGTCCGAACCATGGAGGCAATGTGATATCAGAGATTTTTTTAAACAGTAATGCTCATGCATATTTTTCCTTGCCATAAAGCAGCTTAGTACAACTTGCTTTAAATATCATTATACTGTATTAATTTTTCTTTGGTATTCCCGTTAAAACCATATTAACGTTCGATAATCCGGCAAGGCCGTGGTTCCGAACGTGCCGGATTAAAGAGATTCTACTGTATAATAAAGATGATGTAGCTCTTAAGATGAAATGACTTTTTTTTTACAGGAACGACAAAGACAAGAGGCATTAGCAAAAAAACAAGAGGAGAAAAACAAACGAGAAAAGGAGAAAATGCAAGCCAAATTGGAAAAGCAACAGAAAAAGGAAGAGGAAGACAGAGAAAGAGAAAGAATTAAACAAGAAAAGAAATTGCAAGAGGAAAGAGAAAAGCAGGAGAAACTTCAAGAACGCTTGAAATTAAAGAATTTAATTCAAGAGTTAGTACCAGTTTTTTAATATGTGAACAGGTCAGATGTGAAACTCACATCCTCCATGATTTAGTAAAAATCTTTGCAGTTGTTTAAAGTTATACTATCCAAATTGGTTCGGGTTTTGTAACGTTTTCAATTACCCCTTGTCAATTTGACGAGTGATGTACAGTCGAACCTGCTTATAATGAAGCTGTGAAAATACTCGATAGATGTGAACTATGATATATTGATACTGGCTGTATTACAAAGCTCAAGGGAC
>QLNU02014176.1:11942487-11961338 GCA_006491805.2 Dysdera silvatica
GTTCAAATTAAAATTCTCAAGGATTTATTCTTTATACTAGCAATCATTTTCATTGGATTTGTAAATGAAGTATCTCTCTCTCATTTAAAGAACTTGTACTTTTTCATGCTATTCTATAGTATGTTAATTTGAACGTTGTCTTTTGTAGATTATTTTACAGATTACGTTAGAAAAAAGTCATTTAAAGCATTCATGGAAAGTTTTAATTTAACATCGTGTGTTGCACCACTTTCCAAAACCTTTAATTTTCAGTCATTTTATTTTAATCCATTGGTCACAGACACAAACGTTATGCGCACTCTTCTGTGGGATGCTGAGGTATTGCATGGTATAATATTTAATCCTTGTACAAAAACGGTTCTGCAGATAGGTTCTCCTTGCTTCACACAAATTTGCAACGAGCGATTTAACGATTGTAGATATCCATTTGTAACGGGCATTTATTGTCAAAACAGAGTTCTAAATAAACATTTACTTTTGATTTCTTTGGTTTTTCCATGCATAGTTTTCACTGGTTTCATATTGAACTTGCAAAGTGAAGTTTGATATTGTAAATTACAGTTCGTTTTCAGTCAGAAAAGTCTGACAAAAGAATCCTTGGATGAAAAGGTTTCATAGAGATTTTTGTGAACAGTTTTTGTGGAATCTTTGATGAACTGTTGAACTTCTATAGCTATCCATGAAAAGCCAACTCCTTTTTTTTTTAAGGTGGTAAGTTTTTGGCAGTAAAGTAAGTTTTGTCAGTCTGTTTTTTTTTATTATCCCTTTGTCAGTATTATTTTGTCATGTGCCTTTGCCCATAAAACTTGAAAGTAAAAGTTCTTTCAAAGAAATAGTGAATAATCCCGAACTGAACTTTTGCATAACTTTCTGTGAGCAAATTTCATTTCTTTTCTTCAAGACACTTACGGATATACACATCGGAAATTTCCATATTTCGTTTAGCGATAGTGATGCCATCTCACAGCAATTGATGTAATAAATTCATTCCATATGTCTATGATTTACGCAGTAGCATTCTCGAAGGGCTTTTATGACTTCAGTGCACAATAGTCAGTTCACATTTCTTGTTGGATGCAAAAGTACGTTTCGTTGATTGTTGAATCTTCTCCACAAGTTCAGCAAGTCTTGTAAATTATATTTGCTGTATAATGAAAGACACAAATGTTTGTAAACTTTCCAAGTATGCTTTAAATGTAAAAGGTAATTTTTTTTTTCATCTCAAGGTATGAAATAAACTGTTAGAGGATGGGAAAGAACTGATTATTAATATTTAATATTAACAACAAGTTAATATCACATATTACTTAAACAGCTAGAAGAATTTAACGAGTTTCTTAAGAGGATTCTTATTTATCCAACCTTTTTATAGTTACTTTTGTGTGCTAGCAGGTTTCCTATGAAATCATTGCTTGCAATAACAAATCCTTGAGTTTATATTTTAGTTCAGATATACCACCTCTTACTACGGTGTCACAAGGGGTCCTCAACCGTTAATGAGGAAGTCATGAGGATATATATCACAATAATTATTTTGTGATCATTCATGTCTTGTGGATGAACAAAAGGACACAAATAATCACTCCAAAAGGTATTGATAAATATATATACCAAATGGTAGATGGGCATCTCAACAGGTCTTTATTGTAATATTTAATTAGTAAAAAATAGCAGTGTATGGGATAATAGCCTTCTTATAGATTGAGATATTGAGACAGTTGTATTCTACTAGGTATGCTCTACGAAACCCCATTTTCTTATATATATTTTACAGGGTCACAGTAAGACTTTTCTCTCATTTTTTCATACGCTCTATCTAACATCTTATATGGTACTTTATTTATACCTTGCTTGGTGCAGAATGACCATTGTTGTCCTTGCACCATAAAAATACAACCAACCAACCAAACATAATCTAGTTTAGCAAACTTTTATATAATAAACATTTTTAATTAAACCTCCATATAGTAAACATATTTAAAAACATTAATACTTACTTTTGTAACTTCAAAATAATATATGGACATTCGAATCTTTTCCTAAGACAGTGTTTCATAAAAACTGAATTCTGGATATGTTTAAAGGAAGAGGTGAGAGCAACATTGCATTCTCTTTGAAAAAGACACTTCACTTGTGGAAATCCATATAGATCTCTTGACTATGTCACAAGAAGTGTTGCTACTGTACAATTGTGATCGTTTTTAGATCGTCCATGATGTTAGCCATTTTGCTTATTTCCAGCGTGAAGTCTCTTCACTACTTTTCCTATAATCTGAATTTAGGCACTGTCAAATTTGTAAATTTTTTGGCTTTTCTTAAAATTTTTTTAATTAATCCACTTTTCGATTAATAAACGTTTAGTCATGTTATTGAAGCTACGTATGCTTTCATAATATATAATTTGAATTGCTTCTTTTAAGCGAAGCTGCTTTTAAGTTAAAATAAGAAAACTAGAAGGGATAGCATTTATCCAAATTGCTTGTATTTTACTATTTATGAGTTTGTCAAATCGTTACAAACTTTTTTCTACCCGGTAAGGCAGAAATATGCGTTTTTGTTTTTATTATTTGAATGTATTTTAAGGGAAGAGAACTGTGTCATATTTTAATCAGGCATTTTTAAAATTTATTGCATAATACAGGAAAATGTTTAAAGGTTGATAAATTTAGGGAAAATTTATATATTTAGTTTATTGCTAATTTTCTATTTAATGGCATTATGATTCCTAAAAATCACAATTTAGGTAATTTATTATGTGAGCTTAAATGAATTTCATAAAAATTGTATATATACCTTAATAAACGTAACTGAATTTACACTATTATAAAAAGAAAATGGATGTCTATATATAAGTTCACCCATAACACAGCTGGTATGTTTCATATCAGTTAATTAACATTTTTCTTGTAATGGGCTTGCTATTTGAAGTTAGTGTTATGAGACTTGAACAATCAACTAAATACTTTCTTTACAAAAAATCTGCTTTGCAAGTGATCTAGCTTTCTAATTACTAATTATTAATTAATAATTCTAATTAATAATTAATAATTTATGAAATTGATATTAACAAAAACAAATTGATTAATCATGTTAATGTCATTATGAATAGATGCATTGACATAAATAGCAAAAGTTGTTCATTGTAAACATAGATTCATTACTTTTAAGAATGTAATTTCACTACAGTTTTCACAAAGATAACTTTATCAATGAATTTTCTTAGTTAACAGAATGTCAAATATAGCAAAGTTCTAAACGATAGTATTTCTTTCAAGGTATGTTGAAAGGGAAGTGTCGTCAGGGGCAGATCCACTAATTATTTTGGAAGACGCAGCATATATATTCCCTTTTTATTTCTTCAGAAGACTTCTATAGTTTTTTATGGATTTCCCATCATTGTTTTTAATTCTTCCTTGTAATTATGTAGCTGCAGTTTCTCATATATATTTCAACCCAAGCCAATAGCTACAACATCTAGTTTGATTTAATTTTCATGCCAGTATTGAATTTGAATTATGCCAGTTATTTAGCCATTAGTTTTTGAAATACTAGTCAACCCTGGAAGATTATTATTATTATTTTAACCATAACTATAATTTTTTAAATCTGTTTTCTCAGCTGTATGCTTAATTAGAAGCATTTTCAGTGAGCTCCGCTTTTGAACTTAGTATTCTCTCTCTGGATCTGAAACTGATGTCTATTTACATTGATGCTTAAAATTTAACACGTGTCATACTTTGTCGAGTTTTCTTTTGCACGTGCCATTATAATTTGGGCCCACTTACATTCACGTTACCTTATTTGTGGTCTCACAACTATGACACACTGTGCCACGTAGCCAATTTCATTTTGTTGCATTCTTTGTTAACTATTTTTTTCAAATTTTATTAATTATTTTTATTAATTAAACAGTAAACACAAAAATGTTTAATCCTTGCACATCAGTGCACATTAAATCTCCAATGAACAATTTTTCTAACAAATGTGACATTTTTAACAGACTTCAGAAACACAGATCTTCAATTTGAAAAGGTTAGATGGAGAATATACCTTTGAACAAAATGGCTTTTACGATACAGTAATTTCTCTCAATAATGTAGTTCTAATTAATAACCATTTCCATTTGATGATGCTGCTTTGCAATCCTTGAAAAGGTTTCATAAAACTAATATATTTCCGATTAACGATTTTTTTCTGTTTATTTGCGTTCGGCCTGGACCTGCCCCATTTCCTCATTGCTGAATGAAAGTGCCTCAATTGGCTTCTGAATTGAAATGTTTTCTTTTGTATATAAAGATAAGGGGATCAGCAGTGATTTTTGTTTTGTTTAAGTTTAGTTTTACTGGTTTAAAAATGGCCGCTAAAACAAATAGTCATGCTTAATAAGGCAAAAATTATTAAAGATAGGAAAAATGATTATGGAAAAAGTAAACTAGAGTTAAATAATATAACTTTTTAAGCAACATTATATTTGCATATAAAACTGTGTTTTATATGCAAATATAATGTTGTTTAAAAAGTTTTATTATTTAACTTTGCATAATTTCGACAGAATACATTCATATTCAAACTAGAGCTAGTTAAACAATTTCAGCTGCCTGAGTCTACTCTCAAAGGCATTTTAGCAAGACACAAGAAGATACTGGAGGCTATATAAAAATAATGAATCATCATCAAATAAACGTCTGAAAATCCATTGTTCAAACAAAAGAATTTGACAAATCACTTCTGCAATGGTTTAACAAAGCAAGTGCATTCTACACGTTGTTAAAACGAAAAGCCACATGTCTGGCAACTAAATTTGAAATCGAAAAATTTTAAGCTGATAGCGGTTTGGTTATTCAAGTTCAAAGAAAGATATAGGTTTAGTTTGAAAAATGCATGTAGAGAAAATATAAGATGTAATTAAAATATGTAATAGGAAAATAATTTTATGCAGGTCAATGCATTTATTACAATGTAGTGGTAGTCGCCTGCAATTGTGGAAGGAAATCGACTAAATTTTACAAAACATAACCAATGTCCTTAATTAAGGTCTGTTTCTGTTTAATGACCCTCTTTCTCTGTTCCTTGAGAGGTATTAATGAGAGAAATTACTGTATTTTTTCATTTATCCAACTATAACAGCTTCACATGTCAATCAAACAGTGGCATGTTGCCGAACATCTTAATATAACGCTATAATAACAACAGAGTTTTATAAATTTCTTAGTCTCAGTAACAGTACATGCAAGGAAACAGAATAAGCACACATTCAAAAATTTTTACAACTTTTGATTCAAGATTTGAACTGCCAATATTTAAAAACAAATGTTTGCCCGTTCCTTTTATTTAGACATTATCAGTATAAAGCATTGCTTGCAGCCCTTTTTTTTTTTATGATTTTATGCTGAAACATGGACCTTTTTATTATTTGTTTGGTAGTAGTGGTTATACTGCAAAATATCCATTACCACTATACAAATAATAAAAATATATATAGTACTAATAGCAATGCTGTTGAATTTCTAGTATTATCTAGTGTTATCGTTTAACAGAATTGAATTTTTCATGAGAGAAATATGAGCGATACACTGCGCAAAAATAATATTTAAAACAAATTACACACAAACGCAGTTTAATTTGAGCAGGAGAAACATTTTACAATTGTTTCGGTGGAAAATCAAGCGTCCACCATCGTCAGAAAATTCGTCCAAACTAGTTTGGATTTGAAAAAAACTAGCTAGAAAACTAGCTTGATTTTCCACTGAAAGAAGTGTAAAAATGTATCTCCAGCTCAAATTAAACTGTGTTTGTGTGTGATTTGTTTTTAAATAGAATTGAATTTCTTTTAATATTTCTGTTTAGCATTTTTTGTGATTTTATTAATTGTATAGCTTATATTCCCTCCTACACATAACACAAAAACCCTAAATTTAACATTTTCCTTCCCTTACTGTAATAGGTTTTCCGTTTGTTATTTGTAAAAAATGATATATTTTGTGAGCAGATAGATCAATTTTATGGTAAAACTTACGTTTAAACGAAGTATTTTGATGTATTAAGTATTCAATTACCTATATAGGGCACAATTCGACTGCAATAGAGCAGTAGTTACTGATCTTACGATCTATTTTATTAAACAGAGCTGCCAAGAAGACTGTGAAATCAGTATTTGGGAGGCTTTTTTTTATATTTTATAAACACTAAGGAAACTGAAATAGTTGTTAATATTGACAGTTGCTTTTGGTTATAGTATTATAAAGGAATGCCTTAAAACACGACAAATATACCCAAAAACAACTGCTAATATTAATCTTTGATATAACAGTGTACACAAAATTTAATTTTATTTAGTTGACTATTACTAATTCATTTTTAATCAAGGTAGTTCCATTTTCTGTTCAGAGTCTGCACTTAACAGCCCTGTTTAAAAATTGATAAATATGTGGAAATATTGTATTATTCTGCATATAATGTTTAGATACACAAAAATATTCTCACAAGGGTGTCACAGAGAGGCACTAGAATTGTTCTCTGGCAGCATGGAAGTTTTCCATGAATCTTATCATTACAGAAATATATTCTGGTAAGTGATAATGCATCTTCACCATTGTTCCTTGCAACACGCTTGATATTTTTGATAGTGGCAGTTAGGCGAAAGACAGGAAAAGTAACACCCAGTTGATAAGTATAACATTCTTAAAAATGAAGAAAACTAAATAGGAAAAACCCTTTTAACATCTGCAGCATTCCTGACCTAATATTTTTTGACATAAAATATGTCAAGCTTTGATCATATTAAACACCAGATTCTGATAAGTAATTTTTGAGGAAGTTCTTTCGTTGATAACGGCAATTTTTAAAAGTCTATTTTAATTAAATAATTTTAAAAGTAATAACTAGTCCTAATAATATGTGGAAATCTAAATCAGTAGCAGCAAAAATGTTCCTGGATTGTCAAAAGAATTTTTATAAAAATAATTTTGTATTAAATATTATCTTTCCTATGGGTATTACGTGAGTAATTTAGTGCTGCGTGTGTGAGTTTCCCAAGACTCAGAAAATGGTCCAGCTTTATTTTGTTATTTAATTTTTAAATCTTTGGTAATTGAATTCAAATTACAGCCTTACTGTGCTGTTCTCCAACACTGTTCACTTGGACAATATACTGGTAATTTGTTATTAGATCCTTGGTGAACTGATTCTCATTTTCTTTCCTTATTGTTAAGATCACAGTCTGTTACATTGAATTGTAATCGTTTGAGGAAGATTCTTCACAAAATAGAAAATTGATCCACTAAGGGTCCAATGACAGATAAGCAATGTGTCATGCCCAGATGAAAAGTGTTTGAAATTATTGCATAAAGGTTCAACAAGTATAATTGAATTTCAATTTTCAGATTCTGAATTTCATAAGCGCAGCACTTTCTGGATCTTTACGTGATCAGATTTCAACGAAGTTTCTATGGAGTCTTAAAAATGTTTCACAAATGGCAAATTGGCTGTTGTTTTTGGTATTTAGCAGTTTTTGTACTTGCACCAGTCATTAGAATACTTAGTCTGTTCTACATGTTAATATTTTAATTTTAGTTATGAATTTCTGAAATATATATATATATATTTAGCTGTGTACTTCTTTATGGAGGACAAGAAAAATCTAATTTTGAACATTGAAGCAAGTGTATGCATCTTTTTATGTTTTCATATAAATTATTAAATTTATAGCCTTTTTTTGTTTACTTTTTATGAAAAAATGTTGTTGGTTTTTTTTTGCAGAAAATAAGAAACGTTATTTTCAATATAAGATGTATGAATCTTTTAGTAAATATCTTCTTTCACTTTATTTTCAGTAGCAGATAATATTGAAGTGAATAGCGATATACAGCTTCAAAGGCATGGAAAATGCTGCGCTTATTCTTATTTTATTGGTGTAGTTTTGTGATCAATATATGATAAACAGGTTTTAGCGAAAACTTATTTGCCATTGAAGGAGGAGGTACTTTGAATTAAATCTTTTTATAGATCGATATATTTAAAATTTTTTTAGCATGTGTTATAATTAACAAAACTTAACATCGAATATCTATCAAAAAATGTGACTGTGTTATCTATATTTTAAGCTAATTGGAACTTAGATGGTGAAGGTTAATGAAACAAATAGGTCAATAGACTTTTAAATACCGTTATTCAAGCTCTTCTTTTTGTGGAAGATTTGATTTTTTTCGTAGTTAACGCTTGTGGAAGCTAACTTATCATTGAGCATCGTACATTTTGTTGCATCACTGTTAGTTTACATTACCTCTTTCTGTTATCACATCGTAGACATGTCACCCGTTATCATAAGTATACGTCTGAATTATATACAATAGTGCAAAAAATATAATTTTTTAAACGCAATCACAATAAATAATTATCGCATTTGGACTTTGCGACTTTCCCATGGCACTTCCCAAGAATTAAATTAGTTGAAATATATAGGTGGCTAAATTTAACAAGTGTTTGTGTTGGTTTCCTATGACGCCCTAAAGTTTAACATGGCCAGTCGGGTTTTGTTAGCTCTTTCATTGAACCTGGGGTAACAAACACTTTCTGAGCTCACCCACATTACATTTATTTCATAGAAATACTTGATGGCTGAGTTTGTGGCCATTTTCCTGTAACTCGTTCTTTGATATCACGTTTAGCTTTAGGCACTAAAGGGCACTTATCTGTTGGAGCAATTCATTAGTCAATCTCACTTTCACTCACTCACGCAAAAAGCACACATTGTAAACTTGTAAATAAGCACTAACAATGCAAAGCCACTAAAGAGAAGTAGAAGAAGAAGAAATGCCTGTAATATATCTGTTGCTTCTTGCCAACGGAAAGTCTGTTGACATTGTAGCATTTTACCGTTGCTGCTCTTATTTTGTTGTTGCTGCTGCTATGAACGACATACTCAGTTAGGGAGTTCTTGTCGAGAACGTTCTTTTTCTGAGAATTATTAAACTATGGTATTTCCTGGCTTAAATTGAAACAGAGCTAGAATTCTAGGCGATAGGCTGAACAACTAGTCTCATGGTCCTGCAAATTGATGGTGCATCGACTTGCAGATGGGGCTACGTCGATGCGATTAGCTATAAGCACTTCTCTGTTCACCGACATCCAGTAGCCTAGAGTATCGGTTTCATAAGTAGGAACAATAGTCACTTCCGCATCTTTGTCTTCCCATTCTTGTTTAGCTTCAAGTAATGCATTGAGAACTTCTTTACAAGGACGGTTCCCACTAAAGACATAATAGCGGGCTCTAATACGGCGGAAAAAATCAGTGTTACAGTAATTTGGATCACCATGATGGGGGACATAGGTTAAGTCCACGTAGATAGGACTGATGTTATCACTACTTTTCTTTCCTTCTTCTTCTTCCTTGTTGTCCCCTTGGAGTTTTGTGGGGGTAGTTTCTCCAGACTCGTTCGAAGATTTAAACTCATAATCCTCTTGTATACCATACGTTTGGGAGTCTTCTATTTCCTTGTTGTTTTTAGTTGGACCAACGTTATGTCTGAATACTGTCGCTTGCTTTATACCAAGTTCAGAGGGATCTGGTGGTGAAGGAAGGCCCATAGGTTTTCCCCATTCATCTAGTGAAAACGATTTACCTTCTTCTTTTGCACTTTCCTTTGTTGTTGTAGAACTGCTTACTGTTTCACTAATGCTAACTTCAGATTTTTCAGATACACTATGACTGCTTTCGGACATTTTTGAACTTATAGTTTCGGATTGTATTGATGATGACATGGCAGTTTCGGTGATCTGCTTGGAAATGCTGGTATCTTCTTCTTTTTCACTTACATATTTTCTTGATTCCTCTTTTGAAATACTTGACTTTTCAGTTGTCATTTCTTCTAAAAGTTTCTTATCTGTGTGAATTACTTCTGATGATGATTTTTTAAAAGTTTTCTCGAGTGGTGTGGTAATTAAAGTTAGAGGATCGTATGATGAATCGGTTGTTTTTGTCTCTGAAACTTCTTCTGATTTTGCCACAGACTCGATTGTTTCTTCAACAAAAACATCATCCCCTGTACTTTCTATAAGCTCTATGACATCACTTTGTCCTCTCAATTCCTCTAAATTTTCTGAAGATCCAGACGATATTATTCTAGCGGCGCTTGATGTTCGTCGTCCACTTCCACCCGCAGCTTTTAAAGCTTCTTCTATTTTCTCGTCAGTTAAGACATCTTCACCATCTGCTCCTGTTGTATATACAATAATTTTCTTACGAATTATTCTCTTTTTTTTCTTCACTTTGCCTTTATCGCCTACATCCTCCTTTTGTTCTTTATCAGATTCTTTTCCAGTGCATTCTACTTCTGTTGATTCTTTGCTTACAATTTCAGATGTTGAAATTTCTTCTTGTTTTGTTGACAGAGATTTTTCATCGCTTACTCGGCTGATTACTTTAGTTGTTGTTATAGTTGTAAGGGTTTCACTAGTAACTTCTGATGTTTTATCACTGTCTTCTGTTGATTTTTTGCGAATTACTTTAGTATCACCCGTAGCCTCATCATGGCCTTCATCCAGTTCAGTTATGTAAACACGTTTAGGTTCAGAAATTTCGGAATCTCCTGTGGCTTCCTCATAAACGATTTTGCCTTTAATGATTTCTGTTGTAGAAGTGATTGACATAGGAGTTTCATGCTCTTTAGTCATGGTTTCTTCTTGTTCTTTTTCCGATATAACTTTTGTTTCAGTCACTGTTGTTGTTTCTATATCTTTAAGAGTTGTTTCAGAACTTGACTCCGATTTTGTTGATTCAATTTTAGTAACTGAAGTTTCTGAAACGGCCTGTGTTTCATGAATCGTTTTCAAAACTGACTCCGATGTAGATTCTGTGGATATGTCACTTTTTTCTTCTTTAGTTTCCAATGTAGATATGGCAGTTTTTGTAGATTCACTGATATCTTCTGTGTGGATATCAAGTGTTGGAGATATAGGTTTTTCTTTCATTTCGGTGACACTGCCATCTACTTCCTGGACTGATTCCATTTCCAATTCATCCTTAACTATTGCTGCACTTTCTTGTCTTGAGCTCACTTCAGCTGTAGTTTCTGTGATTGTAATGGATGTGCTGTCAGTTTTCAAAATTTCTGATTCTTTTGATTCTTCCAAAACTCCTGTTTTAATTTCATGAGTATCAATCGTAATTTCTGTTACTTCTGTACTTGAGACTGATGGCTCTTCTCTCGATTCCTTTTTTGTCACTTTTGTGACTAACTCACTACTTTCAGTTTCTTCTGGAGTTTTATGTGTTGCATCAGGTTCAGTTTCTAGTTCATGTTTAATGGATGCTGAACTTTCACGTATTGAGCTTACTTCAGTTATAGAATCCTTTCTTGATTCAGTTTCTTTTTCTGCAACTTCTGTTATAGTGACTGTTTGTGTGGTTTCTACAATTGAACTTTCAGCTGCTGAAATTTCAGAAACAGAGGTTTGTGTTTCCTCTTTACTCTTAGTTAGTGTAGTTGTATCTGCAATTTCCTTAGTTAAAACAGAAGGTTCTTCTTTAGATTCCTGTGTTGTTTCTTCTATCACTGTACTTATTTCAGTTTCTTTGATAGTTTCTTCTGGAGATATAGGAATTGAAGCAGATTTAGTTTCTATTTCCTGTTTAATGGATGCATCACTTTCACGTCTCGCATCTTTTTCTGTTATAGATCCTTTTCCTGATTCACCTTCAGTAACTACTACCCGTGTAGTGGTGATTGTTTGCACAGTTTCTGTGACTGACATTCTGTCTTTTGAGACATCTGAAATGCTAGTTTCTTCTTCTTTACTTTCGGTTGTATCAATTTCTGTGTAGGAAATGGATTTTTCTTTTGATTCTTTTTCTGTTTGTTTAATTAATTCTTCTGATTCAAGTTCTTTTGTGATTTCTTCTGGTGTTGCAGGAGTCGAGGTAGATTCTGGTTCTAATTCATGCTTAACTGATTCTTCACTTTCACGTCTTGAACTTATTTCACATATAGATTCCTTTCTTGATTCACCTTCAGAAGTTGTAACACAGGTAGTAATGACAGTTTGTGTGGTTTCCAGGGTTGAAATTTCACCCTTTGAGACCTCTGAAATGTCAGTTTTTATTTTATCTATAGTTTCAGTTACCATCGTTGTATCTGTAGTTTCTTTAGTTGAAGGAGATTTGCTTTCAGATTCCTTTTCTTCTGCTTCTTTCTTGACTAATTCACTAGTTCCAGTTTCTTCTGGTGTTACAGGAGTAGAGGTAGATGCTGGTTCTAATTCATGTTTAACTGATGCTGCGCTTTCCGTCTTGAACTTACTTCAGCTACAGGCCCTTTTCGTGATACAGTTTCTTCTGGCGTTACAGGAGTCGAGATAGATGCTGGTTCTAATTCATGTTTAACTGATGCTGCACTTTCCCGCCTTGAACTTACTTCAGCTACTGACCCTTTTCGTGATTCAGTTTCTTCTGGTGTTACAGGAGTAGAGGTAGATGCTGGTTCTAATTCGTGTTTAACTGATGCTGCGCTTTCCCGCCTTGAACTTACTTCAGCTACAGACCCTTTTCGTGATTCAGTTTCTTCTGGTGTTACAGGAGTGAGGTAGGTTTTGGTTCTAGCTCATGTTTAACTGATGCTGCACTTTCACGTCTTGAACTTACTTCAGCTACAGACCCTTTTCTCGATTCATCCTCACTTACTATAATACGTGTGGTAGTGACAGTGCAAATAGTTTCTACCGATGAGCTTCCATCTTTTGAGATGTCAGTTTTTTTTTCATCTTTAGTTGCAACCTCTTTTATGTCTGTAGGTTCTGCATCTGAAATGAAGGATTTGCTTTCAGATTCAGTTTGTTCTATTTCTTCTTTGATCAATTCTCTTGATCCCTTTTCTGTTTCTTCAATTAATTCTTTTGTTTCAACTACTTTAGTGGCTGCAATAGATTCTGTTTCCAATTCATGCTCATCACTTTTACGTCTTGAACATACTTCATCTACAGAGCCTTTTCTTGATTCGCCTTCTGATAATATAACACTGGTAATAGTGATAGTTTGAATGGTTTCCATAGTCAAAATTTCATCTTTTGAAACATCTCTAGTCTCAGTTACCTTCGCTTTTTCTGTAGTTTCTATAGTTGAAACTGAAGTAGTGCTTTCAGATTCCTTTTCTGTTTCTTTTTTCATTAATTCACTAGTTTCAGTTTCTTCTGGTGTTACAGGAGTAGAGGTAGATGCTGGTTCTAATTCGTGTTTAACTGATGCTGCACTTTCACGTCTTGAACTTACTTCAGCTACAGACCCTTTTCGTGATTCAGTTTCTTCTGGCGTTACAGGAGTCGAGATAGATGCTGGTTCTAATTCGTGTTTAACTGATGCTGCACTTTCACGTCTTGAACTTACTTCAGCTACAGACCCTTTTCGTGATTCAGTTTCTTCTGGTGTTACAGGAGTCGAGGTAGATGCTGGTTCTAATTCATGTTTTACTGATGCTGCGCTTTCCCGCCTTGAACTTACTTCAGCTACAGACCCTTTTCGTGATTCAGCTTCTTCTGGTGTTACAGGAGTTGAGGTAGGTTTTGGTTCTAGCTCATGTTTAACTGATGCTGCACTTTCACGTCTTGAACTTACTTCAGCTACAGACCCTTTTCTCGATTCATCCTCACTTACTATAATACGTGTGGTAGTGACAGTGCAAATAGTTTCTACCGATGAGCTTCCATCTTTTGAGATGTCAGTTTTTTTTTCGTCTTTAGTTGCAACCTCTTTTGTGTCTGTAGGTTCTGCATCTGAAATGAAGGATTTGCTTTCAGATTCAGTTTGTTCTATTTCTTCTTTGATCAATTCTCTTGATCCCTTTTCTGTTTCTTCAATTAATTCTTTTGTTTCAACTACTTTAGTGGCTGCAATAGATTCTGTTTCCAATTCATGCTCATCACTTTTACGTCTTGAACATACTTCATCTACAGAGCCTTTTCTTGATTCGCCTTCTGATAATATAACACTGGTAATAGTGATAGTTTGAATGGTTTCCATAGTCAAAATTTCATCTTTTGAAACATCTCTAGTCTCAGTTACCTTCGCTTTTTCTGTAGTTTCTATAGTTGAAACTGAAGTAGTGCTTTCAGATTCCTTTTCTGTTTCTTTTTTCATTAATTCACTAGTTTCAGTTTCTTCTGGTGTTACAGGAGTAGAGGTAGATGCTGGTTCTAATTCGTGTTTAACTGATGCTGCACTTTCACGTCTTGAACTTACTTCAGCTACAGACCCTTTTCGTGATTCAGTTTCTTCTGGCGTTACAGGAGTCGAGAGAGATGCTGGTTCTAATTCATGTTTAACTGATGCTGCACTTTCACGTCTTGAACTTACTTCAGCTACAGACCCTTTTCGTGATTCAGTTTCTTCTGGTGTTACAGGAGTCGAGGTAGATGCTGGTTCTAATTCGTGTTTAACTGATGCTGCACTTTCACGTCTTGAACTTACTTCAGCTACAGACCCTTTTCGTGATTCAGTTTCTTCTGGTGTTACAGGAGTCGAGATAGATGCTGGTTCTAATTCGTGTTTAACTGATGCTGCACTTTCACGTCTTGAACTTACTTCAGCTACAGACCCTTTTCGTGATTCAGTTTCTTCTGGCGTTACAGGAGTCGAGAGAGATGCTGGTTCTAATTCATGTTTAACTGATGCTTCACTTTCACGTCTTGAACTTACTTCAGCTACAGACCCTTTTTGTGATTCAGTTTCTTCTGGCGTTACAGGAGTCGAGATAGATGCTGGTTCTAATTCGTGTTTAACTGATGCTGCACTTTCACGTCTTGAACTTACTTCAGCTACAGACCCTTTTCGTGATCCAGTTTCTTCTGGTGTTACAGGAGTCGAGGTAGATACTGGTTCTAATTCATGTTTAACTGATGCTGTACTTTCACGTCTTGAACGTACTTCATCCACAGACCCTTTCCGTGATTCGGTTTCTTCTGGCGTTACGGGGGTTGAAGTAGATTCTGTTTCTTTTTCATGTTTAATGGATGCTGTGCTTTCACGCCTTGAACTTGTTTCATCTACAGACCCTTTCCTTGATTCACTTTCAGTAACTATGATATGGGTGGTAGTAACAGTTTGAATGGTTTCTACAGTACAACTTTCATCTTTTGAAACTTTCGACGTGTCAGTTGAAACTATATCGTCAGTCACCATTTTCTTTTTCGTATCCACAACTTCTACATCTGAAACGTAGGATTTGCTTTCAGATTCTTGAGCTTCTGTTTCTTTTTTGGTTAGTTGACTAGTTTCAACTTCTGCTTCTTCCTTAATTAATTTAGTAGATCTAGTTTCCTCTGGGGTTACAGGAGTTGTGGTAGGTTCTGGTTCTAATTCTTGTTTAACTATTGTAGTACTTTCACGTCTTGAACTCACTTCAGTTGCAGATCCTTTCCTTGATCCACTTTCAGTTTCCTTTTCTGCTACTATAACTTCAGTTATAATGACTGTTTGCTCTACAACAGGACTTCCAGCTTTCAAAGCTTCAGGAATGGAAGTTTCTACCTCCTCTTTACTATCTGCCACTGTTGTTGTGTCTGTTGGAGATGCAGGGATTGAAGTTGATTCTGTTTCTAATTCATGTTTAACAGATATTTCGCTTTCACTTTTTGAGCTTATGTCCACTACTGACCCTTTTCTTGATTCACTTTCTTGTTCTGTTACTATGACATGTGTAGTAGTGATAGTTTGTGTAGCTTCTAAACTAGATTTTTCTTCTTTAGATATTGTTGTAACTGCTTCCAGTTCATCTTTGTCGCTTGTGATGTCAATTATTTTAACAACAGTTTTATCATCACTTTCTGGATATTCTTTTTGTTCAACTTTTTCTATTTCAGCAGTGGCTTTCGTTTCTGATTCTTTTGTTATCTCTTTTTCTTCTTCTTCCTTTTCAATATTCACAGTTTCTGTACTCTTAATACTTTTTTGTGATGTTTTCTTTTCAAAACCATCTTTGAAAGGTGAGGTGCTTAATACTTTTGTCGTTGTAACAATTGTGATTGTTTCACTATCTGGTTCACTGTAGTCTTTTGACAAATGCATATCACTTTCTTTTTCAATCACCTTTGTTGTAGTGAATGTTGTTATGGTCTCCGTAATTTCAACTTCACTTTCTGTGTCTTCAAGTTCAGTTGTTTCAATTTTTCTATCATCAGATGCCTGGCTAATAACTTTTGTTTTTATGGTAGTAATTTCAAGTTTTTGGTCTCCTTGTTCCGACGATGTGTCAGAGACATCTTTTTCCAGTTTGCTTTCTACCAGTAGTTCAGTTGATTTTTCAGTTGTAGTTTCAGTGGTTTCTGTGAAGCTTTGTTGTTCTTTTGATAAAATCATAGACTTATCCTTTGTTTCATCGATTATCAATTTGGAATCTGCTGAAGTGTCCTTTATAGCTTTAGAGTCCATTTTATCTGCCTTATCTTCATCTGTCACACATTGATCGCCTACCACTTCTTCATGAGTTTCATATTCTTTTTCATGTTCGGGTTTATGCACTTTTGTAGTTGTAGATGTTGTTACAGTAGAAATGATTTCAACGTCACCAACTACATCCTTGAACACAGTTGTTTTAATAGTATCTGTGTCCACTGTTTCTGCATCTTCAGTTTTCATTAATTCGGAAGCTGGTTTTGTTTCTTTTGCTCCAAGATCAGTATCAAAAACTTTTGTTGTCACTATACTTTCAGTTTCACTAACGTCAGCCTTATCCTCTGTTATGGCCATTTTTGTTTCTTGACTTACTTTAGATTCACTTGTAATTTCTTTTTCAGTGACCTCACAAATCTGTGTAGTAGAAATTGTCTTTATTTTAGTGTCGGTAATTTCTTCTGTCCCTACCACTTTTTTTGTTGTTTCTGTGGATGAAATTGTAGCAACAGCTTGGTCATCTGTAGGTCTTTTTGAAATATTGGTTGGGGATTCATCTGAAGGTGAAGATTCCGATACTTCGTATTCTACTTCTACATACATGACTTTTTGACTATCTTTTTTCATGTCTTGTTCAGAATCAACTTCGTCTGCTGTAAGTGATGATTTTATTTCAACACTTGTTGATATTTCTTTTTTTATTTCTTGTTCTTGTACAGAAACAGATTTCTTTTCAATCTTTTGCTTTGATTTCTCATGTATTTCTTGTGTCGTGTACATAGCTTCTTGTTCTGTAATCACTGTTTTTAATGTTTCCTCTATGATTTCTTTATCTTCTGAGAGGTCTGAAATGTCTGCCTCGATAGATTCATCTGAAGGAGAAGTAACAAATTCTTCCACCTCTACCTCGACATAGGCTAGTTTTCTTTGCTTTTCCTTTGAATCAACACCTTCTTCTATCTCTTTTAGTTCTTTTTTGGAATCTGTTATTGTTACAGTTTCAGTTATCTTTTGTTCTTCTATTTCTGAAATTGTTTTAGTTGTATCTTTTATTTCGGAATAATCACGTTTTTCAACATGAGTGATTGTTTCCATTGTTGTCAGCTCTTTTTCCGATATAGCAGGTTTTCCAAAAGGCTCTAGGTCAGTAGTTATTTTATGTTCTGATACTTCTAAAGGTAATTCAGTGTCATCAACTATTGCTTCTTGTAATGCATATATCTCTTCCGCTTCTAAATTTGACTTTTCACTAGTAGATTTTGTCTCTGCTGCATATTCGCTTTCCACACTTTCTTTAATTACTTTTGTGAATATTACAACATCATCTTCTATAACTGCCTTTTCTGTTGTTGTTATAGGTGATAACGTTTTTGTAGTTACTTTTGTAGTAGTGCTTTCACTTTTCTTAGTAAATTCTACTTCGGTTGCATCTTCATATTTTTCATCTTCGGATGTTTCGATTTCCTCTGATTTTTCAGAAATTTGTTTCCCTTTGGAAGGTTCAGTTAGTTTTACTATTTCTGATGTTGGCTTAGGCTTTTCTTTTTCAGCCGGTATAGCTTCCTCCTTTTGATCAGGTTCAATCTTTTTTATATCAGCCTCTTCACTCTTTTCGTCTTCAATGGGTTCAGTTTTTTCTTTTTTGGCAGGTTCAACCGTCACTTTTAATTCTATTTCAGGTTCCGGTATTTGTTTTTCAGCGGGTTTAATTGTTTCTTCTTTGAAAAGTTCAGCCTTTTCCTCTTCAGAAGCTTCAGCCTTTTCTTCTCCAGGAGCTTCAGCCATTTCTTCTTCAGTAGCTTCATCCTTTTCTTCTCCGGGAGTTTCATCTTTTTCTTCTCCAGGAGCTTCAGCCTTTTCTTCAGAAATTTCAACTATTTTTTGTTCACTAGTTTTTTCTTTTTCAACAAGTTCTCTTTCTCCTATAGAAGGTTCTGGTATTTGTTTTTCAGCAGGTTCATCTTTTTCCTCAGAAAGTTCGACCTCTTCCTCAACAGCAGGTTCAGTCTTTTCTTTTTTGACAGGTACAGCTTTTTCCTTTTTGTCAGATTCTAGCATTTCTCTTTCAATACGCCCAACCTTTATTTCTTCAATCGATTCAGTTTCAACCACTTCAGCATGATCAGGCTTTTTTTTCCCATCAGGTTTAGCTTTTTCTTCTTCTTTTACAGGTTGTAGCTCTTCTACTTTTTCGACAGGTTTACCCGTTTCTTCTTCAATGAGTTTGGATTTTTCTTTTTCAATAAGCTCAGTCTCTTTTTCTTCCATAGGTACAGCTTTTCCTTCCACTATAGGTTCAGGTATTTCTTTTTCGACTGGTTCAGCCTTTTCTTTATCGACAAGTTCAACTTTTTCCTCCACAGATGCAGCCTTATCTTCTTTCGTAGGTTCAACTTTTTCTTCTTCAGTTGGTTCATCTGATTCTGTTTTAACAAGTTTAGCCATTGCCTCATCAGCAGGTACAGTTTTTTCTTCC
>QLNU02014176.1:11963980-11989348 GCA_006491805.2 Dysdera silvatica
CAAGTTCTTTAATTGATACTTCCTTCTCTTCAAGTTCTTTAATCGCTACTTCCTCCTCTTCTATTTCTTCAATTTCCACTTCCTCCTTTTCTGTGATTTCTTTGATTTCCACTTCTTCCTTTTCTGCAATTTCTTTAATTGCTACTTCCTCCTCTTTTGCAAGTTCTTTAATCGCTACTTCCTCCTCTTCTATTTCTTTAATTTCCACTTCCTCCTTTTCTGTGATTTCTTTAATTTCCACTTCCTCTTTTTTTTCAATTTCCACTTTCTCCTTTTCTACAATTTCTTTAATTTTCAGTTCCTTCTCTTCTGCGATTTCTTTAATTTTCACTTTCTCCTTTTCTTTGATCTCGCTAATTTCCACTCCTTCCTTTTCTGCGATTTCTTTAATTTCCATACCCTCCTTTTCTATTTCTTTAATTTCCACTTCCTCCTTCATTTCTGCGATTTCTTTAATTTCCACACCCTCTTCTTTTTCTATTTCTTTAGTTTCCTCTTCATCCTCCTTTTCTGCGATTTCTTTAATTTCCACTTCCTCTTCCTTTTCTGCGATTCCTGTAATTTCCACTTCCTTTTCTATTTCTGTAATTTTCATTTCTTCCTCCTTTTCTTCGATTTCTTTAATTTCATCTATCTCATTTTCTACCCGTTTCATCTCAGTTGCCTCCACTTCCTTTACTGGCTTAATTTCCACAACCTCCTCTTCTGTTTCTTTAATTTCAGCCTCTTTCTCTTCTTCCTCTGCTGGTTGCATTTCTGCTTCTTTCACTTCTATTTCAATATCTGCTTCCTCTTCTGTTTTAATTTTTTCCTCGGTTTTGACTTTTTCTATTTCTGTTGTCGTAGAAATTTGTATAGCTTCTTTTGTGTCCGCAGTTCGTTTCTTGATAATTACTTCTTCTGTTACTGGTACCTTTGAGTCTGTTGGTGATTCCCCCTTTTCAATTCTTTCTTTAAATTCTGCTTCATCTGTGATAAGCTTCTCGGTAGCTGCGAAAGTTTTTTCTCCAACTATCTCACTTCTTACATCTTCAATAAGTTCATCCATAGCTGCTTCAACAGCTTCTATTTCTTTAACAACCATTTGTTCATCTATTTCTTGTACAATTTTATCTTCTACACCTTCAACTCCTTCCTCTTCTTCCTCTTTTACAAATTTTGTTTCCGGTTCTTGAAAACCTGTTTGCTCAACAGGCTCAATTGCCTTTATTTCATCAACTTCCGAAGGTAATTCTTGATCAGCAGTTACAATGTCTATTGATTCTTTTTCTACTGTGGACGGCATAGTTTGTCGGATAATTTCATACTTCTCTTCTTCAACAGCCTCTACTGAAAGGATTTCCTCCTTTTCTGTATCACTAATCGGTTCGGCTTTCTCTAAGATAGCGTCTTCAACTTCTACACTAATTTCTTCGGACGGAGTTGGCGTTATGACCTTTTCTGGAGTTTCTGTGGGTTTTTCATGTATATCAGCGGCAGGTTCTGTTGCAATGGACGGAATTTCTTCTGGCGCTTCTCTTTTTGGTCTTTTCACTGGCTTGGGCTTTAATTTTTCCTTGGAAGGTTTGGTAGGTCTTGCAGGTAAAGTGGTGACTTGAGGCTTTGGTTTTTTCTTGGGTGAAATTAACTGCTTATCTCTTGGTTTCTTGCTTGGGCTTTTTGGAACAGGAGGCATGATTTTTGGTCGTAGTAATTCAGTTTCAGTAGTGACCTTTCTACTTGCTGCTACACGTTTATTAACAACATCTTTCCCAAGTTTCGTCTTGACTTCTGAATATGCTGCTGTGGCTGCTATTGTTTTCCTTTCTTTTTTTTCAGCAGTTCGCATGGTTAGATAGGATGGTCTTTCACTTTTTATGTCCTTTAGTGATTCGCGACTGCTTGATTCTTTCATTTGTTGTTGCAGCTTCGATTCTCTTGTCACTATTCGGCTTTTAGCTTGTCTTGTGGTTGTTACTGCCTTTGCATCTGTTACAATTTGCGCTTTACGGGCGATGACTTGTGACTTCGTTTCTTTTGTCATTGTTTTTGTTTTTACGTCTTTTGTGGAGGAAATGTCTCTTTTGATTCCCTGCTTTATTGTTCTTGCACTTTTGATTTCCGTGGTGATAGTTCCTGTTTTAGGTTCCCTGTGAATTCTTGTTCTTGTACCTTTTGTAGTTTTCGTTGGTGCTTTCTTCTCCTTCGTAGGCGATTTTTCTATCGTAGGGGTTGAACCTGTTGAATCTAAATCTTTTGTGGGTATTTTTCTCACTGACACCTCGGTTGGTGAAATTATTTCTGCTACTGGCGATTTTACTGCAAGTTCTGTAGATGCTGATTTTACCATAACTTCTTTTGCTAGTTCAGCTTCAACAGGCGATCCTCTTTCACTAATTTCAGTTGGCGACTTAATTTCAGTTTCTTCAACTGGTGATGTACTTTTAATTTCTTCGGTTGGCGATTTAGTTTCGATTTCATCTGTTGGTGATTTTGCTTCGATTTCGTCTGTTGGTGATTTAGCTTCGATTTCTTCTATTGGTGATTTAGCTTCTATTTCCTCAGTTGGTGATTTGGCTTCAATTTCTTCCATTGGTGATTTAGCTTTGATTTCTTCCATTGGTGATTTAGCTTTGATTTCTTCCATTGGTGATTTAGTTTTGATTTCTTCCATTGGTGATTTAGCTTTGATTTCTTCCATTGGTGATTTAGCTTTGATTTCTTCCATTGGTGATTTAGCTTTGATTTCTTCCATTGGTGATTTAGCTTTGATTTCTTCCATTGGTGATTTTGCTTCTATTTCTTCAATTGGTGATTTTGCTTCTATTTCATCAATTGGTGATTTTGCTTCTATTTCTTCAATTGGTGATTTTGCTTCTATTTCTTCAATTGGTGATTCCTTTTCGATTTCTTCGGTTGGTGATTTTGCTTTGATTTCTTCCATTGGGGATTTAGTTTCGACTTCTTCACTGGGTGACTTAGCTTCCGTGTCATCAATTTGGGATTCTTGTAGAATTATTTCATCTGGTACTGGTGATTTAGGTTTTGCAAGGTCATCCATATCTACAATTTCAAGCTCGATTTTTTCTTTTTCTGAAACCATTTCCTTCTCTTTTGATCCTTTCTCCTTTTTAGTTTTTTCAGTTTGAATGGATTCTAATTTACGTTTAGTTTCCTTTTTAGCTGATATTTTCTTTTCCCCCTTTTTAATTTTTTTGACCCGCTTTGTTGTTTCAATTTCTGCCCTGTCTCTTAACCATAGTTCACCAGTTTTTTCAGTTTTGTGTAGACTTTCCTCTAGAGTTCCCTTTTCAATGTGTCTCATTGGAGATATTGGTCGAGGGCTTACAGACTTCATGGTTTTCGTTCTCTTAGAAGATTTTGATCTCGTTGTGCGCTTTTTAATCGTTTTAATTTTAATTTTTTCTTCCATTTTAATTCCCAAAGACACTTGAGAGCATGATCGTTGACGGAGAACATCGAGGTGGCTGATTTTTTCAAGACCTTCCAGTATTTTGTTTTGTGGGGCACTTCCTGGAAGGAGTACCCTCGTTATGGTATCTTCTGGATCCGCTGGTTTCCAAACTAAAAGAGCACAGACTGACATCGCGTGGGACAATGGAATGCGTAGCTCCTTTGAGATAACCTCTGAGCCCGATTGAACACCACTAAAGTGTTCTTTATAGGATGTCCAATGTTGAAAAAATAATTTAAGTTCATTACTGTCTTTTGGTGGGCTCAAAACGTACATCTCCAAGGTACCATGCCCTACCTTATGGAAAAGGGTAAGGGGTTCAACAATCGCGTCCCGCAGGCACCGGTGTGGCTTCAGTCCAAGCTGATGCAGATTTTCAGTGAATTCGTGTCCTTCAGTGACAACACTAACAAGAAGTTCATCGCGATCTTTTGCCATTTCGTCATCAGCTGGACTACTCTTACCTTCGGCTACATTGCAAAACACATATCCTATCTGAGGATAAACTCTATCACATGCTTTTCTTCGAAACACACTTGAAATTCCACATACATTATTTTCATTAAGCCTCGTAATCATCATTGCGTCCAGTCGGTCTAAATGTCGGATAAATTCCCAAAAACATGGTCTTCTATTGAAACCACCATCGATGAGCATAGTAAAACCACTTACACCGAACAGTGAGCAGTCGCCTTGACCACCAGGGAACACATACAAAGTAGGGCGGTTGAAACGGATATTTCCCACAACGGGTGAGGATTTCATCATTTCTGCAAGTGGCTGCGGCTTTAGAACAGTGTTTAGGCAGTCCAAAAGAGCTGATGATCCGGGTATAGCGGACACTCGGTCGGCAGGATTAAAGGATAAAGACTCTTGACGAGATTCACTTCTTGAAGTGTCTGACCAAAGTCCTACTGGAGTGCAGTGAACATGAATAGTGCAACCAGGATGATCGCGTAAGGCTATTTGGACTTCCTCATCATCCAATGTGCTTGAGAAGTCCTCAAATGAAAAAGTACCATCTTGAAGGATCCACGACCCAGTCCCTGCAAAGGCATAACCGGCGTGAATTATGTGCTTGTGGCCAACCGTTGCAGCCAGCAAATTCTTCAGGCATTGTTTAAGAGTATTCACTTGAGGATTTAGGAGCACTTCAACAGCTAGGTTTTCTGTTGAGTGTTGTATAAGAAGCTCTAAAAAAGAACAGAAGCAGACGAGATTATTATTTTGTAATTATTTTTTGCATATAAATACTAATTTGGCAAAACCTCTTTGAGTACTGATATAACATATAAATACAACAGAATGTCGGTTATTAGAAAATATTGACACTGAGCCAGGTTCCAATGATTAGAAGGTCACTTAGTAAAGTCTGTCTATAACAGTGGTTTCCAATTCAATTTAAACCGCGGACCACTTTTTCACTTCAATTGGACTCCCGGACCATTTTTCCACTTCAATTGGACTCGCGGACCACTTTGAAAAGTTTTCACAAGTTGACTTCAAGACCTGATTAAAAAGGGGAGCCGTGTCCGTTTTTTTGTGTTTGTAAAATCGTTCTTTGGAAAAAAAAAAAAAGAAACAAAGAGAAAAAAACCAAAACAAATCTAATGACAATACAGTCAAATTTCGATAAGACGAATTACTTTTAATACGAACCGTTTTCTGAAGTTCCGTCAGATTGTAAAATACTACAAATATACCATCAATTTCATTTTTATATTTAATTTTAATATTTAATAAATAATTTTTATAAGTATTTTTTTCGATTCATTTTTTTAAAATAATTACCCGTCTCACGGACCACCAGTTGGGAACCACTGGTCTACAACAATACTTCTTTCCCTATAATGATGTTTCCGCCTGGTCCCAACAGATATAGACAGTGCCAGATTAAGGTTTTTACGGGTCCTAGACCTGAAAGATAGACTGAGCTCTCCCTAAATAAGGTAGCCCAAGCATGCCAAACTCAGTCTAACACGGACTAAATGAACAAGGTTTATGGTTATGCGGGCCGGAAAAAGAAACTTAGCATCTCTTCTCTGCTACCAGCTTTCCTACTTGGGGGGAAAACTTTGTTCGCAGTGATTACTTTCTAAACTTATTCAAGGTTTAATTCTGGATATGATAGGAGACTTTTTCTTTCAAAATTGTAAATAACTGCTTACACCTATAAGTACTTCCAAATATGGAAATAATTTCATATGCGAATTTTGAGTACAGTCGAACCTCGTTAAGACGAACACGCTTAAGACGAATTACTTTTAATACGAACCGTTTTCTGAAGTCCCGTCAAATTGTACAGAAATCCCCCACGTTATTTTTTATCGAACACGTTTAAGACGAAATACAGCTTACAACGAACTGATTATCAATGGGCCTTGGAAAATTTCCTCCGCTTAACACGAACGAAATGCGCTTTACAAGATCAGAGCTTCTCATTGATAATTTCACCAGGCTGTAGTTACCAGATTAAACATGATGGAATGGCGACTTTTATATACAACTATACAATAAACATTTCTTTTAAATAATTAAAACTCCATTTATATTTTACACAGTCTGACTCAAAAAGCTGTATTTTTCAAAATATTTCCTGTTGATGTTAACATGCCATGAGAACTGAAAAATATGCCTCAATGGACAACATAAAATGCAATATTTCAACGAACGCCCAAATAGTTGAGCTGTTAACGGCACTATAAAACCCTCATCGTCGTATGGTAATTACTATTTTTCGGGTGCTGACGAAGACATCGACAACTCTGCCAACTGAGAACTTTTAGAGTGAGGGGGTTAAGAAAAATCATTACCTCTTTCAAGGCTGTCAAATATTTTAGTAAATATATAAGATACTAAAATGCTACAAAAGTAATTGATACCGTTTGACAATTAGTAATGAGCTAAAAAGTACCTTATTTTAAAATGTGACTGTAAAACTTTTGAAAGTAAATGCATAGCAGAATCCTGAAAATCAAGACTTTAAACAACGGCCGGGGCTCAATCCCCATGCCTCATATGGGTGCCCACGAATTCTGACCCCTCAAATGAAAATCCTGTTAGTGCGATGGAGCGGGGCCATCGTTATATTTGATCGGCCCCGCTACTTCAGCCATTTGAACCCTCATGACGTCACTCGATGAGGCTTATTTTGTAAACGTTGTCTATGTGTGTATGATTTGTTTGAAGTAAAAAATACCATTTATTCATCGAAATATCATAATTTTATGCTGCAAAATTAACTAGATATTGCTATAGCTTTATATTACAGATTGCAAATGTATTTGGAGATAAATAAGCTTTTAATGTATAGGTAATCGGTGTCATAAAATTTATACTTGTGTGAATTTTAAATATATTTTTTATTTTATTATATACATACAAAGAATATGATTACGTTCTTTGATACATATATGTAAGTATATGACAGTGCTTTAATTTAAAGAAAAATTTTTGCCAGGCAACTTATTTGCGTCTTTAAACTGCGAAATAATGTTTCATGAAATTCAAAATTTTATTAATTTTTGCTTTAAACGAAGGAAAGACAAATATCAGAAGAAGTCATAGCCGCACAGAGATTGAAAACAAGTGTTTGTGGATAAAAATTTACGAGGACCGATTTTCTTTTTAACTGATTATTTCTTATTTTCCACTGATGTTATTATGCATATCATATACTTACGTTAGTATTACGTATATTATCAGTTTTTGCAGGATTATAGGCGTAGGCAGAAAGTTCATAACGGGGTTATAGGCTCAATGGGGGTTTACAAACCCCCCATACTTAATATCCTACTGCGTACACCAATGTGCAGGATTGTTTCTGGAATTGGGGGAGAGGTGCAAAGCGTGTTATGTATAATCATCTTTCTGAGGCTATTTCTAGGAGGTTCCGCCTCAATTCATTGCGGACAATTTGTCGGGAGTACAATTCTTCGCAACGACAATTCGTCGCATCATATTTATAATTTGCAATCTATTTATTTATTGGGGTTTCTTTGCTTGTATATACAGTAGGACCCCAGTAATCTGAATTTTGCTTATCCGAAATGTCCTGCAATATATTTTTTTTAAGTTGACACTCGCTCATCATTTTAATCGTAAATACAATTGAACCCCGATAATCCGAATTTCGCTTAATCAAAATGGCCTGTGCCATCAGACGACCGGGGTTCTACTTTATTAACAAATAAAACGTTGAACGAGTGTCCTCTTCAAAACTAACTATAAAAAATCTTATTACAGGACATTTCAGATAAGCGAAATTCGGTTTACCGGAGTTCTACTGTATTTACAAGTAAAGAGACCCCAATAAATAAATATATTACAAATTATAACATAAGTATGACCCGACGAATTGTGCTCGCGACGAATTGTTCTCGCGACAAATTGTCTCGCCACAAATTGTGCACGATGGATTGATTCGACATCTTTTTGGGACCCTGAAATCCCCTTGTCATATTCAGGTGTGAATGAAAAAAAAATAATGATGTGCATGAACGTCATTCAAAGATCTAACTTAAAATTTAAATTCTACATAATCGAAAAGGAAAAACAAATAAAGCTTGTGTATGAAATTCATTCAAAGAGCTAAATTTGAATTCTATTTAATTGAAACGAAAAAAAAAAAAAGCTTAGCAAAACGTATCCTCTGTTCACATTACCCACTGATTCTAAGGCCTCAAATTATGACGTCACGAAACCTGGTATCGGGCCCTATCAAGTATAACGGCGGCCCCGGGTAGAGGATTTCAGTGCTTTACAATCTGTGCGTTGTTTTGTGATACAAGAGGCAGATTCTCGTACTTCTCTAGGAACTGCAAACAAGTTTGATGATTTTTGGAGAAAACAATCTGAAACTGCTGAATTTTTGAAGCGTACTATTACAATTTAAAACATTTTCTTGGCGTAGTATGTAATCCGGAACAAATATAAATAGCCTATATAGTAAAACAAGAATTTTTCAAATCCATCAGCTATACATACTATCCACATTAAAAGTACGTATATATTATGCTTTTTGTTACAAAATGTATATTCTATACTGATATAATAAAATACAATAATAAATTAATAACGTATATAATAGCAAAATGTGCATATGATAATCAAAGATGAAATAAATAACTTAGTAATACGATCCCCCATTTATTACGGATAATACGAATTACTGTTAATACGAACAGATTTTCTGTTCCCTTTGGTGTTCGTCTTAACGAGGTTTGACTGTATTTTCATAATTTGCAAAATCAAGGCATGCAAACTTCGTTGAATTTTGTTTTGAAACCTGAATAGCACTGGATCTCAATTACCTCCATTTGTATTTGATTAGGTACCGAGTCTATATTTATTTAAACAATTGAAACAAAGGGAGAAAACTTGTCTTTCAGACATTTAAAATTTGCAAAACCTTGTTTTAAATTCACTTTTAAGACTTAAACAATTTTCTAAGTATTTTCTATATATTGCCTGGCCCACGAAAATGTTGAGGTACCACATCTGATCTCGGAAGTTCTTGGGGAAATTAAAGAAAAAAAGTATAATCTTGGTAATCTCCCACACCCGATAATTGCCGGGAAAGAGTTTTAAAAAGGAAATTCCAAAAATTTCATCCCCTCGAATCAACGAACCAAAATTTCCATCACCTCGGATTTAACGGAACCTTGACCTTCCGAGACTCGAATTTTCGAGATTTTATTTTACTTTAAATCTTGACGTATCGGTTCGTTCGTGCGAACCTTCCTCAGAAGATTGCTCAGTCAGTGATGGTAGCCAATTGATACCACTATATTTACTCACGGTTCAAATATTATTATTATTTTTTTTTTGAAAATCGCTATAAGGTACCGTTTCCGAAAAGAGCTCACACTGAACATCGGTGAAAATAAAGTAGGAAATAACTACAACATAACAATTAAAACAGTTAAGCCGAATCACGTTATTTCGAAAATCCGGTTAATCCGAATCTTCTGTTTCTTTCCATTGTAACGGCAGCCGACTAATAAGACATAAACAAATAGCCAGCGTATGTTGCCAACTAACTTAAATTTCCCCATAAAGGAAGAGGAAATTTTCTGTCGTCAGTTACCTGTTACGCTTGTACACCAACACACACACACGCACATCAAACAATAATAGCTGACAGTAGATTCTGTAGTAAAGATTTCCCTGTATCCGAAAAGGCCTTGATCTCAATTAGTTCAGCTTAGTGAGACTCTACTGAAGTAAATGTAAAGCAAAAATACTATTCCTCGCTACGAATTTCTTCAAATGGGTAACCAGACGATGGAAATAGTTTTTGCAGCGGCGATTCTAGGTAAAAAAGTTTGGGTGGGGCACAAACTCCTGCCTATATGCACACGCGCCTCTGATGGCGCTCCTTCATATAGGCAAAATAATAAAATTCGCTTATATTTGGAGGACTATGGCCCCTGGCCTTAGCCTAATGCCGCCACTGAGTTTTTGTATTGCCTTTATTCAAATTGTTTGGATGTTTAGAGATTTCTATTGCATCTCCGTAGATTCTTGGTCAAAAATTTCCAGATTTAATAAGAATTTTTGCATCTCACTCACCTACAGTAAAAATCGTTTATAACGACCAACTGTGAATAATGACGCAATTTTTGCAAGAAGTTTGGTTTCCTATTCTATTCTTAACTAAATATATATCGGTTATAATGAAGGCAATTTTGTCCCAAGTAGGGAAATCTGTATTGGATATAATGACGCGACTTGGCGGTCATAAATTGGAACAACATGGGCACGAGACAACTTTGAAATCACACTGTTCCGTTCAAATAAAAGGAGAAGTCGGATGAATCGTTCAGTCAAGTGAACTGAATTTCTTTTTTTGTCAAATGTCTAATTTGTAAGATATTATTACCTCCCACAGGGATAACACAATTGCCAAATATTGGTCAACACACAAAGCCACCGGGGCGAGATTTTTGTGAGTTTTTCGTGGGGGATTTTTTATTACAAATAAATTTGACACCCACGTATTAGTAGCTCAAACTAGAGCTATTTTTGTTTAGGAGAAAAAGAGACGCCATCCTCATGCAAGATTCGAACCAGGGTCCCTGCGTTGAGCGAGACCTTGATTTTACTGTTGGATATCTCCTGTTTGTTTTCTGGAATTTACTTTTCTGACAACTGTCAAAATACTGAACAATTGTTTGCATATTTTCTAAACTGAATTCATTTGCCAATTGATCGCCCTTTACAGTACAGTTATAATATTCGTCACCGACTATACTAATATCACTTTCTTCGTCGATACGGAAATCACAATTGTCTTCAAAATCTAAACTGATACTTTCACTGACATTGTTATTAAAAATTATGTTTTCGATTTTCGACAATACTTCCCGACTTTCCTTAAGTTCTTGGTCAGTTATTAACGACGGAAGCGTGTCGTATTTATTAACGACCAAATTCAAAACGGATTGAATTATGTTCACTATATTTTTCATTTTCTCACAATCGGAAACTCGTACAACTATATTGACGTTACACTTGCGGACGAGTTTATATAGCTAGTGGAATGCGAAACTTAAATGTCCCGCCAACTCTTCAAAATTGTCGCCAAATTCGCCAAATATCTATGCTAAAAGTTCATTTTTCATATTAATTTTTTTTATACTGTTTAAATTAGCTGAGACATAATTTTTTATTTTTATCCGTTAAATACGATGCTCCTTCATGATCTTACCGACTTCAAACCTATTGTTTCCCACATACAGTGCGATTAAAAAATATCAAACCTGGAGTAAAAGTGTCATTTTTGGACTTCAAATATTCATAAAAAATTGTCATATCATTTTAGCAGACAAATGATTACATATTCGTGATCAGGAAGTCAAGCACTATCATCTTCCATAGGTCTGATCTCAAAGTGCAGTGAACAGCGAAAGGGGTTCCCTTGTAAGTACAGGGTGATCCAAATTAAACAGGTGTTCATACCTCTCTGTTGGGAAAACTACTTGGCCAATTTCACCCAAATTTCGTACACATGCTCTCCTGGGTATGCGATATTGATTTCTGAAAGAAAACATTGAGTTCATATTTCGGCCGCCAGATGGGGGAATGGCGCTGCGGAGCAGGCAATTTATTAATATTAACAACGAAAAAGTGTTTTAACATGCAATAACCTTTATTGCAATCACATGAAATTAACTACAAATTACAGTATACCGTAGGACAGTAGGTATGACTAAAAAAAGATTTGTGCAATAACTTTATTGCTATCATATGTGGAACCACACTATCATCACAGATACGGCTCGATATGTCCCCCGTCTCTTTGCTCTAGAAATTGCATTCGATGCACAACACATTCCACGGCAGAACGTAACTCATTCGCTTGGAGGTGGGATACATGTTGCGAAATTCTGTCTTTTAAGACTGCTAAGTTCGGAACATTGCCTTTATAAACGCAGCTCTTTAAATATCCCCACAGCCAAAAGTCACAAGGGTTAAGATCGGGTGACCGAGGCGGCCAAGATGTTGAAAATGACCTGCTAATCACTCTGTCATCCGAAAAGTTTTGCCGTAATAATGTTTGAACAGGCAACGCGATGTGCGGGGGTGCACCATCTTGCATGAAAATTGTAGTGTCAAGACAATTTCTCTGTTGAAGCAAAGGAATGACAAAGTTCCAGAGCATAAATGCATACCTAGAGCCAGTAACAGAACATGTCATTGGCCCCGAGGCCGTATTTTCTTCAAAGAAGTAAGGACCAATGACGAAAGATGAGGTGAAGCCACACCACACTGTCACTTTTGGAGCATGCAACGGAATTTGTTGATGAACGTGGGGATTTGTGTCAGACCAAATACGGCAGTTACATGTGTTTACAGCGCCATTCAAGTGGAAATGGGCCTCATCACTCCACAGTATCTGCCAAGGCCATTCATCATCCACTGTCATCCGAGCAATGAACATCAAAGCAAATGTTTTCCGCACGTCATTATCACCAGAAAGCAATTGCTGAGTGTGGGCTATCTTATATGGATAAAACTTCAGGACATTTCTCATAACTCTCCACACTGTCGTATATGGCATGTCCAATTCCCGTGATATCGCACGTGCACTACTGCTACCATGTGCACTTGCTGCTCCCTACTCCACTACTGCAGTTGCAACTTCTTCAATTTGCTGCACTCGAGTTGGTTTGCGGCCTCGTCCTGATTTAATGGCGAATGTTCCAGTCTCCTCAAAATACAAGACCATTTTTCGAAGATTTGTAATTGTGAGAGTGCGTCTGCGTAAACCTTTTACCTGCCGAAATGCTTTAAATGCAGCAGAAGCATTGTTATTTCGTTGATAAAAGAGCTTAACAAGTAACGCGCGATCTGGTAAAGTAAGTTTCATGACGGAGTCCTCGTATGGTGGAAAAATGCTTCACGACTCCTTATATAGGCAGAGGATGTTGCGCATGTTAAGTAATATGTAAATTGCCTGCTCCGCAGCGCCATTTCCTCCTCTAGCGGCCGAAATATGAACTAAATTGTTTCTTTTAGAAATCGAAACCGCATACTCAGGGGAGCATGTGTATGAAATTTGGGTGAAATTGATCAAATAGTTTTCTCTACAGAGAGGTCTAAACACCTCCTGTTTAATTTGGATCACCCGGTACAATATTGCCCAAGAGCAGCCACGGAAAAAGCCAATGGAGATTGTGAAATAACAGTAGTTACAAACAGAAGTCTGAAATGTAGGAGACGTAGGTGTGTATGTGGCAATGACAATTCTAACAAATAAAGAAAGGCAACTAGTTACACTGAATAAGGAGGTGTGTGTGTGTGTGTGAGGGGGGGGGGAATCTCCGTGTATATTCATGTGTAACTTAGAACTAACTAGTAATTGAGAAGCATTTTCAACCGTAAAATTGCATTAGGAAATGTCTAAACAAAAGTTAACGATCTTTCCGGAATCAGTGTTGGACTTACGTGTAGGTATAGGTGTAGAGTTATATGGGGTTGTGAGGTCCGAGCTCCCTCCCTCCTTTCCAGCAATTTGAAATAAATGGGAATTTTACATACACTGAAGTGCCAGAAAAACTGGTACAGGCGTGCGTATGCAAATAACGGAGCTTTGCAACCAATCAGCGTAACGCGATGCGGTCGGCAGCGCCTATATAAGACAAGAGATGTCTGGCAAAGCTGTTAGATCGGTTCTTGCCGCTACAATGGCAGGTTATCAAGATTTAAGTGATTTTGAACGTGGCGTTATAGTCGGCACAAGAGAGATGGGACATAGCATCTCCGAGATAGCGACAAAATTTGGATTTTCGCGTACGACCATTTCACGGGTATACCGTGAATATCAGGAATCCGGTAAAACATCAAATCTCCGACAGCGGTGCGGCCGGAAAAAGACCTTGAAAGAACGGGACCTTCGACGACTGACGAGAATCGTTAAACGAGATAGACGTGCAACACTTCCTCAAATTGCCGCGGATTTCAATGCTGGGGCATCAACAAGTGTCAGCGTGCGAACTGTTCAACGAACCATCATTGATATGGGCTTTTGGAGACGAAGGTCCACTCGTGTACCATTGTTGACTGCACGGCACAAAGCTTTATGCCTCGTCTAGGTCCGCCAACACCGCCATTGGACTGTTGATGACTGGAAACACGTTGCCTGGTCTGACGAGTCTCGTTTCCAATTGCATCAGGCGGATGGACGTGTACGGGTATGGAGACAACCTCATGAATCCATGGACCCTACATGTCAACAGGGGACTGTTCAAGCTGGTGGAGCTTCTGTGATGGTATGGGGCGTGTGCAGTTGGCGTGATATGGGACCCCTGATACGTCTAGAGACAACTCTGACAGGTGACAGGTACGTAAGCATCATGTCCGATCACCTACACCCATTCATGTCCATTGTGCATTCCGACGGACTTGGACAATTTCAGCATGATAATGCGACACCCCACACATCGAGAGTTGCTACCGAGTGGCTCCAGGAACACTCTTCTGACTTTAGACACTTCCATTGGCCACCTAAATCGCCAGACATGAACATTATCGAGCATATCTGGGATGCCTTGCAACGTGCTGTTCAGAAGAGATCTCTACCTCCTTGCACTCCTATGGATTTGTGGACTGCCCTGCAGGATTCCTGGTGTGAATTGTCTCCAGGATACCTTCAGACATTAGTCGAGTCCATGCCACGTCATTTGCGGCAGTTCTGAGGTGGGGGGGGGAGTACATGATATTAGGTAGGTGTACCAGTTTTTCTGGCACTTCAGTGTATATTGTGATGTATAAATGCATGTACTATGTGCTTCGCCCTTACTCCAATAAGTTTGAAAAATCGATGTTGCTGCATATGGCTAAGTAGGTCCTTACCTAAGGCGCCGCCAGTTTGGAACTCCACAGGCACCTTGAAGGAGCCTTGTGCAATTTATTTACAAATGTCCGAGAAATTTTTATTACTGCTAAACCTGAATATTGAAGATAATTAACTTTTGAGAGAAAAAAAGAACCTTGTGATTTATTGATTGAATATCACTCGGACTACGATTGTTAAGGGCCGATTATATCTTTTCATCCTAGGGCTCATAAAAATCTTCAACTGGCACTGTATCAAGTGTGGAGGCAGGGGGAGGGTTACAGGGGTCGCGATCCCCCCCACAACATATTTTTTCATGTAAAAAATTCTAACTTCCATGGTAAATGAAGGGAAGGGTGTTATTCCAAGACTATGGCAAATTCTGTCCTTAACCCCCCACCTCCTCCCACAAATGAAAGTCTGTGTCCGCTCCTGCAGTGTAATGTCCTGCGAATAATAAATATTATTTATTACATTTTTTCTATATTATATACTTCATTACTTTCTCCGATTTTTTAATTTAAAAAACTAAAAAATACCATGTATTTAGTATGGCTATAAATATAATCTAATACTTCAATTAAATTCATTAGAATTAAATATATTTTTATTTAATTTTGAAACCAAAAAGTTGAATAATTTTTACTATCAAAAAAATTTACAAAACCATAAAGTGCATTACTACACTATGATTTTAAAAAGTTACTCTTTATAACGACTATCGGTTATAACGACCGAATTTGCACGGTCCCTTGGAGGTAGGGCCGGATTAAGAATATAGTGGGCCCCGAAACATATAAAGATGGGCCCCTTCGTTACTTGATATTGTACGGAAAAAGTTCATTTTACCTGACTTAACGATCTACTGAACATTTTAAAATTTTATTAATTTCGATATTTTATACAGTAAGTAAATGAACAGTCCACTTGTATTTGGCGCTCTTTGGTTGTAGCAAATTTTTTAATAATGTCCATTGAATTAGCTTTTACTTTTGCAGTAAGATCCGATACAATGGATAACAACGACATCATAAACTTTGCACAAAAGGCTGGAGATAAAAGTTTTGGTTTCACACATTATTGCTCGCTCTCTCTCTCTCTTTTTGTATAAAATTTTTTATAATAGGAGTAGCCTGTAGTTGTTTTTTAATGCTTTCATACTTCGAAAGTAAAAATCTAATTCGGAAAGGAAATGTCCTAAAAATACAAGTATTTTTTTAGCGTGCTGCTTGCCGTTGTGGGCCCTGGCCGTATTTGTCTTGTGGACAATCCGGCTTTGCTTGGAGGTCGTTATAACCGATATTCACTGTATCTTAAATGAGCTAACCCGTTCAGTGATTTGGTCATTGAACTATTTAGCACATCGCTGATAAATATACAAAAACTAGACGTTTCGACTCGTGCTTGCGAACCATCTTCTGAAACGTTTTCAATCAATGGCGGTCATTGACTAATGCCACCTATTACTTGCGGTTGCAATATTCTTTGGAAATCACCAAAAGGTGATGTTATTCAGCCAAGACCATCTCAGAAGGCATCGGCGAGAGTATTTAAGCCGGAAGCAATAAAATGAAGCAAAAAAATAAATAAATTGAAAAACGTTCGTAGGAAAGGAGAAAACATTGACGGAATGTAAAACAAGAACCGATTTAACTACAGTCCCCAGAATTATAGGCTGACGCATCAGCCGCCATTTTCTTGTACACTTCCGGTTTCATAACACAACGTTTACCATTGGAAAATTAATAATCCATTTTCTTCTTCTTCTTATAGGGATCTGTTGCAAATCTCAACATTCTATGTTTATTCCTCGAATGATTAGAACAATTCTCAGCGGAACACCCACCAATTTCACCTTATTTTATTAAAAATAACACGTTCGTAAATCACTCAACTTTAACGCAGCAGTGAATAGGATCACGTGACACGATGGTAAGAAAATGGCGGATATGTGATATCTTTCTTTTCTATAAGCCTTAGATTTAACCATTAAACAAAATAAGCAATTGCTTGGGGTCAAGAGAGAAAGTTGGCACTGCAGAAATTTCACCTGAACATGCAAAAATGAACATTGTTTTTCATTTCATTTCGAGAAACAAAATGCTATTTTATGGATTATTATTGTTTATATTTTGAAATTTATATATGTGAGGGATATTAACGTACACATAAAGTTTGTAAGGGGGGGCGATTACAGAGCTGCAACTCCATATATTAGTATTTTTTAAATTTAAAATTGCATTGTAATGAAGAGGGGGGGGGGGCATGTTACAGGATTCCTGGCCATACGGTCAACCTGGAAATGTCAACGCAAAGGCCTATGGAAATTTAAAATTCGGTGCTAAAATAAATGGCCTATTAAAATATTTTCCTGAACTGTTTTTTTCGTATCGCATTGCATAATTAAAACTTTGAAAAAAATTATGCCTTTAACTTAACTTTCACCAAAAAATAGAATATTTTACAAAAAAGTTTTTAAAGTTTCTTGGTTTTACGGCTCAAAGACTACAGTGGTCATGCTGCGCCGGGACCTACTGTTTTCCGAGGAATCCGAACCTCTTAAGGCCTAGGGAACCAAACCCCGGACTACAGTGAGCAGTGCGATCTTTATGAGATCTCTGAGTAAGCGTTCTTTTTGCACTGCTGGGAGTCGAACCCGGATTAGCCGCGCAATAGGAGAACGCGTTACCACACTGCGCCACCGCAGGGCAATTTTTACAAAAAAAAAAATCAATAATTTTTATAGAACTATTAAACCCATATTTTTCGGCAAAGAATGTTCGCCAAACATTAAAGACAAAGTGTTTTTTATTAAATTATCTCATCTGTAAGGAGTTACAATCACACTAGTCTCCCTTTTTTCCTATTTTATATTCCCTTTTTATGTTTTATTCTGCATGCCATTATATAATTTTTTTTAATATAATGGCATACAGAATTTCAAATGGAATAAGAAATAGAGCTCGAGGTTTTCAATCGTACAGTTGAACCTATTAATTATGAGCTAAAAGGGGCCCTGATTGAAATGTCATAAATATGTAATGTAAGTTTTTAATATAAAAAAAAAAATTTTTAAACACATTTTTTGTATTTGTCAATTCACTGTAACCAAATTATAAACGAATTTGGTTTGTGTTAGTGGATTTTATGGTCTTGAAGCTTGTTCTGATTATGCAAATTTTAATGGGCTGTAATATGTTTACGATAATTGGCGACTGAAATATAAGATTTGGTCTGGAAAACTTGGAAAAGTCAGGGAAGTTTGAAACAGAATTTGGGCAGACACTAAAGATTTATAACTGCCATCAATCGCCCCCATTTGTATACACGAGTGTATGGAGGGGGCACAAAATACCTGAATTTGGCCCTGGTGTAAATGTATGCGTATAAGTAGAAATAAATGTGCCCTTAAGTACCTTGAATCGTATTAATTTGGTTGCAATAGTATATCTTATCCTTTCTTTTATTGCTTTTGTACTATGACATTTTGCTGACGCAAAAGTGTGACGTCATACTTTCTTAGTGACGTCATGAAAGTTATATTTTTGGCTGATGCAATTGTTTTGGATGAATAGCGTTTCTTTCCAAAGATGTACTTCCGTTTCAACTTGATGTGTTCTAGCATATTGTGGTTCTATAATAATGTATTATGACTCTGCATAAATCCAATGGATAACTCATTTTATGTTTTTATTCCGATGACGTACATTTTCACGTTGTTACATTAATTTGTTGCCTTTCTTAAGTTGTTCCTAAACTATTCAATTTGAGTTAACAACCTTTTCGGTGAACTTATCCCCCACGGTCTCCCAACTATCTGATTTTTGTAAATTTGCTATAGAAGAGGTTGAGACCGTCACGGTTACTTGGTAAATCCGTTAACTGGTGATAAGGTTAGAAATGGAGGAGAGTAGAAAGCTATAGCTTGTTACGTGGCTCTCCTACAGATGATTAACATACTGCATAGATTTTTCTACAAACTTGTTGCTTTGATATTTTTCCAGCATACAGTCGAAACCGCGTATATGCAACTCGCATATATGCGAAAACCGCACATATGCAAAAATTATTGAGCCTCAAATTTTCTCTTATCTTTTTAATGTTATCTAAACCAGCTTAATTGCGATTTTATATATGCATAATATATATATGCAAGTATTTTTGAAGCCAAACGAATGTTTTATTATAGAATTTAAACCAGATATATGCAAACAAACTTTATGAACAAGTTTTCATCCACAGTACATGTGTAGTTGGCAACTCTATTTTTAAGGATTGGCTTCCTCATCGGAAATGGCTGTACCTTATAAAAGTTTCCCTTACCATCCAACCCTTGTAGAAGTTTCACTTATCATCTTTTTTACGGCTTTATTTCCGCCTCCCCGCTTTCTAATAATAATAATAATAATAATAAATACGAGGGCGAATCAGAAAGTCTTTGCCCCTATTTGTTATTAGCTTGGCTTCATAGTTGCACGTGAATTGCTGTCCTGCCAGAAACTTCTTCAGCGGACCGAAAACGTGGAAATCACTAGGGGGCGAGGTCCGGACTGTATGCAATCAGAACCGCCGACAAGCTCCGGTCATTTCACTGGGAGAGTCTGGACCACCCACCATACAGTCCGGACCTCGCCCCTAGTGATTTCCACGTTTTCGGTCCGCTGAAGAAGTTCCTGGCAGGACAGCGATTCACGTGCAACGATGAAGCCAAGACAGCAGTCCGACGGTGGTTCCACAGTCAGCCGGACGAATTCTACCACAGGGGCATCTCAAATTTAGTGCTGCGATGGGACAAATGTCTGAACCGGTGTGGGGACTATGTGGAAAAATAGTGTAAGGTACGTAGAATAGTACGTATATTTGTAATTACCTGTATGTACCTTATTTTGGCTAATAAAAAATAGGGGCAAAGACTTTCTGATTCGCCCTCGTAAATAAATAAATAAATACATTTTTTTATTTATCGCTGAAGACATGTAATGTACACAATCTGTAAAGACATGTCTATGCATTACATTAAACAAGTTCAATGTATAACACATCGCACATACCGACGTACATAATATGCCTGTGTTCGGAATCACTATCAAATTTTGTACTCGTAATTGGCAAAGTGAATTAATTAGGCGTTTCGTGTTTTATTGCGCTACAATATTGCTAGTCTATTTGCAAGTTTTTTGCTTTCTTCTTTTGCACTTTTTAGTTTATATTTATTGTGAACATGGCAGATGAAAAGAAACCGACATATCTGCTTAAATATTGATCAAAAGTTGGCGATTTTAAATTCTTTGAAATCAAACAATAAGACAAAGATATAAATAACAAAAAAATATTGTTATAATTTGTCCACTATTTTCCACAAATACGGTACATGCGTTTATGTAAGTAGCACATTATTTCTTGTTATTTTTATTAATGAAATAGTACTGTGCATTATAAATATTGAAATAAATAATGTGTATGATTTATAAAATTAGAAATAAGAATATCTAATTTAATAATAAAATTCAATAAAAATTTAATGAGCAAATTATTTCCACGCTATAGTTCAGAGAATACCTCTTTTATGTAAAACCTGCTTATATGTACAGGATTTCGTTGCCGTGTACATTTGCATATATGCGGTTTCGACTGCTTTTGTAAATTTGAGATGACTAAATGTTAGCATAGATATATCTTTAATTCTTTCTTTCTTCTACTTATTATATTTCATTCATTCTCTAATCTTTTTCGATTTTTTCCTTCAATTTTAACCTTATTATTATAAATCACTTTTCTCTTTCGTTCTCTACCCACAGAGGGCGACACTTGTCCATCAACATATTTCTTTTTCCTTACTATTTTTTTCAGTTCTAGCTTTCGCTCGTAAGCAAGTATTCGTTTTGAAGAAGAGGGCTAGATCCTTCGAAACAATTGTAAACTTTTTTTCCGAACACATAACTGTGTTCTTCTTGCTAATATATTTTGTACAGGGTTTTTCGCCAACTGTTTTTTTTTTTTACTTTTTAAGATCAACTAGCGGTGTGCTAACTTGTTTAGTGACCAGACCGCTGTACGAGACCACTCGTTTATGATAGATGGGAAAAATTAGAGTTCCTAGAATTCTAAGTTGACGCATCAGCCGCCATTTTGTTGTACACCTTCGGTTTCATAACAACGTTTGCTATCGGAAAATCTGGCCAATTTTCTTCTTCTTACAGGATCTTTTGCAAATCTAACATTCCATGTTGATTCCTCGAGTGATTTGAGCAATTCACAGCGGCACACCCATCTATTTCACGCAATTTTATTGAAAATAACATACTTGTAAATACCCCCACCTTTACACAGTAGTGAATACGATTACCTGGTACGATGGCATCAAAATGTCTGACGTGGCAGCTCTCTTTCTTTAGGAGTCTTAGGCAAAATCTTTTATTGATTCGTTCAATACACGCATATCATACATACGAGTCATTAATAAATTTACGAGTCATAATACACATAGTCATAACACACATTTACGAGTCATTAATACACATAGTCATTTATCATGATTGGTTATAAAATTTTGCATGGCTCTGCCCTGTATATATTTTTTTATTTGAGATTCATGCATCAACGTCTTTCAAAAAACTATTGGAGCGACCTAAGCCCATATTACATGAATATATATTATATGAAAAATTTCAAGATATTAGAAATCATTAGGGGCGGGGGGCCCATACAACTCTATGCTTAAGGTTTTTTGGTATAAGGAAAATTGGTGTTATGCTGTACTAAACATTGTCTTTATCCAGCTAGGTGATAAATATGATTTCCCATTATGGAGCACGTTATATATCAAAAATTCATGCGTAAATGTATTATGCACTTTTATTCTAAAACACGTTTAACAGCCACCTTGGGAACTAAATTCCATTCGTATGTTTGTTCTGGAATATGTAAAACATATAAACAATATGACTTACCGCTATACGACCCTGTGTAATTTTGAACGGCAGTGCAAACACTCTCTAGTTGCGTCAGATCACATCTGGTTGATTCCAAGTCCCAGGAAAGTAGACCTGCAGGAAAAAAGTTATAGACTTTTAGAATAATTGCGGTATGGTAGTTAAAAATAATTTAGAATGATTAAAATAGTATATCGCGTATTAACTTTGAAAGTAATTTTACAGGAGATTAATCAGTAAAATCCGTTGAATCCCACGATATGTGATTCCATAGTTCTGTTTTACTCGCGTGTGAATCATAAGAATATTATATCTGCCACCATAGGTGCTCATTTGCATGGAGTTTCTGCGTTACTAAGTGGCGCTCCAGTAATTCAGTTGGAGTTCCGATTGTAATTTACAGGATTAGATACAAAAACGGACACAGGGGTCATGACCCCAAAAATATATTTTTTCACTGTAAAAAATTCCAACTTTCATGATAAATGAAGGGTGTTATTCCAAGACCATGGCAAATTCTGTCCTTGACCCCCCAAAATGAAAGCCTGTGTCCGTTCCTGATCATATACATGTATAAGCGCATTCTAAAAGTTGTGAATCTATTTTGAAAGGAAGTTAAGAGGAAGAAGAACATGTATTTTCAATCTTAAGATCATTTACAATTCCATTCAATTTTTTTTTAATAAATGGAGGCATACACAATTAACTCATTAAAAGCATTTTAAAGCTCGCTGTGTACAAGATTCACAGGAGAGGAAAATTGAAGGTGTTTGTATTTGATCGCGGTCAAATACTATTCACAATACATAATTTTTTATAATATTACAGCGAATATGAAATATATAATGGTTTCAGTTTCAAAATATTAACTAAGTCCGAATTTGCACACAGGAGAAGTGAGTCCTTACTTGGAGCCCAGCAGAGACCTGGTACTTATGTTTAAGCATTATAACTCTGTTTATTTACAATTATACTATAAATTTTAATTACCGATAAATCTAAATATTAAAATAATTAATTCCAAAGAAAAACTCAAGACCTATTGACTAAATATTGCAAGAGCCACATTTTTAGGGGTCCATTCTACATTTCGGGCTTTGGGCCCATAAAATCAACTGCTCTAACTATAAATTTTAACTACGCAATTTCAAAATAGAAGTGACGATTTCATCAATTTATGTTGGCGAAAATAGGAACTCTTAGCATTAATCACCTCTGAGGACAACAAGAAAAACTTGTGCAGTTTTTAACATTTCAAATTTTTAGGAGAAATTTGCATTAATATGTAAAGACATATTTAAAAACTTTAATATTTTATCCGAGTTGGAAAAAAGGTGGAAATACACAAAATATTGTAGACATTTTATTCTATGCCACATGACCATTGACTTAATGCCAATTTTTAACTCTCAAGTTAATCATTTAAGTCTCTGTCTCGGTTTTAATCATCATTAGAATGATATAATGAATCAGGCTTGTAGCTAGACGCTGTTACGGGGGGGGGGTTGAAAGCTTCAGAAGGGGCTTAAAATTCGTAAATGTTTTGATGTATTTTATTAATATATTTAATAATACTAAATATATAAGTAGACTAATATATTTAAAATTAATAAATAAATTTCTTAAAATAAATTTTGCATTAAGAAATAAATTTTAGTATACCTCTCTATAATTTCACCTATTATTACTGTAAAGTATATGAAGACTCATACCTATGTTAAAAGCATTTTGTACACCAGATCCATCGCACAAAGCTATTTTGAATACATTTTTAACGTTAAAGAACAATTTCCATTGTCATGTACAATTTCGTACAAAACAAAAAATTTAAAATAAAATTCTAGGGTATTTTATTTTTGAGAAAAAATATTTTCCAGGTTGGGGCTGACTACATTTCCAGGGGTATTTCAGCCTCCAATAACCCCAGCCTGGCTACAGCATTGTAATGAATTCTTTTGACTTTAAAAATATTAACTTATTAACTCGTGTGTATGTTTAAATTCCATTTTAAATGCCATTTTTTCATAGCTTCCAGACCATCCTCTCCTTTTAATGCAATGATGTGTTTCTTCCCAATAGACAAACTCCCTTTAACAACCCTAAGGCTCTTGTTGCTTTCAATGGCCTTCCTTACTAACTCACAATTGAATTTTCTTATATCTTCTTTCATGTTTTTGCGCAAAGTTTTGCAAAGTTCTACATACTCGATCTTGCGACTGGTATTTTGATTGTCCACCTTCATAAGTCTTCGCCTTTTCATGAGTTGTTTCGTCTTCTCAGATAATTTGCTATTCTGCTTTTTACATATTACACCACCAATTTCCCCAGCAGTTTCAATTATTGTCTTAACAATGTTTTCATTTGCTTCTGAGATGTCAACTTCTTCAATAAGTCCTTCCAGTGCAGAAAAGCGATTTTTTAATTCCAACTTGAATGCCTCGGTATTTTCTTTTAATTTCTTTAAATCCACCCTCTTACATACTTGTTTCCTAATGAGCTTCTGCCTTTCTAGTTTAGTATTTAAGTGCATTTTACATCTCACCATTCGATGATCACTTCCAGTATTAAATCTGTTCAGTACGCTGCAATCTTCAATAATTGATTTCTTGTTTGCCAGTATATAGTCAATTTCGCTGGTTCCTCCATTGGGGTGTTTCCATGTCCATTTTCTTTGCGGTTTCTTCTTAAAAAATGAATTCATGATGCTAAGATTTTCAGCTTCTGCAAATTCGATGAGTTGATCGCCACGTTCATTCCTTTCCCCGTATCCGTATTTACCAACCGATGTCTCTCCTTGTTCCTGTTGTCCAATTCTTGCATTAAAATCTCCCATGATGAGCTTGATGTGTTGTTTCCCCTTGGTATGTAGCTGTTTGATTTCTTCATAGAATTCCTCAACCTCCTCGTCGGTATGGCTTGATGTTGGTGCATATGCCTGTACTATCTGAAGTTGGTATCGCTGGGTTAGTTGAACAACGAGCCTCGCTGCTCGATCTGACGTGCTTTCGACTTCAAGAAGGTAGTCTTTAATTCTTTTGTTGATTAAGAAGCCAACACCACTTGTTCTTCCAGTTTCCGTTCCTCTATAATAAAACAAATGTCCACTTTTAAGTTCCACCAACTCTTCACCTTTTCTTCTAACTTCACTGAGTCCTACAATGTCCCATTTGATCTTGTCAAGTTCTTCTTCCAATTCCTGAAGTTTTGCTTCAGAAGCAAGGGATCGTCCATTATACGTTGCCAAGGTCAATAACAAACGGCAGCCTGGGCCATTCCAGTGATTCTTAGCACCCCCTGCTTTCATGCCACACTGACCGCTGCCTTGATCAGGAGCACTCCAGCACCTGGAGACTAGGGGCCATGGTTTCTGGTGTGTCAACATAATGGAGGAATTAGCCATAATTTCACCACGCTGGCTAAACGGGTTGGTGAATTAGCCCTCCCCTTCCGCCTTTCTATCCGTGTAGCAAATATTAATTTGCCACATAAATAGAAAGCTCAGCCTGCACCACTTGAAGGCGGGGTAGGACACTAGGTTACTGGCCTGGCCGGTTCCACACATCGTCACATACGTTCAGCGTGTGGGTCTCCTTCCAGTTAGATACCAGCAACCCTTTTGCAGGCCATATATATATATATAT
>QLNU02014176.1:11998317-12031957 GCA_006491805.2 Dysdera silvatica
CGTCTAGCATGTAGAAAACACATCTATTAGAGCAGTTTTTCTCAAAAGTTTAAAGTTTTCTCTCAAATGTTAAAAATCTCAATGCGTGTTCCGCAATACCATGGAGTTCCATAACAACATTCTAATAGAAAAGTCCTACCTTATTTTTTTATATTGATTTATATTTTCTATGTTTATACTCAGTAATAGTAACTCAATGTTTATACTCAGTAAAGTACTCAGTAAAAGTCATGTAAGTATACTCAGTAAAAGTACAGTGTAATACTCAGTAAGTTGTAATAACTCAATGTTTATACTCAGTAAAGTTGTAATAACTCAATATTTATACTCAGTAAGTTGTAATAACTCAATGTTTATACTCAGTAAGTTGTAATAACTCAATGTTTATACTCAGTAAGTTGCTTAATAACTCAATGTTTATACTCAGTAAGTTGTAATAACTCAATGTTTATGCTCAGTAAGTTGTAATAACTCAATGTTTATACTCAGTAAGTTGTAATAACTCAATGTTTATACTTAGTAGTTGTAATAACTCAATGTTTATACTCAGTAAGTTGTAATAACTCAATGTTTATACTCAGTAGTGATAAATACAATAAAATCAATTTATAATGATACTCTATGGACCGGAAAAGATATCGTTATATACAAGGCTGAACCTAATGTATTCTACATCAGTCCGGACCAGCAATGTAGAGTTTTCAAAACTGTGGTTGGAATGGGCATCCAAAAAAATATAATATATATTTTTTACATTGCAACATATGCAAAATTGCAATTTATTTTAAATTCTTGGGGGTGGGGCTATGGCTTTGCAAGACCATAGCTGATACCATGAAAAATATGATTATAGACATATTTTACTGTAATGGTTCTTTAAGCTTCCTTGAATAATATTTACAGAGGGGCCCCGTGGCTAAGCATATGGTAAAGAAAGGTTACACAGGATGTAAAAGGGTGGAGAACTACGGTATTAGAGTAACAGTATATACTACGGTAACAGTATATATACAACGGTACTAGCATATACTACTGCATTAGAGTAACAGTACATACTACGGTATTAGCGTAACAGTATTAGAATTAATTAGTATTAGTATTATAGTAACGGTATTGGAGTAACATTATTAGAATTAATTAGTAACAGTATTATAGTAACGGTATTAGAGTAACAGTATATACTACGGTAACAGCATATATTACGGTATTAGAGTAACAGTACTGCGGTATTAGAGTAACAGTATATACTACGGTAACAGTATATACTATGGTAACAGTATATACTACGGTAACAGTATATACTACGGTAACAGCATATACTACGGTATTAGAGTAACAGTACTGCGGTATTAGAGTCTACGGTAATAGAGTAATAGGTATCAAGATTATCATCTTGAAGATCTGAAAAATCTAGTGTAAAAGCGGAACTATGATGTAGAATTGGTGGGATACTCAATAATATTTTTCCCTTTTTGTTATATTGCTTGAATCTTAAAAATAGAACAAATTACTCCCGTTATTATCACGTTTTACAAGATAGTTCCGGCTCAATCGTACATGAACTGTGGATTACTATAAAATTGTGTTTCGTGTACCAAACCGCTTATTTTCAGAGAGCTGAAATTTACTCAGGTCGGAAGGGTAAGCTCTCTAAATACTCCCAAATCTTTGTTGTGAAATTAAAATCAGTTCATATTTCAAAATCTTCGTTGACGACAAGTAGGTCCCACGATGCCAGATTAAACAATTCTATTATAAAATTAAAATTAATCCTGCACATTTTGTCTCGAAAAGAAATACTCGAGCGATGCTTTGTAAAATATGGCATTATTTATACACAAAAAATTGGTGATGGGATCTCTAAATTAGTACTAAATTAACTTCACTGCAGCAATGGAATATTTTGTCAAAGGTTCGAGTCATCCAGGGTTCACTTCTCACGAAAATCTGGTCCATGAAATCTAGTTCATGGGTATCCCTTTTAATTGGTAAGTTACTTTTCAACCTTTCGGCTTGGAGCAACTAATTTTGAAGATGACCGGAGATCGAAGTAAATTGAGGTCTTCATCCTTCAACTTAAGGCGGGCATTCCAAACCTGGACTCATTTATAGATGCCTTTGTTTTACTCAAGATTCGAACTTGGATCTAGATGTGACCTTATAAGTTGAGACACAAGATTAAGAAATGTTTTAACTTTTCATTCCCAATGTTGCATTTCAAAACTATATGTGGCAGGTATTTATTACTTTTTTCACAGAGTCATTATCAATGTTATTATTTATCCCCGTATTATTCTTATTATCACCCTATATTATTATAATTATCATCATTAAAATATCATCTCGCTATATTATTATAATTGCCATCATCAACATCACCTCACCATATTATTATAATTATCATCATCAATATAATCTAACCATATTATTATAATTATCATCATCAGCATCATCTCACTATATTATTATAATTATCATTATCATCAATATAATCTCACTATATAATTATAATCATTAACATAATTTCATCATATAATTATATTAATTAACATCATTTAACTATATAATTATAATCATTAACATAATTTCATCATATAATTATATTAATTAACATAATTTCATCATATAATTATATTAATTAACATAATTTCACTATATATTATCATATATCTCATATCACCATCACATATTTCATCGTATGATTGATTTTATATCTTTATCATATACCTCTCCATATCAATATTATCATCAATATTATTATTATTAACTTACTATATTTCACGAAAGAACTAACATAAAATGCGAATATAATCAAATAAACTATTTTCAAAACCGATCCTTATTTTTCCATCATTATTACAATGAATGCATGTGGCATGTAATTATGTTACATATTATATGTTACTGGTATTTTATAAAGTTAAAAATAATAAATATAAAGAGAAATATATTTTGTATTTAACTCCATTTATTTAACAAATTTAATAATGACTTAAAAAAACTTTACGTAAAAAGAGCAAGAAAACCAAAGAATTAGGGAATATCATAATTTCACATTTTTTGTGTTTCATGTCTTTCTTTCGCAGTATTCCTTTTCGCACATGGCACATTTAACGAATTACACACTCTCATAAAATTGAAATAAATTCTCATGTTTTAAAAATACGTTCACACGTATAATAAACATAATTTCTTTCGACCTTAAAAGACGGTACAACGAAGGAATGGTTTAAAAATATTAATGTTAGTTTTCAATAAAGAAATTTGTGAAAAGTGAATAATCCATAAAGGAGTTTTAGAACGGGAACTTTAAAATTTGAAGACCGGTACTAAAAAAGCTGCATTCATGCTTTTTTTTCAAAGTCAGAGGTTTCTGAGCCTTTATTCTTTTATGGCCGGTTGTTATAATATAATGGGAAATACTTTTTTTAGGGCATAGATTTACTGGCAAGCATTAGCATAAACAGCTAAAAAAGCTTCTGAACGTTATAGCGATAAATCAAGCGTTATAATGAACTAGGCGCCGTGATAATAAATCTGGAGATATAACGAATTCTCACTATAACGATAAAAGTGCCGGGAATTTTATGACTACAAAAAAGTCTCGCCTTCTTTTGTACAGAAATGAATTGAGGGAGAGAGAATTTTCTCAAGGGGATGAGAGATACAAGATGATAGAGAAAAATGATTGATTTTCTCGGCTATGGAAAGTTTAAATTTAGCATATTTTTCACAGAAAAATATTAGAAGAAATAGCATTTTTTTTTGCAAAGTATGGTTATAATTTTTTTGTAGTTTATGTAACTGCTATCCTACATATTTTATATGGAAATAAGAAAAAAAATATGTATTTAAAAATAAGCCCAATTACAAACCTCAACTCCAATAAACATCGTTGAATATATAGTAACTGATGACATTATATATAACGAAAATATTGTGTAATACATTCAGGAAAAGTTAGAATATGAACTTACGTAAAAATAAAAATTTAATGCCTGATTAAATATTTTATCTTCATAGAGATTTTATAATTTAATAATTTTTATATTTCATATTTAGGGGCTTCGCTCTCAGCGTGCGAAATGTGCATATTTTTCTAGGCATTCGCCGGGAAATTTTATTGTGATCATTTGAGATTTATGATGATGATGATGATGGTGATCAACACAATTCTATATTATAGATGATGAAAGTAGAAAACTGATTATATAATATTTGAATTCTTTCTTTTTTTAAGCTACTTTTATTATTATTTATATGTATTTTAATTATATATTATTTATATGATAGTTATATATTTTTTTATTTATATTTATACACACAGAAACAAAATGATGTTACATAGAATAAAATTTAGATCAGCAAGGAAAATTTAATTTTTCTGCATTGGTGTAAACTATTTCAAGTATAATAAGATATAAGAATTTCTGAAATATATTACATGATAATTTCTTAAGAATATGCCATAAGAACGTTTTAAGCGTTTTACGTAAAAATATTTTACGTACATTACGTAAGAAATTATTAATTACGTTTAATGAGAATTTCATAAGCAAATTACGAAATTATTTCTTAAGTATATTACACACAAATTTATTAAAAATATTAAATAATAACTTTTAAGTATATTGCACTCGTTCTGTCACACATATAACTGCATATGGTAATATCTTCAATATGTTGTATAAGAATTTTCTAAGCATATTACATAAGATTTTGTGAATAAAAATTGCGGAGAATGTATTAAAGGTTGAATTATGATAATTTTTAAAAAAAAATTTTACGCGATAATGTTTTTTTTTAAAATTCAGTTAAGCTCGCTCATTGCGCCAAATGTATCATGGAACATGAAATTTGTAATAAATCGAACCTCAATGGATATTTACCACTTCACTTCCATTTTACGGGTGTTCCTGAAGCTCACTTCTTCACTGCGGGTGAAGTTAACGGCTTTTATCGGTGGAAATGTCCTTTGAAAATAAAGTTATATATACAACTCCTCCTTTCGAGAACCCCTAACTTGCCCCACACGAAAAAATTCCAAAGAATTTTTTCGTGTAAATGTATTTCCCTTTCTAGAGTCGCTCTAGCAAAGGCGGCTTAAGGGCAAGGCGAGACAGGCAAATACCTAGGTTCTTGCGCAACACTTCATCAGTTGCATTGAATTTTCTGGACTTTGAAAAACTTTATACGAAAATTCAAATATTTTTCATATTGAAAATAAATAGAAAATAACTTTACAAGTAACACTTTCAAATCGTGTAAAATTTCTCTATTTAAGAAAAGCAGGGAATTATGACAAAATATTCAGTCTCTGAAACAAAGAACGATGTTTAATTCATAGCCTACAAATGGTAGGGAGTCTGGCAGTTAACGTGAAAAGGAAGAAAAAAATTGTAAATAAAGTAGGTATGTGGTTGAAAAAGAGATAATTTTTTAGGAAATAGTTTCCATACTGTGAATATAGTGAATATACTGTGAATATAGTATACTGTGATATAGAATATAGTGAGTATACTGTGAATATAGTGAGTATAGAATATAGTGAATATAGTGAGTATACGTGAATATAGTGAATATAGTGAATAGTAATACGTGAATATAGTATACTGTAATATAGTGAATATAGTGAGTATAGGCCAGAATATAGTGAATATAGTGAGTATACTGTGAATATAGTGAATATAGTGAGTATACTGTGAATATAGTGAGTATTAGCAGTTTATTGGAACACGTTTGGATTAATTTAGTTATTTTTTAATTTCGAAATAACTTTATCAGATGAAAAAAAAAGGAGTTATAATAAATATTACTGAGTCCGTTATTAAGACCTTGGTGTGAATGTAATTTATCTAGAGGGTTCTTTAAGCTATTGATCCCATCTCAAATTACCTAACACGCTATAGACGTATAAAGTAAGCAAACCGTATAAAGTGTTTGCGAACAATTTTAGGTGTGAAAAATCTTATGTCGGACGAGAATATTGTGACTTGAGCAATAATTTGGGTGTGAAGCCGAGTAATCCTGCAAAACTAAGTCACAGTGTTCAAATTAAATATTAATATATTCTGTTACAAACATGTGAGTCATTGATTAATAAATATGATTAGTATTTAAATATATGATCAGTGTGTAATGTATTTTCTTTTAATAATTTGCTTTTCTCCCCTCCTCGTCATCCCCTCTCCATCAAACATTTAGAAAACCTTTAAATTACTGTACGACTCACTAATAACGAAAACACATTTAGAGAGTTTCCGGATATAGTCATGAAAACGTAAACTTTGTTTGGTATAATGATAAAGTACAATAGAATGCAGTTGTTTTTAATGACCAAGACTTTCAGTTCAGATATAGTGAGCATTTTCTTTAGTCCCAAGTTCCTCGTTATATGTGGGTCCTCTTGTATAATGCCTCGCGCAACGCACCCTGCATTGGGCCTCGCAAACCCTAGGGCCGCCCCTGTTGACTAGCTACCAATATTGAAATATAGGCAAGTTTCCAATAAAAAGGTTATTTAAGATAACACTTTCCAAAATTATGCATTGTACGGAAGACGGATTATGAGTTGCTGTTTATAATTTTATTTATTATTTCCATCGAATTTTGGGAAAAAAGAAATTAATTTACACGTAAATTCAAGGGCTATGAAATACGAATATTCTTAATGATTGCATCGCAGGTAGATTGAAAAATCCTATATATCACACACACATATATATATATACACATATATAAATAGTGGAACTATTACGTCCGGATTTTGATTTTTCCTATATCTATAAATTAATCAATCAAAATTTCTCTGAAATTTTTTGTAGTTCATATGCATTTCTAAACAGGATATCTGAGTACGTCGCGCAAAAAATATTTCGATTACAATGAGAACAGAAACAATAATTGCAATTGACACACAAATCTCATTAACGTATATAAATTCAATAAGGTATGCGTTTTTATAATCGTTTTGATGGCTTAAAACGGAAGGGACGCTTCATGGAAATTTCCAGGAAGACTTCTAAATTAAGAATCAAACGCATTGAGCGTTTGCAGGCGAAATGTCACGTGATGAGAAATATGAAATCTGGCAGTGGTCTTGCCCCATAAATTTCATATTATTCATTGTGTTGCTCATGAATTATGACTTCCTCAGAGCCTCCAGAGACAGAGAGAGACATTGGGAGGACGTCACCAGACAAAGACAATAGGCGTCTGGTCGTACGAAGTCTCGTGCAAGTTCATTTATAGCTAAATACAGACCCAAAGGAAGCGATATTTCATTTCTCAAGGCAGTGTGGTGACTCATTGATTTTGTTATGCTTCGAAATCCTATTAAATGAGAACCTGCTTAAAACTGCTTTGTCCGTTTGAGCTTCTACGAGTTTGATCTAGACGTCATCAGCAAAAAGAGTAGAACAAATATGAAAATGGGAGTTTGTTTTCCAGAATTGAACTTCAATGAATGGAAATATATTTATATCAATGTTTGTAAAGAGATGGCATTTTGGTTTGATATCTTCCCGAAAAATGCTTTATAGCGTGAAATGAAAGGATAGTTTTCGATGTAACATGTTGTACAATCTTGTTTTAGAATTCTAATTTGGAAGGATTCATAATTTATAGGAAGGACAATGAATAAATGGAAATTTTGGAACATTGACATCGCTGACGTCATTTCTTATATTCATATGCAGATTCTTTGTTGATCATTAGACTTGCTGATAACCATTACCTTGCATACATCCACGAGTATATGCCTAGTGGCAATTGTGGTATATGTAGGCAAAGAAATTTAACCAAATGGGTTTTCCCGTTATTTTCCAGAAATATAATGAAAAGATATCGAAGCGCGGTTATTTAACGTAAACTATTCAGGGTACGATCACCGTGTACCCTGAATATTATACTAAAAATGCTGTGGTATTTTTATTGTTGTTAGCATAGTTGTGTTATTTGAAGTCACGGCTTTGTGAAACACTATATTCTGGATAGGGCCATTCCTGTGTTGTTGGATACCCAGATGCAAACATAATATCACTCTTCTTATCAATTTAATATCATTTAATTAAGAATTTGATATGTGCAGTATTTACTTTTACATTTGTACATATACAGTTTTGAACAGTTATGATTTTTAAGAGAAATAATTTTAAATTTTCATTTCTATAAAATGAAACAAAGGTTCTTGATATTGCCCTTGAACCAAAGGTCAAACAAATTTTAATAAACAGTTTATGGCCGTCCGGATCCCTTTTGCACCCCCGCCAGGAAAGGCCTCCATTTTCGGGAATGGAACGACAATTTGAATGTTCTTATGGCAATTTAGTTTAATTCTTAATTGTAAAATATGAATAAAAACTGCTTTTAAATTTATTGCTGTGGTCAAATGGGGAATTTTTTATTTGAACTAGGGACGCGAACTTGAGGAAAATATTGGGGTGGCCCTGAACGGAAGAACCTGTGTGTGCAGTCAATGGAGCTGACCAAAGACAGGTAAAACACAAAATAACAATAAATAATATAGTTTTACTTCCCAATAAGGGACACCCACGGGACCGGACATTTCGACCCTTAAATAGAGGTGTCCCTTCTTAGGAGGTATATCTGTTGATACATATACTGGAGAATAGAGGAATTGCCCCTTAAATGAAGGTGTTCTTCACGAGATGTAGCACTGTATTTTATATGTTTTTACTATCTACTATATTTTTTTATTTCTGTATTTATTGTGGCAAAATTTCGGAGAACCCTGACTCCCAATATATCACTGTAAAGCCGAAGGGGCCCGGGCCCCTTAGATTTGGGGGCCGCTGATCAAAACAATAAGTTTTTGGATGCAATTCAACCATAGGCTTAAGCGAAAAGTTAATAAATGGGATTTACAAAGCTACAACTCCATATATTCATATGCATACGTATATACAAAACTTCAATGCAATGGGGAGAGGTTACAACCCCTGCTTACGCAAGCGAATTCAATCACTGTGATCATGCAATATATATTATACTGGTATAACGACTAGCTATACGCATAGTGATAACGCCTTCTAAAGTGCAGAAATTTCGGTTTTAAATCTCGTTAATACGGAGCGAATGTTTTTTTTTTTAATTTCGCATTAGAGGGGTTTAATGCTCTATGTGACAGAAGTTTAGAGATATCAAATAAGGATTTCATAAATCAGCTTTAGCTAAACATTCTTGGCAATTTGACCATTAATTCTCCTTTTTCTATGCTCACGTCATCACTAAATGTTTAGCACGTTTTGGTCTAAATTTCCTGGAATTTTTTATGCTTTTCATGGTGGCAGTTCAGTCAGTAACGATCCGAATTTTAATAAACGGTCTAAGAGTTTTAAGGTAAAAGTTAATTGCGCTTTTAGAAATTCGTTGAATTATTTCAAATAAGTTCAGAACTTTGAAAATTTTGATAAATCTACAACGATTCGTATATTGCAGTTATGCAGTGAAATATAATTTAATTTTAGGGCTTACCAGGTTCTGCTGACCACCCATATCACCCCGCAATTAGGTCGTCATGTTAGCGCTATGCAGTCGTGCATTATCGTGTCGAAAGCGGAAATGACGACAAGCCACACAAATCGGGAGTGTCTTAGTGCCTCTTGATAAGGCTATATATGTCCATGTTGACATTTAGCTTATGTGGATATAGACAGCTCTGTCAATATTGAAGCAGGTTCCATTGTAAATAGCGTTGAGTCGATGTAGAAGTAGAGAGTATTTTGACATGAATTTGTTTGTCAGTAAAATCTGCACTGGGATTTCTTCCAACCTCAGAAATAAATTTTAAATAGAGAATAATAATTTTAAATAAATATTTTATTAATATTAGTTAAATAATAAATTTTAAATAAAGAAATAAATTCAGAAATAAATACGTGGGTGTCAAATTTATTTGTAATAAATAAATTTTAAGTAATCACGGGATATTTTTATTTTTATTATTTTTATTTTTTTTTGTAGGGATAGGATAGGCAAGCTATGCTCCAATCAGCGTCTTTCATAAAATTATTACAAAGTTGTAAAGTAAGTTCGTGAGCACTTTTTGTACAACCTAGCAGTAGTAGTACTTTTTATCTTTTTGTGTTTAAAAACTGCTTGGTTGGGGGTTGGGGGGGGGGGGGGGGGGGCGCAATGGCTTCAGCTAATGTCCGGCCCTGAATATTTGGTAGTTGTAACATAAAAACTATTTGTAATAGCACCGGGAGCAGGGGTTAGTCATAACCCCATTGACTTTCCATTTTCCTGTATACAATTAAATTTTGATTGCCGAAACTCTCCCCACCTCTTAGTACACCCATAACCCCTTATAAAATGTTTGCGTACGTTACTGAAACATTGTATTTTCTTTCACTTTATCCAATAGATACACTGAACATAAGACACGTTACGAGTTCCACTGGCACAAAGTCAAGATTCCTCTTTTTCTCGTACAAAAATACGTAGCCTATTAATTACGTGTGGTGGGGCACGGACTTCACCCTATGTTGCCCCCTCCTATACTTCGGTCTTTATAAGAAGGCTAAATTTGAATATAATATTCAATTTTTGTTGCTTTTCTCAAGTTATTACAGGATTTGGAAAGATGGGGGGAAGCGTGTAGGTACCGGCCCCCCTTGGAGAGATAGAGAGGATTGCCTCATTGGAGGAATTTTTAGGAGATTGGCTCGTATTTACATTACAGACTGAGAAAATCAGGAAAACTCACAAGTAACCCCTCCCCCACCCTCGGAGCTCACATGCCGAATCTAACGAATTTAATTGAGCTTAATGTAGACACATTAAAATCCTTAATGTATGAAAATTAGCAGCTATATTCCCATGGAAATCGAGAAATTAAATATTAAAAGGTAGTTAAAATAGCGCCAATTGAAACCTTTTTGGCAACACGCGGCGGGATAGCTAGTTGGTCGAAAAATGTGAAAAAGCGAACGCGGGATGTATTCTAAAAGTTTACAATACGTCCAGTAATACAGAGCTAGCGTTAACTTTTTAAATTTAAACGTATTAGATTTTGAAGTAGCTGTAAAGTTATTTTTTTCTCTATTTGTTAAATTGAAGTTCTATATTCTTTTTATTTTATTTCTGAAAGTCATAGCAGAAAACAAATTACTTTAATTTTTATAATCACATTGCAAGTTGCAATTCAATTCGTGCATAAGAGAAGCATTCATTTTATTTTGAATCCCGCGCGTGGATGTTTTCGCGAAATAATGTCAGCCAAACTTTTTTTTTTTTTTTTTTTTGAAAATTGCATTTAAGAATTTAGCGAGCTTTCTCGGCGAATGCTGCGGATTACACCTTTATTACAATTAGCCCTGTCTAATTTATTATATGCGTAATCAGTTTCTAGCAAAAATATGAAATCATTCCGTTCAGTCTATTCCGCGTTGAATAGTCATAAAACCAATAATTAAACCTTTTTTTCCGTCATAAAATATTTTGCCGTAATAAATCTTATACTAATTTGGCTTAACAAGTCAAAATATCTCGCCAAGTGGGCGTGTAATCTTAAAAATAAGGTTGGCCTCCACTAACCTATGATTGGCTGAATCAGCAAATATAGTCCGCTCGAAAACATTATATATATATATATATATATCATCATCATCATCATATTCAACCATTATCTATCCACTGCTGGATGAAGGTCTCTCCAAATGCTTTCCACACAAGTCTATCCTGGGCCATTCGTTTCCACGTCACCCCAACCTGTTTTCTTATTTCATCCACCCATCTAGTTTGAGGACGTTTTCTAGGTCTTCGGTGGTCTCTTGGAATCCAGTTCAGAATTTCTGTTGTCCATCGTTGATCAGTTCTTCTTGCAATATGCCCAGCCCATCGCCATTTCAGCCCTTTTACTTTAACAATGATGTCCTCCACTCTAGTTTGCTCTCTCACCCAAGTGTTCCTTTTCCGATCTCTCCTAGTTATTCCAAGCATGCACCTCTCCATGCTCCTTTGCGTTGTCTGTAACTTTCGTATTGCTCCAACTGTTAGACTCCATGTCTCTGATCCATAAGAGAGGACTGGCAATACACACTGGTTGAAGACCTTTCTTTTTAGACACAAAGGCAATTTCCCCTTCAGGATAAAACTGTTTCTTCCAAATGCACTCCAGCCAAGTTTAATACGTCTGTTGAGTTCTTTCATAATGTTGCCATCCATTGAAATCAGCTGGCCAAGGTAAATATATGAATCAGCAATTTCTAGCTCAATGTTGTCAACTTGTATTTTTGTTTCCTCTACGAAATTATTGAACATGATCTTAGTTTTTTGTAGGTTCATCTTGAGTCCAACTTCTTTACTTCTAGTTGAGAGCTCCTGTACCATGTCTTGGAGTTCTGATGGGTTCGTTGAAAAAATAACAATGTCATCAGCAAACCGCAAATGATTTAAATATTCACCATTTATTTTTATTCCCTTGTCATTCCAATTTATCTGCTGAAAAATCATCTGTAAAGCTGAAGTAAAAAGTTTTGGAGAAATGGTATCTCCCTGCCTCACACCTTTACCAATTTTGATAGCTTCGGTATCTTTATGTAACCGAAATTTTGCACTTGCATTTTTATACACACGTTTCACCATGTCAATGTACACTTCCTCGATGTCTGTTGATCTTAAAGAGTTAAGTTATAAATTAGGAATCAATAAGTTAAGTTATAAATTAGAATTAATAAGTTAAGTTAAATTAGAATCATTAAGTTATAAATTAGAATCAATAAGTTATAAATTAGAATCAATAAGTTATAAATTAGAATCAATAGTTATAAATTATTAGAATCAATAAGTTATAAATTAGAATCAATAAGTTAAGTTATAAATTAGAATCAATAAGTTAAGTTATGCTAAAATCAGTAAGTTAAGTTATGCTTAAGTTATAAATTAGAATCAATAAGTTAAGTTATGCTAAAATCAGTAAGTTAAGTTATATGTTGGTATCAATAAGTAATGAATAATGATAGAGTATTTAAACAATACAAGCGAATGTTAAATATGCCATGGTGTTTTAAGCGATCCTTATTTACATGTTTACGTTGTTTGACATGTAAAAACAAATAGGCTATTTATATGTAACAAATAAATAATGAACTATACTTTTCACGCAAGTTTAGCTTTTTTTTGTCAGGACGTGAGATTTGCTTTTAATTAATCTCGAGGGTAATTTACAAGAAAGAATTGAAGAAGTCTCATTTGTTAAAGCTCCTAAATTTCTATTTTTGCCTAACTTTATCTTCGTTCGAAAGTTTCGGTCGCGCTCTCATTCCTCGTAAACACTTTTTCTACATGAAGACATAAATTACACACTAATTAAAAGTAGGACCATTTATTTCACATCGTATCTTACTGAAGGATAGTTAGAGAATTTTTACTTTTCAACGTCGAACACGTGACAACATGGTTTGCTCGTAACGTTTCCGTTTATGTGAAATAAATGAACTTTTTAAGGAAAATTAGAAGTTACCTGCAGTATATACTCTCTCTATAAAGTTGAAATTACGTGCAGAGAAAACAGCTTATAATATTCTAAGCTCATTTAAAAAAAGCATTGAAGAGTCAGAAATAAAGGAAAGTTTCTATTGCTCAGCTATTACATTGCTGTATCAAATAAAAGGACGAGGTTCGGGCCCTAATTTGGACATTATCCACTTTCCCATATTTCACAGGAATGTTATATAAGAAATAACCATATTTGTATCAAAACGTATTCTTTCTCTCTCTCCTATGGATTATATGCACAATCATAATTTAATTATAATTGTAAGATAATGAAAAATTGAGTCGATGCTTGCCTTTCATCGACTCAATCTTTCTCGATATCATACAGTGATAGAGTAGAACATTCATATCATGGGAAGAAAAGGCTGATACAAATATATTCTGCTCTTTGATGAGGAGAAAGCGGATAATGTCAAATTAAATTCCTAAATCTTCATTGATACAGCAATCTGATAATGCTAATAAGCTCACTGCTGTTATTTTATTGTGTTATTATTTTCTATTTATTTATTTATTTATTATTTATTATTTTCTATTTATTTTCTATTTATTTATTTATTTATTTATTTATTTATTTATTTATTTATTTCTAGCAATGCTATTTACCTTTCGAAGGAATTGAAATGTTGTACCACCTCTTTATTGTGGTATATTTTATATTGAAGGTAATTTATTCTCAGTTCTTAGATAATCTCACGAATACGCCTCTGTTATTAAACTCTACGCATTAATCATAGGAATTAAATCCTCCCGGAAAAGTGTCGTTCGATTCATGTTAATTATTTCTTCGGCGCGTGGATTACTTTAATACTATCTTCCGTATATTAGAAGCGAATGCAGTTATTATTATTATTGCTTTTTAATGACGTTTGAATAAGGTAAGAGATTAGATTAAAATTAATTGGAAGTGAACGACTTCGATGATAGAATTGCCTGCAAAGGTCTGCAACAGCAGACTTCGTTCATCTTTAATTCTAGATAGCATACAAGTGTAGATATCATTACTTTTAGGAAGTCCTTTTAACAGTTGGCTAAATTGAAAATGATTTTTAATAGAACTTAAAGTATGGGCAAGCAATGCACATGTGTAAACCATGTCATGTATGTTATTATTTTCCTTTATTTAGGACGGTCCAGAAGTGGTTTTAGTGGAAAAAGAAAGGACATTGAACTGGCTTGGAGTTCAAAATTTCATTCTGATCTTTTTAATTGAATCAAAATTGAAATTAGATTTTTTCCAAAGAAATATCTTCAGCAAGTATTTTGTACTCATAATACTAAAATGCTGGGCATTCTTTAAGTTTAAGAGTCCATTTATTTGCTAAATTATGTCTATTTTTTGGTTCAACGATACTAGGGATTTCCTAAATTTTGGAGATTATTTTGCTGTTGACTTAATAACAACAGTTTATTTATTTTCTACCCATAAAGATCCATAGCAGCACTGCTACAAGAATGTGAAGAACTTTGAGGTAATCATGACAGGTCATTCGCCAAAATTTGAGTAAATGTGGGACTCGGCATCCGTGTAACTGGCAATATCATAAAATATCAACACTTGTGTTTACTTTATTGTAAGTTTCAGTCGATTCTAGTGAAGGAAAACTTTGCTTTCCCGAAATGTGTTAATGCAGTTTTGAATATCTAACCCATGCTCTCTCTTTTTAATGTTGTTAGTGAATCAAAACTTAATGTTTTGCCACACGTTTAAAAAGACCCATTATTTAGCTATTTTTTAGTAATTATTAAACTTCTTTCATGTTTTTATATTTTACATTCACGAATGATTAGGTGATAGTGTAAGTATTAATTCATCTATTTAATTGAATTGCCTTCTAAATTTACATCATATTCCCATTAAATCTCCACTTTTAATACCATTAATAGTTTTCGACGACACGTAGAACAGACTCAATAACCGAAAAAAGCACTAACTATAACGTAACGAAGGACGACCTTAATAGACGATGATTGCGTTTCATTGATTGGCTATCATGTATCAATAATCTATCATTTCGGTAACTATGTGTGCAATTTTATCGTCGCGTTTACGGTCCAACGCTTATTTAAAAGCTCCAGTTACTCCCAACGCGCGATTTGCGCTACCATTCCTAAAATTATTCGATCAAAGCAGGCTCAATATCTGAGCCACCGAACGAGGAGTAAAAATGCCCCGAAAAAAATCAATCAGTCGCCGCGTAAAAAATCATTGAATTTGCGCGATATTAAAAAACGGAAAAGCCGCATTCCCGTCTGGAAAGTTGTGTATAACTTGGGGATTGGGAATTTTTTCATTATGCGGGAATTTTATTGATTCCGTAATGCATTACTCTGTACCCGATTGACTATTCAGTGCAATAATAATTACTGGGTAATGCATTACTTTTTATTTTATTTCACGTAATGCCAAATAACGCAAAGGCATTTCTCTTAATGGCTATTTAGGATTGGTTCAAAAGAAAGGAATAATAAATCGGTAAAATATTTTTTTTTGGCTGAAAGTGATTATAGTTTAATGGGAATTGATCCTGTAAAATTGTTGGGGTTTTAGGTTTAGAGGAACGACGGTTTCATTGCGCAATTTTCGTGCATTTCCCTTTTTAATTAGGCTTCTAATCACAATTAGCTTAAAATGTCGTTTCTTCATTTTATTGCTTTCAGTTCTTGTTCATTTTGTTATTTTTTAATGTTTTGAATGTTTCTTTATAATGGTCTATTTCTCTTGAAGATTTTATCACCAAAGGAGTGCTTACGTTATAGCGGAAGAAGTCGACTGTTAAACTCAACTTCGGAATCTTGAAAAACATTTCTTTTCTTAGAATTGACGCTGGAGCTAAGAATGCGAGGACATAGTTTAATCCACCGTGTCACCAGAGTGGTTGTTTATTAACATCTTAAACCACCCGTGGTGGTATTTTATTGATATCTTAAACGACTGCAGCGGTTCTTTATTGATATCTTAAGCCACCCGTAATAGTTCTTTATTGACATCCTAAACCTCAATGTTACTTCAAATATTTCTTTACTTGCTATGGAGTATACAAAGTACTTGCTATGGAGGATACAAAGAACGGAATAAACGCTCTCTGAACTTCCGTTTAAATGATTCCAGAAATAGTCAAATTTAAGAAAACTCGTATTCTAGTGAATAGCGTAGAACAAGAGGGCTCAGAGGCTTGAGCCCTCTCAGATATCAAAACATATTATTTTCACTCTAAAACTGTGTACGCATATAATTTAAAAGTTTAAACATAAAAAACCTCGTTAGATGCATATTAATCGGATCATCAGCGGCCATTCATAGCGTAATCATAATTTCTCCCACTCCTGACCACATAAAACAGAATCCTTTGCGAACATTAGCTTTTCTTTTCCCATCCTATTAAAATATATCTTACATTTTCACTAAATCATTTTAAATTTCAAATATTTAAAGCTGCAAATCATTTTAAATTTCAAATATTTAAAGTTGCAAATAATTTTAAATTTCAAATATTTAAAGTTACAAATCATTTTAAATTTCAAATATTTAAAGTTACAAATCATTTTAAATTTCAAATATTTAAAGTTGCAAAATATTTAAATTTCAAATATTTAAAGTTACAAATCATTTTAAATTTCAAATATTTAAAGTTACAAATCATTTTAAACTTCAAATATTTAAAGTTACAAATCATTTTAAATTTCAAATATTTAAAGTTACAAATCATTTTAAATTTCAAATATTTAAAGTTACAAATCATTTTAAATTTCAAATATTTAAAGTTACAAATCATTTTTCAGCTGAAGCCCCACAACCTTTTGCGGTATTGCAGATGTTCATATCCCTAACCCTTTGAAATAACGCTGGCGGGTAGGTATATGAATTTAAAAAATCTTATTTTTACGAGCTATTACGTATAAAATATGACTAAATAGCCTACATACAAATAAAACTTAAAATATAAAAAATGAACCTATTGTATTGCAGAAAAAGAGATGCATTACATCATGTTTTGATTTATTTTTTCAATAATAATTTTAGGAATGCACGTTTGTTAGTTTTGTGTTTATGTATTTAGTACAATATGATCTTTTCGTATTTGTTAAACTAACTTTTTTTTTAAAAGTGCCAAATATAAGTGTCCGGTGTCATTATCATATAAACTATCAACCCCTGACTTAACTATTATGTAGTAATAGGTTATTAGAGTTAGTAAGAAGTAACAATACCGAGTTAAACTAATTATTCCAAAATTTTCTGTGGACCAGTATTTCTTTCTCAGGAGGGGTAAATACGATCACAGTTTGCGTAGTGGTATAGCATAAAAAAAAACCAAATGTTATTTAATAAATATTATATTACACTTACACTAGATATTTATTATTTGAAGTGATGGAAAATTTTCCGTTCCAAAAGTTTCCGCAAAACCCTCATCACCAGTCGCTACTGAGGAATCAGAATGTTTCTGAAAAAGGCGATGAACAGTTTTGGGTAAGCATTTCTTTCAGACGAAAAGAGAAGGCACATTACTGGAAGCGAGCACAGACGCTTGCATTTACATCGGCATTACTGATGCATATTTATGATGGATATCAAGAAGCAAACGTGTATATCGGTTGAATTGTTCGTACAATTTGGCGATTAAATTGGCGTGGGTTACGTGACCGGAAGTTGCAGAGGTAAGGGACGAGTTCTAGTTGAAAATAAATTTGGAATGAATTTTGGTACATCCTTCTATTTGTCATTGGCGTACAAAGGTCACGTGGTTGCATATTCGGCCAGGATTGACTAAGATTTTGAGTAATGTGGATATTATAAATGAAAAGTAATAGTAATGTGGATACTATAAACGTCTTCCGGTTTAAACCTTTGCTTTTAGAAATAACCAATATGCCTTATTTAAAAACAAATTACACACAAACGCAGTTTAATTTGAGCAGGAGAAACATTTTACAATTGTTTCGGTGGAAAATCAAGCGTCCACCATCGTCAGAAAATTCGTCCAAACAATTGTAAAATGTATCTCCAGCTCAAATTAAACTGCGTTTATAATTTGTTTTTAAATATTATTTTGCGCAGTGTATCGCTCATATTTCTCTCACAATATGGCTTATTTCGGATTTTCACATGGCATTTCGGGTTACACTAGAGGAGCATGTAGGAGAGCGAGGAATAGCCACATAGCTCCACCCAACATCTAAAACTGCGCATCTTAGCCGCAATATAGCCCAGATGCTCTTGCGCCATAAAAAATTCAAATTCATTCATTCAAACGCATCTTAGCCTTATTATTAACCCTTAATGCCCAATAAAACCATTGTTTGTAGGTATTATTAGATAGGCTATTCAAACCGTCAATTCGTGCCATTTGACAATTTCATATCATACCTGAATTTCAAACGGCGGTATAGGTAGACAGTGGTGTAACGGAAAATCTCGGCCCCCCCCTCCGCAATGATGTTTTGGGGACCCCCTGTTACGAAAATTAATTTGTATATGCATATATGAAAAAAAAAATTATATATAATAGCGTTTTGTAGGGCTTAATTTCTAACAAAAAAAGTGCAGGAGCCCTAATATTATGATAAATCGATTAAAAAATTGAATGGCTGCAAAAGAATCGATAAATCATATCAATTGTTTATATCCATTTTTCTGGACAACAAAATGCTTGACCTTAATCTCAAATTTATTACTTTTTCATGACATTCATGACCATTTTGGTATTTCATGACCCTGGAGGGGCTCCGGCTAATATTTAAATAATCGCCAAAAATGAAGAAGTATCGGAGCCAGGGTTCCGGTGAGCTCCCGCCCAATTTATGCTCCGGTGTTGTGTCTTCTATAAGAAATTAACCGGCGATGCATTTCAATATTTTAAACAGAACACATGTCACGTTTCACCAGGTAGGGTTCTGGTGCAAAGCATATACTATAGCTTCAAAACTCGTCCAGACTTCATAATTTTCGGATGTTGAGTTCAATTTTAAAGGCAATAAAAACAGCTAAAGTAAATACGCGTAATAAGTTTGCCACAGTTGGAAACCGTTTATTTTACTTTATATTTTACCTAAAGATTAAAAAAAATCCTTATTAACTAAAAAATATAATATTTTTTTTTATTTACATAAATTTTATGGAAAATAAACGACGACAAAAGGGGGATCCTCCCCGACTTGTGGGGGTTATCGGTACGCCACTGTACGTAGAACAATATGAAAGGAGGGAATGTGTTCAAGGTGCATATGTAAATACGCTCATATCCCAAATTAAAGCTACACTCGATGTTGTTTCAATGGGAGAGAGAGTTACATATTTTGCTCTGTAACTTTCGATATGCTTTATTTTTAAAAATTATTTAACAAAAATTAAAGAACTACAAATACTTAACAGAATTAAAATTTTTTTTATGCATCGTATGAAGGAGAAACCACGATTAAAATTGATGCAAACATTGAAAGTCGAAAAGGAAAATTCGTAAAAGAAAAAAACAGATTTAGGTTAAAAAATTTGCTTACATAAACATCAAAATTTCGTTTTCGAATAATTCTGCATGTGAGAAAATTTGCTATTCTGAATAAGTTTTTAGGAATTTTCCTTTTCGACGTTCAATGTTTGCATTAATTTTAATCGTGGATTCTCCTTCATAGGATGTCTGGAAAAATTCATTTTGCTGTAATTCTGTTAGGTGTTTATAGCTTTTTAATTTTTTGTAAAATAATTTTGTATAAATAAAGAACATCGAGAGTTACAGAGCAAAATATATACTCTCCCATTGAAATAACATTGAATATAACCTTAATTTTGGACATGAGTATATACAGAGCTTGTAAAAAACAACATTTCTTATAAATAAAACTTAGATTAAGTTATATATGATAATTTATATAAAATAAGAACGTTGCATTAAGCTAAAAATAAACAAACGTTATCAAACTATTTAAAACAAAATCAAAAGTGAAATTTGAAGAGACTTGTTTTTATTTAAAAGATCGTTTTTTCAAATAAAAAAAGGAAAACCGACAAAATGAAAAAGCAGGTTATAAGGAAGGGAAAAATGAATTACTTCGTCCGAGGAGCGTTTTATTATAAAAGCAACTTAATTAACGTCATTAGCATTAAATTTCTCATTAAAGTTTCGTGTTCAGGAGTTTATGTCGTAAGGTTATATATTTAAAGTTTTAAAATGAGATACTCTGCCATTTATTGTGCCAGTTTAAATTTTAATTGCACTGGAACCACCGAAAAGAAATAATTAAAATTCTTAGCAAACTAGCAATAAAAACGATACATCAAAAGTAGTTCTTAATTTTTAATTAGCATTTTCTTAAATAGCCCATATATTTAGTTATAAAACATTTTTTCAAGAGTTTTCCGCAAAATTGGTTTCGTTACGTACTTTGACATATGTTTATAATTTTAATTCTTTATATGTGTAGATACAGGGTGATTTAGAAAAGATATTACCGGGATTATAACCTTTTTAGCATTACTCGTAGATAACTTCACAGGGAAAAAATTGATCAAGTTATGCAAGCATGTTGAATATGTTATTAATTTTTAGGTTACATATGTTAAAAAATAGGGAATTTAACATTTTATATGGGCCATTCTAAAGAACAATTTCCAACTAGAATAACATTTTCTCGCATGTAATTAACCAAATAACGGAAAACTCAGGTTTCTAAGTGAAATATTTGTGAAGTTATCAAAAGTTAAATTTTATCACTTATAAACTTCTATCGCTGTTTTGGCGACTTCTGTTTTTTAGCGAAATAACGGCAACCCTATAAGACTACTTTTTTTTTGGAAAAAAAAAAGATGCGCGTGAATGAACTTGTTTTGAACGGCGCACAAAGGTAGAGCTTAATCAAAGTGCTATCTTATTTTTACAATTTGCAGATAGCCCCTATTTATTTGGCAGTCAGCTCCAGAATCCTGAATATTCGACATCTCAGGGATTATTCCACATATAAATATGAAATCTTTTTATTCGACTGGTTAGATGTAGGGCAATGTTTTTCCAATTGGACATTTTTTAGTAGTAGATGTAGGGCAATATTTTTCCAATTAGACATTGTTTAGTACAGGATCCGTATAAAAAACTAAAATCCATGTTTTTATACATATACAAACTCCTTTGAAAATAAATAATTATCGAACATCTTTATACATACAAGGTGGTCTTGAACTCTACCGATAAAATAAGAAGGGTTGTTGGGTACACAAAGTAGGGCATATTTGCCCATATCCGCAAAGGAGCCGATTTGGCTATAGAGCGTAACTACTGTTTACGTCCATGTCGTTACTACGTGGCGAATTATATGAATTAAATTCGACTTTTGATACATAGTTTAAGTGATTGAGCTAAAAGATCAGGATCAGGAAACTGAATTCCGGATTTCTTTGTCTCTACTGTATTATTAGCTCATTTACTTAAATTATGTATCAAAAATTGCATTTAATTCATGTAATTGGCTACGTAGCAACGTGATGGGCATAAACTGTAGTTACGCTCTACAGCCAAACCGTCCCCTTTGCGGACACGGGGATATGGACAAACATGCCTTATTTGGTGTCCTCTAACAACCTCTCTTATTTTGCCGGTAAAGTTCAGATCCACCCTTCATAATTTGCGAAATTTTGGTAATCGAACTTTTACCCAACGGTTAACGTTAAATTCTAAAACTAACGTTAAGTTTTAGTATTAACGTTTGGCTGGCGAAAATACTTATGCAGAGTGTGCCATCCATGGAGCAGTAGGGCACGTGTTATACCCATGATGGTGCCCCACCACACCTTTCCAGCGCAGCACGTAACCATCTCCACGCTGGTGGATTGGACGTGCCGTACCCGTTGCTTGGCTTCCATACTCGCCTGATTAAGATCCGGCGAGCGGGATCCCGATTTTTGCTTAGGCTAGTATTGGAACTTGACTATATTTGTTTGTGATTTTACAGCGCAGGGACAGCAAAGGTCATGCTGTGTGGGAATCTTCAATTTTCCGAGGAATCTGAACTTCCGTTGCCATGGGTATGAAACTCCCGAACTACAGCGGGCACAAAAACAGCGTTCGATGCTGTTACTGTCAGTCCCAGATCGTTGTCACTATAGACGAATTCGTTATCATTACGTCATTATGGAACAATGAGCCTAACTTTTCCCGAAGAATTCGAATCTCTTGAGTCCTAAGAGCTTGCTTGGTGATAAGTTAATCCATGGGTACCCGATCCAAATAATCCTGGGGCTGCCTTATGGAGGTGGGTGCGGGCTCATTTTTGGGGACTCGAGCCCGAAATACCTTGTTGGAATTTGAGCCCCAGTTCGCCCGGGCCTGAAGCTTTAAATGTAACTTTAACCCCTTGACGTACGATTTAAATTTAAAAAAGTTTGCTAAACTACACCATTTAATTTCCTTCGAATTTTCATACATGTGCATTTCTACAATCCTCGAAAACGAATCACATAGTTGTATTCCTTGGAGAATTTCGATATAGAAAAGTTATTTTGCTGATACAATTTCATCCGTCTAATGAGTCGGTCTCGTCTCTACGGCCTTAGAATGTACAATTATAAATATACAATGCTTATTTGCATCTATTCCCTCATCCCCCCCTTTACAATATTTCCAAATGAGCATTGTGTATATACAATGCTTATTTGGAAATTTTGTAAAGGGGGGAAGGGAATACATACAGTGGCGTACCCAGCCTTGAGGGTTGGGTTAGTTTGGCCCCCACCCAGCTGCTTTGTACATAACATTCATTTGTAATTCTTGAATTCCGGGGGGGGTGCCCCTCGTTCCCCCTAAGAACGCCAATGATTAAATCCATTCGGAGTTTTTTGGTAATTTGGTAAACTGGTAAGTTGGCCCCCCCTCTCTAAGGGGGCAACAATAAAAATGTATACTTGATTAATTTTTAGTTGCGGTTCCGATTTGGGACGAGCTTTTAATGGGATGTATATATGCGTCAATACTTTCTTAAATTCTGCGCCAGTCGTAGTGGGCCGCCGAACGGGGAGGTAAGGGGGGGTCTCGCTCTTTCAGCTGCATCAGGTCGATTGACGTGACGCAGAGGCGCGCCCCTCTACCCAGAATACACTGCGAGGGAGTGCCTATCTTCTTCGCCTGGCCCTTGACATTTACAGACAAAATTGTAACTCGTTCCAAAAAGAGTTACAATGTTACGAGACGGAAAATGTTGCAACCTCATTTTCTTTCTTTCCTTTCCTCTAGTTTTTCTTCTTTTATGCTCGTTTTTTCATAGAATTTTCGTTAATTGGATAGCAGCTTTAATATTATACATTACATCGCGTAACAATAATAAACCTTGTTCGTGTTTTTTACTAATTACTAATTTAACCATTTTTTACCGACGGTAGTAAAAACATTATCTTTCCCATAATTAGCATCAATAGAAGCTGAATTGTAATTAATCGCAATGTCATTTTTTTATATTCTGCGTAAGTATAGATAGTATTTTTCTAGTCCAACATTCCATTTTTCAAACAAGTGACGGACGATTATGTAAATACAAGTAATAAAATTTAAACCTGGTATTGATATTTAAATATATATACAAGAGAAGAGATCTCATTCTCATAATTAATATGATAGTCGATGATATGGTTGGTATTAGATGATCAAATACTCGTAAAGAAAAGAATGATTTTCTGGCGCCTGGTGGGACCCGAACCCACGTTTCTTGATTGCCGGTCAAATGCTCGAACCTTTAAGCTACAGGCTTCGACTATGCTTCCCTTTGCGATCATATATAAGACTTCCACTGCGGACAAGTTCGCGAAGAAGGGTGCAGTGATTTGACTGCTTTTTGAACCAAGGCGAAGAGTCAAAGAAGCCAAATGACCGAAAAGCCAGACGAGCGTTAATATTTAATGGAGTAATTTTCATCATAGCCGATGATGTGGTTGTATTAAACCATCGGCTCTCAACCTTTTTTTGCACCACGGAGCACTTTTCAAATTATTCGTGGAGCATTATTGTCGCCCTTATGCTAAAGTCATGTATGCGCATTTTTCGATTCTTTTACCTAACCGTATTTTTCAAGTTGTTAGCCGACATTTCATTGTATAATAGAAAAAGCGCGAATTTGCTTTCGAATTTTAAGTTGCTTAAATTTGAATCTAAACTTAAGTTTCTTGATTAAAGTTGTTAAAAACTGGAGCTTTAAATATCGTTTTCTGAACACATCAATTAGGTACTTTCTTATATGTTTTTATTATGTACTTTTATGTACTTTTTGTGTACTTACATGTTTTTATTATGTACTTTTATGTACTTTTTGTGTACTTATATGTTTTTATTATGTACTTTTATGTACTTTTTGTGTACTTATATGTTTTTATTATGTACTTTTTGGTGTACTTATATGTCTTTATTATGTGCTTTTATGTATTTTTTGTGTACTTATATGTTTTTATTATGTATTTTTAAGTACTTTTTGTGTACTTATACGTTTTTATTATGTACTTTTATGTACTTTTTGTGTACTTATATGTTTTTATTATGTACTCATGTATTTTTTGTGTGCTTATATGCTTTTATTTATTTTATTATTTTTTTTATGCTTTTCTTTTCCCATAAGTGTGACGATGTTTTCACCAACACAGGTACTAAATCTAGCAACAGCAGTGTTAACGATGCATCCATGGTTAATACTGCTGTCATTGGTATTTTTAAGCATTTGGGTATGTAAAACGCCGTTTTATTTTATTCCAAATTCTATATTTCTCACAAATTTTAGAGAAATGGGGAACTTGTTTAGCTACATAAACCAAAAAAGAAACAAAAAACGTCCCCTAGCTGGAAAACTTTCGATTCAGCCACCAGCGGGGATATTTTCTAATCTGGATTTTTTCAATCTTTTTAGCAGAAAATCCAGTGATTTCTCGTAATTTTTGAGCAATGGGGAACTTGAAGAACTTGGAAAGGTTTTGCGGAGTACAAATTGAGGACCACTGTATTAGATGACGCCAAAAGATCATGATTTTCTTTGCGAGTATTTGATTTTCGGTCGTTTGGCTTCGTTGACTCGTCGCCTTGGCTTAAAAAGCAGTCTAAGCACTGTACCATTCTTTGCGAACTTGTCTGTAGCGAAAGCTTTATATACGCTTTCAAGGGAGTGGAATGATTGATGTCTGCAGTATATTCGTTAGAGCAGTTGATCGACAATCAAGAAGATGTGGGCTTGTTTCCCACAGTGTTCCGAAAATCATTATTTTCTTTGCCATTATTTGATCATCTAATACATACGAGAGAATTATGTACAACGGTCAGTAATGATAATAATACACGTAGCTATTAATTTAAAAAAATTGAATGGTCAATCTAAAAAAATTGGATATTACAGTCAAACTATAAAACACTCAATAACAAATTATTATTTAATACAAATTAACATTTTCCCAATTATGTATTAATTTAATTATTTTAGTAATTTTTATAAAATCTGGAGGAGTTGTATCAATTAACTTTAATTAAAGAGAAATAAAATTATGGGAAAATAAGATCCGAATTTATCGGTATAATAATTATTAAGTTTTTATTACATATGAAAACAATATTTTCAATAATATTAAATTTTAAAGAAAGGTGCAAGAAATATATAAATACAACAATCGCTCCTTTTAAGAATTTTAAGCGACGGAAAAATAACGTCGTTAGAGAGAGAGAACGCGACGTTAATCGGCATATACATATTTCTTTAAAGCAGTGGCTCCCAAAAATTTTCACCCACAGAGCTCCCTTTTTTATAAAAACTTTGACCGCGGGTCCACCTGTAATTTTTTCACTTTTAATACGTGTTCTTTAGGTAGGGCCCATATGTAAGTTAATTAGTACGCCATCCGCGCCATATTAAGATAATAATGTAATAATCATAATATGATGAAAAAGAATTTTCTAAAAATTAGGATTATCCATTTAGTTTTTACTGGGCAAGTGGATTAATTTTTCTGAAAGTTTTCCGTTCATTTTCAATGTTCCTGAGGAGAGACTGGGACTCTGCAGAGCACAGATTGGAAACCTCTGTTTTAAAGCATTTTTCGGGAACCTAAAAAAACACAGCCATTAAATAGAAGCAGTCGCTAATTAGAACCATCCATCCATCCATCCATCTATCTATATGTATATATATATGATATAATAATATCATATAAATATATGCCACCATAAAATTTTAGCTTATGCAGAACACTGAGCACCTGAGAAAAAATTCATGCATTAGAATATTAAGTACCGTCGAAATAAGATAAATCCTAATGGAGGGATGTTGCTAAGGCATCTGAAAGCTTGGGTATTGCATTTCTTTTGCTATGTTACTTGTGTTTAATCTATGCTTGTATGTAAATATAATAATATAGTTTGATAAAGGAAATAGCATGATTTTATGCCAGAAAAATTTCTGGAATGTTCAATAATTTAAGAAAGTTCGTCACCATGGGATAGAAAAGAAAAATACACACACCTTTTTTATAAACTCAATGTAAAACAATGGAAATATACCGTTTGAATGAAATTTCAGTTGAGAAAGCATCTGCAAACTATCGTATGACATGTTTGATCTACTTTTTACGTTAAAAAATTGACATTCGAACTATAATTCCAAAATCAAATACTGAAACGCTTCTTTACGAAGGTATTCAATACTAAAAAAATTAAAAAGAAATTTAATTATTTTGTTAAAAAATCAATTTTGTTATAAATTGTAAGTAATAGCATAAGAAAAAGCTAGAAATATATTTTAATTAGGTGAGATGGTAAATAATTGATCACATTTTAGAGATGTCCATTAGATATCGTATCATCGTCATGTTAAAAATAAGTTCATTAAACACATTTCTTTTTCGTATTACCCTGCATTTTGTATATAAGCGGCCTACTTTAAAATTTAAACATCTTTCGAAAGAAACGATTTAAAAATAGACCTAGATAAAAAGTACTCCCTAGAACTTAAAAGGAATTTAAAAATTTATCAAAGGGTTGTTATTATTTAAAAAAAGAGGTTTAATCTAATTAAAAAGAGCACTTGACAATTCACAAAAGCGTTTTTCAGCGATAAAAAAACAGAGCATACAAATAGTTTAAAAAACTACTTAAAAGAGGTTTCTAATTATCAAAGTTTTATAGTAATATCATTTTCAGGCGATGGCAAGCTAATAAATAATTCAGCCAACTTCAAGGTTTTAACTCATTAGCCAGTTTGTAAAAAATTGTTATATTGTCTAAACTTTAGGTATCATTATAAATAATTAATTAACAGCTTTATATTTTCTCCGCATTCATTTCTATGAGATGCATTTTACAGTTGTGCGGAATACCTCGTTTTTATTGATAAGTTTTACGCTGTTGCATTAATTATATTTTCAACGTCTACGGAAAATAGGTAAAAAGTTTTTTTTGAATTTTAAAGTGCAAATGCTGCCTGGACCATGTTGAACAAAGACCCACAGTTCCCCGAGAAATCGGGACCCTTTTCGCTAAGGGAATTAAATACCACACTATGGATCTGTATAGTAAATAATAAATAAATAAATAAATAAATAAATAAATAAATAAATATCTCAGTGCCTGAGGGAAACAAATCCTGATTATTCCCTTGATGGCCAAAAGATTTACTAATGGACTATAAAGAAATTTTCGGATGGAAGTTATAGAACGTCAGAATACCTTAAATTATGAAATAAGTTCATTTTTTATATTTAGTTCCCACGATCATGATTACAAATGAAAATGCACAAATTTTATTGTCGACAGTGGCCGTTATTTTATTATACTGTTCCTATGTCTAAATGATCGTATAGATTAGATTGAAATCGAAATTTGTGCGATGATTTTATGTAATAACCATATTTTACAAGAAAAGTATTTAACGTTCCGTTTATACAAATATCATGATATTTTTGAGAAAATTATGTCCAATGATTTTATTCGTGTGCCAATTTTGTGTTTGTTAGTGGAAATAATTATAAATTTTAAAATGCTTTATATTTAATTAGATCTATTTTTTAAAATGTCTTTCAATTATTTTAATTTTCTGGCTGAAGTACTCTGTACTGTTGTTCATCTATATGAGCACTGAAATGAAAAAGTTTGCAAGTAACAGAACTAACAAACGTATTCCACTAATAACAAAAGATTTTTCTGTCAAACTCGCATTATTCTTCATAGATAAATTTTAATATATTTTTTAGCTTGGGAATTTAAAGAAAAGATTAAATAGTTGGGACTGTCCGATTTTCATTGATCTAAACCGGACCAAGGTTTACTTCGGTTTTTCCTTTAAAAAAACTGGAATCTTTTTAATTACTTATCAGCAATTATTATTTAGTATAATGATGAGCAATTATCATTTAGTTAGTGATTAACAATAATTATTTAGTTAGTAATAAAAATTATCATTTAGTGAGTTACCAGAACTTGCCAGTAGACGATTATAATTATGCTTATTCAAAGACTTATCTATTTTTGTAAACTGGAGAGTTTTGTGCCAAGTTGTGGGGAGTTTTGTGCCAAGTTATGGGGAGTTTTGTGCCAAGTTATGGGGAGTTTTGTAACAAGCTACGCCGTGTCTTTTAGTAAGCTATTATTTTCTGCTTTCTTCTATTTCATAAAATTATTTATGTTCGATAACTGGAGGAGAATCTGGCAACAAGCTACGGCTTTCTATTCTTCTCAATTTTTAGCCTAATCTGTATTAGTAAGTCCTCATATGTAACTCATATATATGCTCACTATATGCACAATTCAATATTTACCTCATGTGAAATAAAAAAAAAATTGTATATATATTCTAAGCTGATCATCGGAAGCATTTTTTAAATTCAAATGCTCCAATGCGATAACTTAAAAACTTACATACTAGATGCATAATAAAATTTGACTTACGTTGTTAGCAAGCCGATTTTAGAAAAATCGGCTTACTACGCACCCCACGAAGGAAAAGAAGCACGTTTCATATGCAAAAACCTAATATTTGGAGCCAACTTATGATAATTATATTCAATTAAATATCCACTAACGTAAATGTCATTCATATAAACGGTACTTGTGCTAATTACGATTGCATTTCGGAGGTATCGGGTATTTTGTACTTCTTGGTACTCACGTCCTATTTATAGGAACTATTTTTTATACCACTTCCTCTAAAGTAACATATTCTAAAGTGTTGTGGTATAAAGACATTGCATGCTTTGAATGGAAGCTTTCCAAGGCCTATGCAATCTTTTTAAAACGAGAAAATGAAAAAGTAAAAATTAATTTTATGAAGTTAAATTTTTTTGCATGCGCTACTCTGTTCTTTACGATATACTCATTAAAACAATAATAATAATTAATTACTAATTTCTGACATAATTTGCTTTTTGTCTGAGAGAAAGAGAGAGGGGGGTTCCGTACAAGAATGCAATATAACGTTGGGTGCTGTGATAACATCTACATTAAATATTTTAAATGCATTTATCTTTTAAAAAATGGATCTGGCAAAACAGTTATAGAATTAACACTATTTTGTTATTTAATTCTGCATTTCCCCTCTAAACCTTTTCATTAAAATTTATTCATAATGTCGAGACAATTCTATCTCGGCATTTTGGATAAATTTTAATGAAAAGGTTTAGAGAGGAAATGCAGAATTATTACGGATAAGGTTCTGTCACTGTGCGTGTAGAAAGACTGATGATATTTTGCCCTAAGTCGTGTTGTATCAGCTGTAACTCTGTGACGTAATTGTTTGCAAGTCGTAAGCTATCACGTGCTGAGCTGTAATTGTACGTATTAAGCTGCGAAATTTTCATAACTTTGCAAGTTAAAATATTAACGTATAACATAGAACGCTTTATGGTATGGAAGAAATATTGTAGACATGTTTATTGTTGCATGAGTTAATATTAATGTTGAGGATATTTAATATTAAATTGTTAAATTTTGCAACAACAAACACCTCTACACTTACAATATTTCAATAGGTAATTAATCCGAGTATATAAGCTTTCTATATTACATTCTAGATAAGTTAAAAGTTTAAAAGCTAAGAAGTTAATGTTTAAAAAGTTTCTTAAGTTATAACATATATATTTATTATATAAAAATTGGTACCTTAACGATGCTATTTATATTTTGTAAATGCTCTTTTTGTCATCTTTGACATAGAGATATGTGAGGGTATTTCTATAAATTGTCACGAATTGTTTTTCAACTAAAATTAGAAGGAAATTCTAGGACTATTTTTTTAATGAAATAAGATTTCCGTAAGAAATTTTATATACTTTACATCAACCCTTCCTTTATATCAATAAAATTAAATATAAAAAATATCTTATTTACCAATCTTTTCTGCATATCAATCTAATAAGTAGCTTTACATTATAATGATAATTATCTTACATAATAATGAATATCATATAAATCAGTTTTACGCAACATACGGAAAATTAAAATATAAAATGAATTAGTTGTTAAAAGAAGTACTTCTTATTCTAACATATGAATAATTTGCGATCCATTTGTTGAAATTTTTAAAAATAAAGGAGCAAATTTTATATAGAACAAGAACTAGCATTTTGCTATCTTGCAAGTATTTTATACAATATATTTATGCATACATTTCTATGTAGTAAATTTTACATAGTGTTAATGTAGTATATTTTAAACGGTGTTAATTTAGTACATTTTAGAAAGCGTTAATGTAATAAAGGAGTTACCAGAATATGAAACACTCGTTACTTTTTTCGACTAATTTTTGTTTAGGACCACTAAATAATTAAGAAAATTGGGGACCCATTTAATAATTCTGAAAATTAAGAAACTATTTAAGAATAAAAAATTAAGAAAGTATTTAAAAATTAAAAAATTAAGAAACTGCGGAAAGATTAAAAATTTAAGATAATGCGTAAGAATTAAAATAAATTGGAAACAAATGTTAAGGAAGTACGTAAGCACTATGAAATTAAGTAATCTCCTATGTGTTCAGAAAGTGCGTAAGAATGACTAAATATTTGACTATATTTGAAAATATCACAAAAAGTAATCACGAATTTGAAAAACTGAAAGAGAAATCAAAAATTGAGAAAAATTAAAAAATTACGCAAGAATTAAAGACCGACTAAATAATTAACAACAATATAAAATTATTAGAAAATTAAGAAACTTGAAAACAATTATCAAGGATTAAGCAAATTAAAGAACTATCTAAGAAATAAACTAAATGCTTTTTCTGACACTCATTATGTTATTTACAATTATTTCTTTTTTTCGTTTTTACGTTTTTAAATTTAAACTAAAAGGAATGTTTTGTCTAATAAGATTTCGTTTCTTCGCTTTCATTTTTTTAAATTTAAACTAAAAGGAATTTTTTGTTTAATGAACTGTAAAGACTGAAAAAAAAGGAAGAAAGAACGAAAGAAAGAAAGGGGGCTATCTCTTAGTTAGGACTTCAACGCTTGAGCTACAGATCCGATGCTAGAATCATATAGCTTCCGAGTCCGAGTATTGTGGTATTTTTTTTTATTTATTTTGTTTCTTTCCTGGCTCCTAAATATTATTTAAAAATTATTTTAATTTGAAAGTAAAATAACAGAAGTCCAAAAAATATTTCGATTTTAACTTGCCAGGACCTTTTTTATAAATTAGAGATTTAAAAAATAGAATATCATTTGTTCGCTTAATGTAAGTTGCAAATGAAAAACTTAAATTATATAAATATTCAGGGAGCAATACGTAACCGGAACGAAGTACAATGGATTACGCATTACATAAGACCCATAGGAGATGATGTTTTGACTTTCTGATCACGAATATGTAATCATTTGTCTGCTAAAATGACATGACAATTTTTTATGAATATTTGAAATCCAAAAATGACACTTTTTTCGCCAGGTTTGATATTTTTTAATCGCACTGTATGTGAGCAAAAACAGGTTTGAAGTCGGTAAGATTATGAAGGATCATCGTATTTAACGGATAAAAATAAAAAAATTATGTCTCAGCTAATTTAAACCGTATAAAAAAATTAATATGAAAAATGAACTTTTAGCATAGATATTTGGCGAATTTGGCGACAATTTTGAAGGCTACTCCAGGTTTTCGTTCGAGGTAGTTATTTCGTATTATCGCAGCCCATGTCAAGTTTCTTTTACATTTCTTTTTCCAAAATATTATCTCATAAGGAAAAGAAACACATGAATATATATAAGCATGCATACATGAGTATGAATAAATGAAATGTATGCATGAATGAATGAATATATGAGATGCGTGAATATATGAGTATGAATAAATGAAATTTATAAACATATGAGTATCCATATATGAGATGTATGAATATATGAGTATGAATAAATGATGTGTATGAATAATGAAAAGTTGCTATATTTATCCAACCTGGATGTGGTCATTGCATATCACATGCTGTTGCAACCATGGAATTTAAAAAAATTGTGAACAAAACTTAATAGTAGGCTATTTGAAAATGCATTTATTGTAATTAGAAAAAATGTGAACAAAATTTCATGAAATGTACTTTATTTCATGAAGTTATTTAACCATAAATTGTGGATTAATTGTTGAATTATGCTCTTTATTTAAAAATGAGAAAAATTAAACTGTGTACATCTCAGGAATGTCGTAAAAGTGATACAGTACAAAAAAAGAAAAGAGTGAAGCAAAGCAATTGATCACAGTGGGCACATTTTAAGAATGACAGATTTTTGCAATTATCTCGGCTACAATTGTTGTATTCAATTTCAAAAGAAATTTCCTCAACATTTTTGAATTTTCCGGGATCATGATCGCTATAACAGCACCTAAACCAAGCATATTGTAATATAGGGCGATATTTTTTAGACTGTAATTGATTGTGAACCAAAGAATGCATTTTTATTATCTCATTTCGATGTCGTATGTCAATATCCATTTCATCGATTGCTATTCTGTTGATTATTTTTCTTACAAATTTTTTATATTGTCGAAAGAAATAAACATCCAGCGGTTGTATGAGGGATGTTGCTTTGGGGGGTATTTGCAAGGATATACAATTTTCCGGAAAATCTTTATAAGTGTTTGGGTCTGTACTACCTGTCCATGAGACTAGTAAAACACAGGAAGGAGGAGACATGATG
>QLNU02014176.1:12032057-12054217 GCA_006491805.2 Dysdera silvatica
TTAGGAAACAAGTATGTAAGAGGGTGGATTTAAAGAAATTAAAAGAAAATACCGAGGCATTCAAGTTGGAATTAAAAAATCGCTTTTCTGCACTGGAAGGACTTATTGAAGAAGTTGACATCTCAGAAGCAAATGAAAACATTGTTAAGACAATAATTGAAACTGCTGGGGAAATTGGTGGTGTAATATGTAAAAAGCAGAATAGCAAATTATCTGAGAAGACGAAACAACTCATGAAAAGGCGAAGACTTATGAAGGTGGACAATCAAAATACCAGTCGCAAGATCGAGTATGTAGAACTTTGCAAAACTTTGCGCAAAAACATGAAAGAAGATATAAGAAAATTCAATTGTGAGTTAGTAAGGAAGGCCATTGAAAGCAACAAGAGCCTTAGGGTTGTTAAAGGGAGTTTGTCTATTGGGAAGAAACACATCATTGCATTAAAAGGAGAGGATGGCACTGTAACAAGAAATAGGGAAGAAATACTTAGAAGAGTTGAAGAATTCTACAGAAAGCTGTATGAGGGAAACAGTGGATTAAACGAAGACTCTGAGATAGTCGAAGGAACAGCTCCTAAAATCTTAAAAGAAGAAGTAGCATTTGCAATAAAAAGTATGAAGAAAGGAAGAGCCCCTGGTGATGATGGTATTACATTAGATATCCTAAAAGAAGCTGGAGAATATGTAGAAGACATACTTGCAAAATTCTTTACCAAATGTCTTAACAGCGGTAACATACCAAACCAATGGGATTCTGCAACAGTAATTCTTTTGCATAAAAAAGGTGATAAAGAGGATTTGAAAAATTACCGACCAATTAGCTTGTTACCTGCTATTTATAAAATCTTCACAAAAGTGCTAACACATCGCCTGCAGAAAAAATTAGATGCAGCTCAACCAAGAGAACAAGCTGGATTTCGAAGTGGATTCAGTACAGTGGACCATATTCAAGTATTAAGAGAATTAATTGAAAGAACACATGAATATGAACTTCCATTGTGTGTGGCATTTATTGACTATGAGAAGGCCTTTGACTCTATTAAAACATCAGCAGTCATCAACTCTTTAAGATCAACAGACATTGAGGATGTGTACATTGACATGGTGAAACGTGTGTATAAAAATGCAAGTGCAAAATTTCGGTTACATAAAGATACCAAAACTATCAAACTTGGCAAAGGGGTGAGGCAGGGAGATACCATTTCTCCAAAACTTTTTACTTCAGCTTTACAGATGATTTTTCAGCTGATAAATTGGAATAACAAGGGAATAAAAATAAATGGTGAATATTTAAATCATCTGCGGTTTGCTGATGACATTGTTATTTTTTCAACGGACCCATTAGAACTCCAAGACATGGTACAAGAGCTCTCAACTAGAAGTGAAGAAGTTGGACTCAAGATGAACCTACAAAAAACTAAGATCATGTTCAATAATTTCGTAGAGGAAACAAAAATACAAGTTGACAACATTGAGCTAGAAATTGCTGATTCATATATTTACCTTGGCCAGCTGATTTCAATGGATGGCAACATTATGAAAGAACTCAACAGACGTATTAAACTTGGCTGGAGTGCATTTGGAAGAAACAGTTTTATCCTGAAGGGGAAATTGCCTTTGTGTCTAAAAAGAAAGGTCTTCAACCAGTGTGTATTGCCAGTCCTCTCTTATGGATCAGAGACATGGAGTCTAACAGTTGGAGCAATACGAAAGTTACAGACAACGCAAAGGAGCATGGAGAGGTGCATGCTTGGAATAACTAGGAGAGATCGAAAAAGAAACACTTGGGTGAGAGAGCAAACTAGAGTAGAGGACATCATTGTTAAAGTAAAAGGGCTGAAATGGCGATGGGCTGGGCATATTGCAAGAAGAACTGATCAACGATGGACAACAGAAATTCTGAACTGGATTCCAAGAGACCACCGAAGACCTAGAAAACGTCCTCAAACTAGATGGGTGGATGAAATAAGAAAACAGGTTGGGGTGACGTGGAAGCGAATTGCTCAGGATAGACTTGTGTGGAAAGCATTTGGAGAGACCTTCATCCAGCAGTGGATAGATAATGGTTGAATATGATGATGATGATGATGATGATGATGATATATATATATATGCCTGTATACATATTATTTTAATTTTGTCGCTACAAATTTTAAAGAAAAGAACAGATTACTCTTCCCTAAAATCCTCCAAAAAATATCCTTAAAATTTTAAATATTGCTGATTAATATTGCTCCTAGTTTTTCCAAAAAATGCAGATAATCCATTACAAATAATCCTCGCCAGTTTTGACAATTCTGAAAAAGTCTCTAATCAATTCTACTTACTTCCCTATGACTAAGCTCTTAGAAGGGAACTTCGTGCTAGTCATCATAATTCGCACTTCTAATTATACGCTGACTTCAGGGCAGCACAAAACTGAGGTGCAGGGGGTGAAAGAAACCCCGCACCAAAATTTAGGAACGATAAGAAATCTAACAGAAAGGAGAGTTTTTTTTTAAATAAGTAAAAAAATATAACAGTTAACTTTGTATAATTTATTTTTCACAAATGCTATTAGTATAATTATCAATTAATTGATACCATACATTATTTTGATAATGATTAACCGCTAATGATTAATTGATAATGATTAATCGGAAACGATTAATTGATAGTGCTTAAACGACATTTGGCTAATTTAATAGTATCAAATCAAAGTCCTACAGGTTTATATGTTCCATAGTGATTTGATGCAGCGTATTAATTAAGATTAAACTGACCTTAGTTAAATATATATATATATAATTAGTTAATAATAGATTAGCTATCCAGCATACGGTTCCATTTTCTAGAATAAAACTAATTTAAACTTAAAATTTTGACCCCCCCCACGTTTGGGCTTAACTAGAGCTTTTTTGTTATAGGGGTAAAAGATTTGAACTAGGGTCTCTCCGTTGACCTCGAAGTGCCTTAACCGCTAGGCCATCGAGGATCGGAACGAAGCTCCTTCTCTCCGTGTGCATAAGGTTGTAAGATATTATTACCCTTCTCAGGGTTAACACAATTGCCAAATAATGGCCAACACACAAAGCCGCCGGGGTGAGTTTTGGTGATTTTTTGTCGGGGATTTATTAAACAACAATTTTGGCACCCATGTTTGAGCCCAACTAGAGCTTTCTAGGTATAAGAGAAAAAGGAAGATCGTTCCGAACCTAGAGTCGACTCTAGATCCGGGACGATGTCTCGTTTTGTTCTAAAATAAAAAAAATAAAAAAATCTCTAGCGCAGCTAGAATTTTTAATTAAATTTATATTTTTAATAAAATTATTAAGTTTAATAAATCTCCCCAAGAAAAATCACCAAAAACTCGCCACAGTCGCTTTGTGTGTTGACCATTATTTGGCAATTGTGTTATCCCTGTGAAGGGTAATAATATCTTTCGAAACTTGTTTTATGGGAAACAAGGAACAAGTTTGCAATCTCCCGATAAAATTCGGAACCCCATACTGTGTGGAATTCCGAGTTTCGGCTGATTTTTTCACTTCCTTATTCAAAACTACTTACTTTTTTTAAATGGCAGCAATGATGCATCACGGAAAGAGTTCTACAAAGGGTTTTAATGGCTTTTATTTTAATGAGGGCCGGATCATCGACCTTATCAAGACTATATTATCGACTTTATTAAGACTATATTATCGACTTTATTAAGACTACATCATCGACTTTGCTAAGACTGTATCATCAACTTTATTAACTATATTATCGACTTTATTAGGACTATATTATCGACTTTATGAAGACTGTAACATGGGCTTTATTAAGACTATATTATCGACTTTATTTGAACTATATTATCGAATTTATTAAGGTTATATAATCGACTTTATCAAGATTATACTATCGACCTTATAAAGACTATATTATCGACTTTACTAAGGCTATATTATCGATTTTATTAAGACTATATTATCAGCTTTATAAAGCCTATATTATCGACTTTATTAAGACTATATTATCGACTTTATGAAGACTACTATAATATGGGCTTTATTAAAAGTATATTATCGACTTCATTGAGACTACATTATCAACTTTACTAAGACTATATTATCGACTTTATTAAGTGTATATTATCGACTTTATTAAGACTATAGTACCAGCTTTATAAAGCCTATATCATCCACTTTATTAAGACAAATGTCTAGAGCCCGCGTTTTCTAGGGATTCGGTACGGTGAAATCTCAACGCTACTTCTAAATCGTAGTCAATCCAACCTTATCACTAGGGCAGTCATGTTATTGAGGCGCGATTTTTCATGATGTTTTCTGCAAATTTTAGAGTTTTTTTTTGCATGTGCGTTTCATGCAAATATGTCACCAGTACCGACTTTTCAAAGTTTAATATTTAAATTTCGGAACAGATTTAGTGAGTTATCGAGTATAGTGAACATTTACGCTGGTCCCATGATCCTTAGATAACTGGGTCTTACTATAGCTAATTACATGGGTTTAATTTATGCTAGAAGAGGCCAGGGGTAAAGGTGTCGAAGGTCCCACGAAATCTTAATTCGATCCTAGGTTTAACTGTGGCTGTTTTCCTCATTTCATGCAGCGTAATTGCTACAGAATTGAAGAAATGGGATTTCTGACGTGAATACGTCTGTAAAAACTAATATTGACATCTCAGAAATCTTGATGTAACGTTTGCTGGTATATCCAAAACCATTAGATGACTCGGAAACTGCAGATCTGACTCGAATGAGTTTGCTATAATTCTAACCACTATATAGTTGCGTCCCTGTCAAAATATGGTCATCTCCGTGATTGCGCAGTACGCGAGGAGGGGTTTTGGTGGAAATTTCCAGTCGGTATAGATCATAGCTCTGAGCAGATACAGCGCTGGTTTTGGTCTCAAACGACAGATCTCAATCAAATTTACGCGCTCCTAAACATTGAAACTGTTTTAATATTGACAAAATTAGAACGAGAAAAACTGATTGAAAATGTTCACAACGTCAGTCGAAACTCGCGCAAATACCAATATGAAATATAGAAGACAAATATTATCGAAAAGAGCGTCTCAGCAGCTATCCAATGATATACAATTGTTAGTCGCTTAGATGATCAGGAGGCGCAGGGTACGCAAAAATGCAAACGTCGGCGAGAGTCAATGCACCGCCATAGGCACCACCCCTAAAATATCGGATCACCGCCGTGCGTGCTTAGTGGGCAAGGGACGGGGCTCGATGCCCAGAGGTCAATATTGGGGTCCACGGAAAGTCCTAATCATTATAGCTCATGACTCCGAACAGCTAAAAAGATAGTTTTGGTCTCAAACGATAACTCTAGATTATATCTACGCGGTTCACATGCATTTTAAAACATTGAATCAGTTTTAGTGACTGAAAAATGTAAAAAATAAAAATAAAACTGCAAAAAATTTTAAAATGTCGGCCAAAATCCACAAAAACGCCAACTTGAAATTTAGAAGATGTATAGCAGCGGAAAGAGCAGCTCAGCAGCTATTCAGGGATATACCATTGTCAGCGGTTGTGAGGGGTTAGGAGGCGCAGGGCGCGCAACAAAAATGCAAATGTCGGCAGCGAGGTTTCTGTGTAACAGTAAATGTATCAATCCATTTCTGAGTTCAAATTGAACTCCTCTGCCGCAAACGAGGTTGGATGGTAAGCGTACTCACATCAATCGCTCGACCATGGATGCTGTTATAATCCCCATCTTTCTTGCTGAATAGTTTTAATTTACTATTAATATCTTTTTTTTCTTCTTGAATGGTCGTCTGTCTTTAGAATCGTCTTGGACAGCAAATGTTTAATACAGATGAGCACTCTCTGAATTAAGCGGTCTGCTTGAATTATCTATATAAGTCGAATTGTCTTGAGTTAGTCATCACGCTTGATTTTATAATTTGTCTGTGCATATGGGTTTCAGCAATATTCCTTGTACTTTTCATCACCACAATTATTATATGTTTCGTATTATATGCCTTATATATTTATTGTTATCACACATTTCGAAAGTTAATCAGCCATCACAACAGCCTAGACATTTTCTACAAACTTTTTCCATTTCAGTTTCGAAATTGTTTTCCCAGTTTACTGATCGTTTCTTACAACTATTTCTTTACTTTCTCTCCTTTTCTCAAACTATCATGAGTAATTTCAAAAGAATAAAAGTACTTTTAAAAAACAAAAAACTGCAGTAGACACTACTTTCAAGGAAAACAAATATTGATTTGGACTTTGCTTGATTATATCTCTCTCTATGGACTTGGAAAAGAAGCCATCGCACCACCAATTTTTCCTGTTGTTGTTCAGTTTTATTCATCATTCTCTTAAATTATAAATTTTTTGCAACTTTAAAATGTTTTTTCTTTTTCCCAATGAGCAACGATCACTGTCTTGTAGGCGGACTTGCATTTATTGTTCTTTCTTAGTGATACTTAAAAAGGATGCTTTGGTAATACTGATGTACTAATACTATGCAATACTCAGTAATATGCTTTAAAGAAGAAAACATTTTCGTATGCATTTAATGCGCTGATATTTCATTTTTCCTAACTTTTCAATTTGATACGATGCCTGTTTTCTTAGATGACCAAGAGAAATTGAAATGTAAGTTACAGTTGTTTTATTCCAGTGGACATAATTTGCACATAATTTGCACATAATTTCAAAACACCTGAAGACGGCTCGAATAGCATTAAGTTTAAATGTCAAGAAAATAATGACATAAAGAATATATCCTAAAATGATTGCTTTTCATAGCAACTTCTGCATCAGGAATTGTTTGTAAAGTTATGTGATATATATATTTATTTGAGATTTCAACCCATACACATCCGAGCATGTCCCTGTGAATGTTCACCAGCACAACAGAGATTCTCCAAAGGTGAATGTCTTCTGTGCTGTTTCACGTAGTAAAATGTATGGGGCCCTACTTTTTTCCTGAGAAAGCTGTGACGGGTACAATGTACTTATAGTGCGTTCGCGCTCAGTTGTCTCCCGATACCGTTACCAGACGGGTTGTTCCATTGCAGTTTAGGGAAGGGCGTCTTAACGCAACTGGTTTTTCCCTCGCGAAAATGTTTGCAAGACTGGTTGTTTCCTAAACTGATAGCTGATATAGCAAACTTCATATTCCAACAAGACGAAGATCCGCCTCGTTGGCGTAGAGAAGTGCGCGCCATTTGAACGAGGAACTGCTAAACCGGTGGATTGGGCGCTGCGCTCAGGATGATTTGGCACTCTTCAGGTGGCCCACAAGGTCTCTTGACCTTATAGTTTGTGATTTTTTTCTTTGGGGATACGTGAAAGACAATATTTACGTACCATCTTTGCCGACAACATTGACTACTGAACTCCAGGATCGAATCACTGCTGCGCTGGTGAACATTGACAGGGACATGATCGGACGTATATGGGTTGAATTTGACTACGGCATAGATGTTTGTCGTGTAACACGAGGAGAGCATATAGAACATTTGTAATGACGTGTAAGAAACTTGAAAATGTGCTTTTTCATATAATGTATAATTCACTATTTTTTTTTGTAATACTTTGTGAAATACAATAATCCCAAACCCGATGAATCATTTGTAATCACCCTGTATATTTCGTAAATTAATAATAAGGAAAATATGAAATAACATAAATAAACTATATATATATCACATAATAAATATATAGATATATATACATATATATAAATTAAAGGAATTAAAAAATTAAATAAATTAAATGAAAAAGCATAAGCAATTCATAAAAGGTGACTGCGCAAAAGCTGCAATTGCATTTTTTATGATGAAAATAGTATTTTTAGAAATGTAAGAAAGTTATGAAAAATTGAAATGACAGGAAATTGACAGAAATAGAGATAGCAGAAACACAGTAAAAACATTAAAAATAAAAAATAAAAACAGAATAACAATAAATTAGCAAAAGTTTTTTATATATATTATGATATATATATATATTCTTGCAAGAATTGGACAACAGGAACAAGGAGAGACATCGGTTGGTAAATACGGATATGGGGAAAGGAATGAACGTGGCGATCAACTCATCGAATTTGCAGAAGCTGAAAATCTTAGCATCATGAATTCATTTTTTAAGAAGAAACCGCAAAGAAAATGGACATGGAAACACCCCAATGGAGGAACCAGCGAAATTGACTATATCCTGGCAAACAAGAAATCAATTATTGAAGATTGCAGCGTACTGAACAGATTTAATACTGGAAGTGATCATCGAATGGTGAGATGTAAAGTGCACTTAAATACTAAATTAGAACGACAGAAGCTCATTAGGAAACAAGTAAGTAAGAGGGTGGATTTAATGAAACTGAAAGTAAATACCGAGGCATTCAAGTTGGAATTAAAAAATCGCTTTTCTGCACTGGAAGGACTTATTGATGAAAGTGATATCTCAGAAGCAAATGAAAACATTGTTAAGACAATAGTTGAAACTGCTGGGGAAATTGGTGGTGTAACCTGTAAAAAGCACAATAGCAAATTATCTGAGAAGACGAAACAGCTCATGAAAAGGCGAAGAGATATGAAGGTGGACAATCGAAATACCAGTTCCAGGATTGAGTACATAGAACTTTGTAAAACTCTGCGCAAAAGCATGAAAGAAGACATAAGAAAATTCAACTGTGAGCTAGTAAGGAAAGCCATTGAAAATAACAAGAGCCTTAGGGTTGTTAAAGGAAGTTTATCTGTTGGGAAGAAACACATCATTGCATTAAAAGGAGAGGATGGCACCGTAACAAGAAATAGGGAAGAAATACTTAGAAGAGTTGAAGAATTCTACAAAAAACTATATGAAAGTAACAGTGGATTAAACGAAGACATTGAAATAGTCGAAGGAACAGCTCCTAAAATCTTAAAAGAAGAAGTTTCATTTGCAATAAAAAATATGAAGAAAGGAAGAGCCCCTGGTGATGATGGCATCACATCATCATCATCATCTCAAACTAGATGGGTGGATGAAATAAGAAAACGGGTTGGGGTGATGTGGAAGCGAATAGCTCAGGATAGACTTGTGTAGAAAGCATTTGAAGAGACTGTCATCCAGAAGTGGATAGATACTGGCTGAAGATGATTATATATATATATGTATATATACACACACATATACACACAGGGTGTTTCAGCACCAGGCTTACAAACTTCAAGAGGTCATAGTACTCATCAAGGTGAACGATATTTGTCATAGAACCTAGGGTCGCAAACCACTCACAGCTATAGTTCTAAAACCGTCCAGCATGCACAAATATTTACAACCAGTGCGTGAAAAGCGCCAGATACTACTCAGGTCAGCTGATCAAGTGTATAGTTGATTAGGACATCGCATTTTGCGCTTCTCATGCACTGGTTGTAAATATTTGTGCATGCTGGACGGTTTTAGAACTGGCGCTGTGGGTGGTTTGCGACTTTAGATTCTATGACATATTATCGTTCACCTTGATGAGTACTATGACCCCTTGAAGTTTGTAACCCTGGTGCTGAGACACCCTGTATATATATATTCTATATATAACGCTAACATTATTACTGTTTTAATCTACTATTAAAACTTGGAATTTGTAGAAATGGGATGCGATGTCTTAGAAGACAAAGGATTAAACTAGTATTTTAATAACCATTAGTTCGGCTTTATATTGAAATATCTCTTTTTAAGTTTAATTTATAAAATCTTTTTCATTTTTTTTGTACAACTTCCTTTTAAATTTAATTTTGGGACATAAAATCTTAAAATACAAAGAAATTATGCAACCGTTCAGCTTGTGTCAATGTCCTCGTAAAAAAAAAAGGAAATAAAAGTTTTCTAAAAGACAATTCAAATTTATAATAAATATATCATTTTAATACCAGTAAGTAATGTTTTTAATAATAACTATTACTAACTTTACAAACTGTATTCAATAACTTCAATAATAACAGTTAACAATTTTAATGATAATTAATATAAAATACATTATTGTTAAATTATGCTTCATATCTGTTTAATATTAAGAAAAAGTTTATTTATAGACAGCCCTTTACTTTATTTTTCCTGAATATTTAGAAAGTGTCTCGCATCTCTTGAAATATATTTATATTGCAAAAATATTATTTCATTTATATATGCATTAAATATTTATTACATACTGAAATACCTTTTCCATTTTATAAGCGAATTTAATTTTTAAAAGTAAATATAATTTTGCTTTCTCTCTTCGATTTTGCCTTTCCGTTTTCCATTGACTATCATCGCTCTCTCGTTCTCTCTCTCTCTTTTGTTTTTCGGTACATGTGTTTATTCTCATTACTTATATAACGTTGGCGCAGCTGTCTATATTTGATTTCTTCTTGATAGAAAGAGCGCGTTCTGAGGTATTTTTCTATTTATTTCTTGCGCCCCACTTTTTTTTTACAAAGAACGAATTAAATATTGATGAGAAGTACGGCAACTTGCAGAAATATGATAGACTGGCACATTTTTTGTAAGCAAGAATTTTTAGTCTTTAATATCTAACGTTACTTAATTAGACAGTGATTGAAGAAATTGACGGTTATTAAACGCAGATTGTAGTTATATTTTTTTAACGTAGTCCTTGATATTTTACAGTTTTTTTTGAATGCTTCAATTAAATACGTATTAAAATATTTAATTGCGTATTTTGGACCGTATTTTAAATAATAAAGAGATGGGGGAGAAAGATACTACGTGGCCAAATTATTATGACCTCGAAATGACTTCATGTGAAGTGGCTATTTCGAATCCTTGATATTTTACATTATTTTGGTATCTTTGAATTAAATTAGGTTATTTAAATGCTTAATCGTGAACTTAGGACAGTAGGTTTAATAACAGAGAGAGATCGAAGGAGAGAGAAAGAAATACATTACGTGGCCAAATTATTATGACCCCAAGGGATTTCATGTGGAGTCGCCATTTCACATCCTTGGTATTATACATTTTTTTATATCCTTTCGTTAAATGTGCTAATTAAATGCATAATCGCAAACGTAGGATCACATATTAAATAAGAGAGAGAGAGAGAGAGAGAGAAAGAGAGAGAGAGAGAGAGAAAGAAAGAGGGAGAAAGAGAGAGAGAGTCGTACCGGTAGAGAGCGGGGGAGATATATATTGCGTGGCCAAATTATTATGACTACGAAGTGGCATCGTGCAAAGTGTCCATTCTTCAGATAATATGAATGTAAGATGCTTGAATTTGCATAAAAGTTAAAAGGCAAAAAGCGTGTAGATACTGATGACGTGTCACTCTTGAAATAAGGGACAAATGGAGCGATTTAATGGACTTCGAAAGCGAAATGATGTTGGACGTTCTCAACAATGACCCACCTATTAACAATACGGTTGCATTGGTGTATTGTTTTAGCACGGTAATTGCTACAGTGTACTAAGCGATTTCATTCAGACTTCAGAGGACGATAATTGGGACTGAGCTTTGCATGGTCATAAACGGCTATTGGAGCGGAAAAGAGAGCACGCAGTTTAATTCACCTGGGATTACAGTGCTGCCTTCGGCGTCCACCCTTCCCAGATCCCCGTTTTGCTCAACTCAAACCATCTTAAGCAGACTTGTTTAGTCCAATCAACGATCAACAGTGCGTCTCTCTCAAATTACAGACAATATGAATCAAAGACATGAAGTTAATTGTGTAAAACTGCAAGTATTAAATTTCGGTTGCATAACGGTATCAAGGACCTAAGTACCGTGCAGAAAATTGTTGTAGCTGAAGTGAAAATGAAAAATGGCATACCATCCCCATGAAAAGATATTAATTTTTAAAACTTTCTATTTTAAATTATTAATTGTAAAGTATATATATTTTTATTTCTAACACGTGAACGTCTGTCTGTTCAGGACTGAAATAAAATCCAATATTGCATCGTTTGGCGTCCTTTTTAAATCTTTAGCTTAAGGCAACTGCCTCGTCTGCCAGATCACCGGCTCTGTCCTGTACAGATATCAAAACATAAACCGTCTACATTTTTCTGATGACATTATTTACAGGACCTTTCAGGACTCCAAGACATAGTGCTAGAGTTTTCGAGCGAGGAGAAATGAACAAACTGGATTTGAAAATGAACTTACGAAAGATTAAAATCATGTTTAACAATTTTATAGATAAAGTAAAAATCTTATTTAAATTTTCCAAATTTTTCATCCTAATATTTTTTTTTATAAGCGAGACATTAAATCATCAGTGCCCTAATTAAGTGAAGCCGACTGTATACATTATCTTCTTTCTTTACACATGTTAACACACACACATCACGCACATCTATATACAGGGTGTTTGTTAACGCCCGGAAGAACAGTATATATACAGCAGGATTCCTTACAAAATTCTAAGCAAGAAATGTTAATGTGAAAATGCTGAGAAATCCATATTTCCGTAGTTATTAACGTTTAAAGATTATCCAATCTCGTGCCGTTTTCATTTGTTAACGCCTTTTATAGTCCTGCTGAAGCTAATTAAAGAAATCTTGTTTTCGAAAAGGAGTGGAATAAATGTTTTTGATCGCTTATTCGGTGGATTTACTTTGAAAGCCAACGCGAATACGAATTTGTTTTTCCTCGGCCAATACGATGGAAATTACGTGACATAGTCAGTGATTTTAGTATAGCAACCATTGTGATTTCATTCTTTGCCAAGCGACACGAAAAGTGGATGCACAAAAAAAAGTATATTTTTTACTTCTTATAGTAAACATGCACAATCATGTAACATTAATATTTTAAAGAAATTAAAAAGCAACAAATTAAAAAATGCATTGATTTAAAATTTGGAGCCGTTCAAGTATTACGCAAGCACATTTCTGTCCATTTTACGTCCCCTCTCCCCCTTATAAGCAAAAATAAGCAAATGCCTACTCCCTCTCTCTCCCAATGCTTAAATGTAATATTTCAGTTCTCTAATTTTTTGGTATGTTTTTGAAATAAGAATGCAATATATGATGAAAATTAAAATATTTATTTACGTTTTTACTGTGACGTTGAGCACATATTTGTAAGTTCATTATAACATTAAAACCATATTTATTCATTTATATAAATCGAACACTACGCAGATTAAATCAAACAACAATGTCAATCAATCAACGTTTATTGGCGTAGTGATACCAACGCCGATGGTATGGCGTGATTAGATGGTGAAACGTTCGAAAGAAAATAAATATTTCTGCCTTCGGTGGGACCTGAACCCACGACCTTCCACTTCAGGTCCCACCGAACGCAGAAATATTTATTTTCTTTCGAACGTTTCACCATCTAATCACGCCATAACATCGACGCTGGTATCACTACGCCAATAAACGTTGATTTATATTATTTATATATATATATATATGTATTTATTTATAGAGTATAATCGCAACCAATTATCTCTTTTAAGAAAGTGAGGAATTAAGGAAGGTGTTCAAAATTTTCTCTCATTGGCTAGATTTAAATTCATTATAACTTCATAAATATTAATTTCTCAGCCATTTCACATGCATTTTCATAACATTTTTAACAATGCATTACATTTTTGATTAGAATTCTGCAAGGAATCACGCTATATGCTTTTCTTCCGGGCCTTAACAGATACCCTGTACACCCCCTCATCATGGGCGCCCATATGAGTACTTTTAGGGGGGGGCTGAAAAATTATTACCTCCTTCTCAAAGCTGTCAAGAATTTTAATGAATGTACAAGATACCAAAACGCTACAAAAATAATTGATATTGCTTGACAATTAGTAATGAGCTAAAAAGTACCTTATTTTAAAATGTGACTGTAAAACTTTTGAAAGTAAATGCATAGCAGGTTACGGCAAATAAAATTTTTAAACGGCTAGGGGGGGTCTGGAGCCCCCTTCTGGCGCCCATGCCTCATTTGTTTGAAAGCGTAATATAATTGCTACTCAGGGCCGTTTCTGGTGGGGTATGCCATTGCACGCGGGCGGCCTCAAACTGTTTATAACATTTTCTTCAAGTTTTGGATCAAAGTTAATATAAAAGAAGGTCCTTATTTTATTTACGAAAATAAAAGTTAACAAATCTTTCTCTCTTACACGATAATTGTTTAAAACTATATACATATAGACATAAAATTTAACACTGCATATAAAAAGTTATTAAATTAATAGAGGCTACGATACCGTTTTGGTGTCTGGAAGGCCAATAACCTAAGAACTGTGCTATTGCCAGTATTTTTATATTTACGTATAAGTATAAATGCGCACGTGCGTATGCACGTCTATGTGTGTATGTCTAAAGTAAAAAGCAAGTACACTTATTAATGATGTTTATTTATACGATACAAAACAAAAAGTACAATTATAAATTAACTGAACAAACAGATAACCAGGTAGCAGTTTGCTTTGCCAAGATTGTTGTAACCGAATTAGCTTTAGTGCCAGCTGGAGATAATTGGATTATGCAGAGGAATTAGCGAGAGACACAAAATTCATTGTACTTAGGATTAGATTTGTTACAGTATTAGTTAATACTGGTTAGGCTTAATTCGCTGCTTTAAGATGCTAAATAAGTATTTTAGTTTCAGATTTAAAATTCATTAGAAAAGAGCGTTAGTACTAAATATATCAATTATTATTTAAAGTTAATGCTTTAAAGTTAGTTAAAGTCAATGATTAATCTTGTGATTTAAATTTGGTTTACAAGTTTTTGAGTGGTAAATTAAAACAATTAAGACTTTTATAATTGAGAATCATAATAGTATTATAAAATTTGGAATTCTTGAATTGTTTTACGTTCTCTGTATATTAACACTTTTTATCTGGTAACATTAAAAGCATGTAGAAAGGACCAGGAAGTTGTTTAGCATCGTTTGAGGACTATCCTTCCTAACTTTTTAAAGCTTTTTAATTTCTTTCAAAAATTGTAATAATTTTTGCAGTTTTAAATTTTTTTAAAATGATACATTTTGTGCTGCTAAACTTTATATATATATATACACCATTAAAAAATATTTTACAAAATGTACTCAGAACAAATTAAACAATAGTACTTTTATAGTACTAAGTATTTAAATCCCATCTCAATACCATTAACCAATGCCCAATATGTACCCATTTTAAATGATGTAAATGGAATAGTCTTCAATGGAATAGAATCTTCAAAAACTTTGCTAAAAATGTTTAAAAATAAAACATTTCTGACACTGAATAAATTCATCTATATTTTTTTTACATTTGTGGTATTACTTGAACTGAGTTTGTTGAATTACTACTTGTAAGTTATTCAACAGTGTTACTTTGATGTGAGATGTATACAGGACTTTCTATTTCTTTCTATTTTTTGTCTCTTTCAAACAAAAAATGTGTTTTAATCTCTGCCACATGGATGGTTATAAACAAACAGGTCTTCCTGTATAATGTCTGCATTGAATGGGGAATGTTGGATCTTTAAAACATTGTTTAACCCATGATTATTGGCTCATAACGCCAATGAATATTTGTACATTGCAGATCCAATTCTTCTTTCTTATTCAGACCAGCTATGATCTGCCTAAATTTATTGATTCTTTATATATACATATTTGAAAACATAATTATAGAAAAAAGCTTTTTAAATGTTAAAAACACAAGATTGTGCAATATGAAATATAACACCATCATGAAACTGCTCATGATGCTGCATGACTCCAACAAGGTCTGAATATTAAAAACACTTTAAGTTGAAACATGGAGAACAATGAAAAACATTGAAAAATACACAAAATAATTTTACTTACATGCTGGACGATATATGAAAATCCAAAGCGTGTTCTTGCACGCTTTTGAAAACCAACGGATTAAATTATTAAAGCAAAGCAAATAGGCTATAAAAATGAAAAGCCAAACCATCCAAACAAAGAACTGAGTAAGGACCAATGGGATGAAGTGTTTGAAACACCCTACAGGCTGTTTTTCAAGGGGAATCGCCCATAGGATATTTCCATATATGGCATGTTTCTGAAGGAAGTATTCTTGACAGCAAATACCTCGTGATCCCCCGACATGCCGTGTTATAAATTATACGATATGACATAATAAACGGAGGATTGAAGAGATATAAATATACACTGACACACGACAACAGGTAAAAGAAAACCTTCGCTCAGCACAGGCTACTCAAGCTTCTTTGGCTCCCCAACCCCCGCCTTAATTTACGGGAACAAGTTTTTCCACTACAGCGTGTTGCTTAGCGCGCCCTACAGTAACAGATTTTAAAACAAAATTTAATATTAACACGTGGTTCGAAGTCCATGATGCATGACAGACAGGGTAAACACAACCTTACTCTTCCAGCTCTGGAAGCCAACTGACGAGTCCCAACTTGTTCAAACTTGCCATGTTTGGCGCAGTATAGCCCAGATGCTCTTGCGCCATAAAACATCCAAACAAACAAACCAGTAACAGATTCAGACACTATATTTCAAATTATTGTAATGTCGATTATACTCGAATACCCTTCTCAATATGTAGGAAAAAAAAGGAAAAGTTCGACCTTATTGAAGCCAATAAAATTTTTTCTGCTTTGACTGCCTGCTTCCAAAGACCTAAATATCGACCTTGAAATAGGAGAAAGGAAGAATGAGCTTGTAAGAGCATATACAGCGGGTATATTACGAAACTGGGTTTGCACGACATTGCAAGATATACTTAAATAGAATTTTTTTGGAATGTTATTTTTTGCAAGAGTGTTAGTAAGTTGAGTAATGGCTTTAGCAGTTTCTATTTTATTATTTCAGATTTTTTTAATGCGAGAAATTTGCGTAAAAATTATATTTATATGGACTGGAATGCTAATATTAGAATCCCAATGCATAAGAGTGTTGACATTAAGAGTATAATCTTTTCTTTTGTCATAAATACCAGTGACTAAAGCACAATTAGTGATGCTCATATTGATGTCTAAAAATTGCATGTTACAGCCCGAATTTGTTTTCTTTGGTTTTAAAGCAGCTGGATAATTTTTTTTTGCAAATTCGTTCAAAATTGTAGCAATTAAATACAATGATGTCATCAATGTACCATGTATGCATATATATATATATTACTCTATATTGAAAATGGCTCAGTGGCATTCAAATAGCCTTTGCAGGTAGAACAATTTCAACGCAGGATAGTAAAAATTGCCTTACTGGTTTTCAAACAAACAGTATTGGTAGCAATTGCTAAATATCGAGATTTGTCTCAGTTAGCAAGAATCATTCTCTGTGTGATTGGAGCACAATTGAATAACTGCTTCGAAACCATGACCAACTAGCAGTAGCGGCCCTAGATTTTGCAGGGCTCTGGGCCATTCACTTTTACGAGGCCCTAATATTTTGGAAAGGGGCCTTACCGAGGAGCCTGGGGGTATGGAATAGACCTAAGAGACATACGCGTACGCAGTAAGTTAGTAAGTGGGGATTACAGACTCAATAGAGAGCTTACAGAGCTACAACTCGCATATTCCTATGTTAAATATACAAAATTTTATTGCAATGGGAGTTACAACCCCCATCGACAACTCCCTGTGTATGCCAATGCCCAGAGAAAAAAGGGTTCGGCTCCCCCCACCCGAAAAAAATCTGAAAAATGAATTCTTTAAAACAAGGTCTTTAAGCCATTTGACAAGAAGAAGGTAAAAGAATAGTTTTGTCTTCTTCTGATCCGTTGTTAATAACAATAATCTTAATTTGATAAAAGTATAACAAATGAATTGTAAGAACAATAAATATCATTTTAGCGTTATTGAAATTCAAATAAATTACGTTTACGTTTTATAATGAATAGGGGTCTACAATGTAATGACAAACATTTTACATTGCAAGTGCATCGATAACAAAAAGGGCCAGGGCGGGGCCCTGGGCGGTTTCCCGGATTGCCCGGCGCTGGAGCAGCCTCTGCCAACTAGATACGAGATTGGGAATGCTGTCAGGAGTTTCTTAATCGCCATCGATAGCAGTGGTTATCTATTTGCAATTCCATTTTGCAGCCCAAGTCCATGGTGTGATATCCAAATACGGTGACTGTTGAAGCAAGTTTGCACTTGTTTAGCTAAATACGAAGCTCATTAAGCAGTTCTATATGAAGTTCATCTTGAGTTTTGCAAAAATGTGGTGTTTGATGGAGAAAACATTTTCAATTATTACAAACGGAATTTATAGAGTGAATGGATCACATTTGTAACGGTTTTCACCGGCCTTGGAATGATGTAGTGGTGACGCGTAAACTTTAGCGCCATTAACCGATTCCCAATGGTCCCCCTCGTCCCCCCACAAAAAAATCTTATCTTCCACCTGCCACTGATTGATTGATTGTTTGGCTTTTTTATGGCGCAAGAGCATCTGGGCTATACTGCGCCACCACCTGCCACTGTATGTGGTAGAAAGGATGTGTGTGCTGGTTGACCTTTTCCAGCATTAGCGTTAAAATAAAATATTATGCTGCCAACATTGTGCCTTATAGGCACAAACCCAATGTTGCTCTGAGCCGTCTGCGTTCGAGTGGACCCCGAGTAGTTCAAAGTGTGTGACGCTTGCGGAAGTGATGATGAAAACCATAGACGCAAACGCTTCTTGTCGCTAAAGCTAAGGCTCCAATAAAGCAATTTACTAAGGAACCCTACTAAAGTCTGTACAGGAGATCTAGCTAAAGCTATTTTATTATCACTCTACATCTACGTCATTAAGCGTATGTATAGAAGTACAAAGTTTCTTCCATTTAGCGTTATGTGGAGGCTGACCAAAGCTCAACATGGCACTGATGATGGCCCGGGGGCATTCGCCGTCCGCGCAATTCGAATTTACCAGAAAAACGAGCCTACGCCGTTCTCTGAATGTGGCCACCAGCGTTCTGTTTTTGGCATTTCTCTCTTCCCCTTTCAAACGCACTTACTCCATGACATCTTCCAACGAGTTCATTAGCTCGCTGAGCCTTCTTCCTAGTCTGGGGTCATGTGGTGATTCCCCCAACCCGCTCGGCGGTAGATTGCGCTGTTTGAGCGTCCTGTCTGGGATTACAGTGCCGCCTCCGGCGGCCACCTTTAACAATCCCCCCCCCTGCACAATTCGTCGTTATCGGACCATGTGCGGAGAGGTTACCGTCACACTATAATTCAGGTATTGGTTTCCAAGGTTTTAAAAGGTTTGGATTCCTCAGAAAACTTAGGACCACATTGTGGAGACGTGTGCCGTTTTCAGGCCCACCATAGTTCGGGGGTTGGATTCCTTGAGAAATGTATTTCCATTGACCGATGAAAGCGCATATTCCGGCACATCATGCCGTTTATTAACCTTATGCTGTAAAGACACAAATAAACAACGAAGATCCCTCCCTCATACTAGATAGCATCTAGTATAAGGATATCTAGTATGAGCATCTAGTATGAACGGAATAGATAGAATCTATTCCGTTCTGCAATGCAACCAAAACAAGTATTTCTTTTTTTAAGTTGACTATTCAAAACTCGATGTGTCACCAACCGAAACTTTAGCATAATTATAAATGTAAGTAAAGCGACTCACTGTGCTGAATATATCACAAAACTTGGTAAAATAATGTAATAATCCTCTGTAGAACGAAAATCATTGCACGTTTGAGTAATATAAAAATAAGTATAAAGCAATAAGATAAGATGACAACGGATTTACAATTAAAACACATTTATTCTAGATCTAGCACATAGTTACTAGTATTTCCTAATTTAACCTTGACTCTCGCTGCTAAACCTTCTCCCCAGCTTACTTCCTTCCGAGAAATTACCCTAACTTAACATGGCATTTCGATCTGATTATATATTAGTATCTAGTTTTGCATGACAAATGACGGAAGACAATCAAAGGGACTTACGGCTTGCGGAAATGTGTGTCGTCCAGGCTAGTCCGAAACATACCACCAGACTGTCGGCGTAGGGAGGATGATTGTAGAAGAAGGTTGACGTTCGTAGTCAGATGCAGACACTCTTACAACAAATAATAGTTATAATTAGAATAATAATTAGAGAATCAAATTTATGTCGACGGATTATGAGAAGACAGCGGAGGCTTCGGTTCCACATCTGCGATCGGATCATCCTCATCCGCGAAAAAAACTGCTAGCTTCTTTCTCACAAGACACTCGGAGGTCGACCGCTCGCGCTCACGGCAAAGTTCCAACTCCAACTCTCGCTCAACCAGAGTGAACATCTCTCCCAGCTCTTGCAATGTACCGATTCTTTCTCTTTATCCTCAAGAACCTTCTGGAGAAAGCTTTGCCTTCCCGACCATTTCCAGAACCATCTAATGGCCCTTTTTGGGTGGTCGCTCGTTATGTATTCAGCTGCGAAATCCTCTCTCCTTTCTTATGGCCGGACGCAGATTTTCAGCATCTTTTGTGTCATGATCGTTCCGTTCCGCGGCAAAATCTTGGATGTGTATTCCCCACGGGTTACGTATGGCCGATACCGCCGTCTGCTTGTCACCGAGGTCAAATCTCTTCGTGGGAAGTCAAAATGGTACTTCGTCTTTGTCTACATATTTCCATCGAAAAATCTAGAAATGATAATGTTATGGAACCGTAGTTCGCGGTGATCATAACAATAACACAATGGGCACAGTTTTTAAGCATAACATAACAGTTAAAAACTGTGCACATTTTACCAAGTTTCGTGATAAATATTATTCTTTAAGTAATAAGGTCATAGTATTAGGTAGTATTTATTGTAACTGTTCTCTAGCAAATAAAGTACTTAAGGCATGGTTAAATAAATAAGCCCTTCTTACTTTAAAGCACAAGACACACAAATTTATTTACCGCACCGATTTCTTCAACATCAGAACGACAAAATAGATTTATCTATAATCTAACCTATTAGTACTATTATTACTATTATTAGTACCTATTAGTAACCTATTAGTACTATTAGTACTATTATTAGTACCTATTAGTAACCTATTAGTACTATTATCTATATTATACGTAACCCAAAGTCATATTAATGGATGGAGTTGGGATACTTTGGGCTGTTGCATATTAGGGCTTAGATACTCATTTTATAAATCTCAAATGTACAGTTAACTGAAATATTGCGTTAAATAATTAATTCTCTAGCGAATAATTTATATAAAATGACATTTCAAAGAATTTTGGAAAAGAAATTTAAGAAACGTTTCGAAATAATTAAGACTAGGAGATTGCATCCCTAATTCATTCACTTACCCGAGAATGTCCATATTTATTGTTTAATGACTTAGGATGGCAACTACATAATTATTATTAATAAAAATATCTTTTCATGAAGGGAAGATCACACCTATATAATGTTCGGCAGAAGTAGATTCGTAAAGTGATTTGAAATATTTTTGTGCAGAATGTTTAATCTGTTCAACCTCTTTTTATTGCTTTCTGCTCCACTCTGGTCGATTCACAGCCCCCTTATTTTTATTTTTCTTAGACGTCCTTCTCCCCTCCACCGTGAGTTGCTCTAAGGCCTACCTCAGAGAAGCATTGTTTTACAAAAATAATTACAGTCGATTTTCGTAATAATTTCCAAATTGCGTGAATATTTCCCGCTAATTATGAAACGTCTCTTACAACGCATTCCTTCAATTTCTATTTAATAGCGAATTTCCATTTCACTGGTTTACGAAATTGACGACTAATAGAAACAGACATCAGTTGTTGGTTGTATATTGCAATTTGAAAGGTAGTAACCATGTGAGGTTTCTCGATGTCAGCAAATAGTTATTCGAAGTTCCAATTTCATTGAGGTTTAGACAAGTAGTTTGAAAATTAATTAATATTTGCATTAAGATCAGTTTTGAAATTTATTGTGAAATGGTTATTAATCAGTTTTGCAACTGATATTTTTTACAGGAATTTCTGTTTAATTATATAAAAAGCAATTATAAAGATAGTAATTATATTCACAGAATATTCAAACATTAATAATTAACGAGGAAATACTTAATGCTCACTCAAATTGAATATATGGTTAAGAACTCTAGAACGATTGACCACATAACTCTTTATGAACGAATAAAAATACTTCAGAAGTAATGAAATTATGATTATTTATATAATTTCTATACGGTACTTCACGCCCTCTGGTGGTCACGAACGCCGTTTTTGGACCAACTGTGTTGGATTTAACTTCCAGCGAGTGTAAATGTGGTTAGGAGGTCAGGTTAAATT
>QLNU02014176.1:12059409-12084044 GCA_006491805.2 Dysdera silvatica
TAATAAATCTTGTCCATTTAATTTGTCTTGATGTTAATTGATAAAGTACAAAAATAAATAGAACAAAAAAATGTAATAAGTTTCGAGCATATAAAATTTTGGTTTGGGCATGCATTATTTTAGATTACATGCCCGACTGTGAACGCATATTTTTCTGGCCCTGCTACCTACCCAAGAAAATATTTTGTTCTGGAAAATCGCGGTTGAGGGGGAGGGGGGGGGCATTTATGATTACCTTATATCCATTATTATAAAATAACTATATTTTTATTTTCCTGTTTGGGAAAGGTGGTTGTTTTTCACAGAATTTTTCATAATTTAATATGAACGCGAAGAAGAGGGGGGTGCTTTCCTGTGGAGGAATGATCATCGGAATTCCGTGGTAAACGTTGATTACAATTTTTTTTTAAAAAAAAAAAGGGAAAAGGTCACCTTTTAAAATTTTGTGCCTCTTTATAATAAACCCGGGCTTTCTGCCCAACTTAGTTCCGATGGTGGAGATACCTTCTTAGGATCACAGCTAGATGTTCTTATAACAAATATATTATACTATTTAAGCAGACTAAAAATTTAGTGTTAATGAATAAATTTTTTAACAAATTTTACATTGAGTCAACAGTAGGTCCTGCTGTGATGTAGTAGCAAGGTGTTCTCCATTATCCAAGGTTAGACTCCCAACAATACCCTTTCCAAAAAAAAAAAAGTTTACCATCAAACTTCTAGCTGCAGTTTGGGGGTTGGTTCCCTAGGCCATAGGAGGTTTGGAATTTCTCGAAAAACTGTAGATTTTGATGCAGAAAGACACTTGCTGTCCTTGTGCCATAAAACTCACAAACAAACATGAGTTAATGGTTCATGTAGTGGTCCGCTAGAGAACGAAGGCAGATGTCACGTATAGGATGAAAGAAAAAGAGGTGATAGCGGCCCCTAGTGACATTTCATCTTTTTTTTTTGTATAATTTACTATTTCCTGAAATTCTGGAACGGGAGTGCCATGGTTTGTGGCAAAGATCCTTTCCACCGATTGAGAGAGATTCAATTTGGTGACTTAACGACATTCTTTGGAACTGCAATGTTCAATCCATTAATCAAATTAAATTTTAATTATAAATAGTTTATATTGAATTAAAATTCAATATAAATCTGAAACCCATTAACTTTAATTATCGACCTTATTTCGATTTATATTGTCTTGTTTAAAGCTAACTGCTTGATTGATTTTAGGAAACCGTTTTTCATTCTCAATTCTTCTTGTGTCATAATTATTAATTCTGAGATTGTTTAATTATATAACACACCCTAACTTTTATTTTATTATTAAAAAGTTATTATAAATATAAAGTCATTTTCATAGCTTATATCTGATTTGTTCGATTCCTGTTTGCTAATAAGTCCTTAATTTTTTTTCTTTTCTGGTCCTTAAAGCTCCTTAAATTTCATGTAAGCAAATGTGTATGAACTCTGTGTAAGGTGACACTTTTTTCTTATGCTTTTTCGGAATTTCGTTTATTTGCAATGAGTTGACCAGAAACCATCCTTACTCATTAAGCGTTTGTAAGTTTTTATGCACATAGTGGGTTAACTTCCTGCCATGGCAAATAGAAAGTTGAAACTTGCCTGTTTAAGAGTGTGATCAAATGATGGGGATTTTAAATTTTTTAAAATGAGACTAGTACTTTTTGTCTTTGTGAATAAAGAAATCATACTGTATAATTTTTAAGATACTGTACATAATTTATCAACTTAGAGCCAGGAACATGTGACCTAATAACATGGATAAGATACTATAAAATTTTAGCGAAAAAATGCTTTACACATAGTATTTTATAGAAGTTTATATTAGGTCTACCAGAAAGTTCTGTAGGATAGTGTTATCTCAAGTTTCAACACACATGGCTGTCTCTCTTTATAATTGCATTTATACACATCTGCCCTTCTAAATTAAGTGAAACAAATGTGTCTTATTTCATTATCAAGTGAGATGCGATCGATCATTATGTGAACATGGTTACTGATAAAAGTTCATTTACCACACTGTATTTTGTAGGAATTCCAACAAAGCAAAAATTCTACATAACAGAAGCGTGTCGAAATTTAGTGAAAGTTTTTGGTCAAGATGCAGTTTCAGATAAAATGCGTAGATGATTAAAAAATTTTGAAGCGGGTGATTTCGACCTTAATGATAAGCCACACTTTGGGTGGCTATCTTTGATCGATGAAGATATTGTTAAGATCCTGATAGAGAAAAATCCTTTTTTGACAACATAAGAGATTGCAGAAAAGCTTAACTCAGCCCAACAAACCATTTCAGACCATATTTGGAAACTAGGATTGGTCTATAAATATTCTAGATGGGTGCCTCATGAGTTAAGTGAGAAAAATGTGCATGATCGAGTCGCCATATGCACATCTCTGCCTGCTCGGAACAAAAACAAACCCTTCTTGGACCAGATGATAACTGGTGATGAAAAGTGGATTAACTAAGAAAACATTGTTAGGAAAAGAGCATACTATAAGCCCGGACAACCTTCCCCCTCTACCTCTAAACCGAGGTTGAGCCTGAATAAGAGAATGCTGTGTATATGGTGGGACATCTAAGGACCCATATAGTATAAGCTTTCAAAACCTAACAAGAAGCTCAATTCAGAGAGACACTGTCAGCAAATAGATGTTTTAAACAAAGAAGTCAAAGAAAAGAGGCCGGCGATATTCAATAAGAAGCACATCATACTGCACCATGATAATGCTAGACCACATGCTGCTTTGGTGACTCGTCAGAAACTTACAGAGCTAGGCTGGGAAATTCTGTCGCATTAATCACACTCTCCCCAGACCTAGCACCTTCCGATTATCACTTGTTTCTCTCCTTGCAAAATTTTTTGAAGGGGAAAAAATTCAAAACTGAAGCAGGTGTCAGTCAAGCACTACTTGAATTCGTCGCCTGTAAGAAAAAGACATTTAAAAAAAATGGTATTTACAAATCACCATCAAGTTGGCAAGAGGTCATAAGTAACGTCGGAAATTATATTGTACAATAAATGTTATTGAAGGTATGAAAAATTCATTATTTTCTTTCACTTCCCAAACAGACAGAACTTTCCGGTCGACCCAGTAGAAGTGCAATAACCACTTCACAGAACTTTGTTGCCGCTGTCTATTTTTACACATATGCGATTTCGACCGTACTCATAAAAATAGTTAAGATTTGTCTCACAAATATGTATATAGTTCGGTGGCCATAACTACTGCCTTTGGACTAATTGGACATCGTTCAACTTTCAGTAAGTGCAATTTTTTGTAAATACAGGGTGTCCGAATCAAATGTCCCTAATTTGGAGAGGTCACTATACTTAACAGAAAGGTGAAAAGCACAAGAAAAATGTAAAATTAGATAACAGTACTCACAAAGTTTTTAGAAAAAAAAATCAGTGTACTTCCACATGGCCCTCTTAATAGCCCTGAGGATATCCAGCCATGTCTGCTATAACATTTCTGTAGTCACAGTAGCAATGGCAGCAGTTATTGAGCCATGAAGGTCTTCAACATCATAGATCTTCTTTGAGTAGACTTTGTCTTTGACGTAGCCGTGAAAGAAAAAATCTAGTGGAGTGATGTCTGGAGATCTTGGTAGCCAGGCAATTGGGCCACCATGTCCTATCCATCGATTAGGGAAAGTTGAATCCAGAAATGCTTGAACATCTGTGTCCTGTGAGGAGGGGTCCCATCTTGTTGGAAGATAACAGTGGGTTGTAAATGCTGCATTTGGGTTATTGTGTAAATGTGCAACATGTCCATGTAAACATTTGCCGTCGCAGAAGTCTCAGCAAAGATAAATGGTCCTATGACTGTATCATGTGAAAGAGCACACCACACATTGATTTTTAGACTGTTCCTTTCCACTTTCTGTACTCCATGGGGATTTTCTGAGTCCCAAATTTTGCAGTTGTGATTATTCATTTTGTTCCTCACATGAAATGTTGCTACATCTGGAAAAATGATGCGGTCTGGAAAATCGGGTATTCATTTTCGGTGAGAGATAACATCTCCACAGAAAATGCAACACGCTTCGGCCCATCGGTTGTAGTTTCTGCACAATCTGCGTTTTGTACGCATACAGCCTCAGCTTTTGATGAAGCACATTATGAACGGTTGATTGTGGCATAGATAGTTCAGAAGCTGCCTTCCTGATTGACTTACAAGAGCTCCGAACGAAAGGGTGTCAAACATTTTCCACACGTGCATCAGAAAGTTAACTTAGCCGATTACCTCGGGATCTTTTCTGTACACTTCAAGTTTCGAAAAACATTTTTTGCCATGTTTTAATGCTCTTAGCATCGGGTGGATTTCTTTTATAAACTGCTCGAAACATTCTTTGTAGTGTTGTGCATACCAGAGAACAATTTGTGCCCACTCTTGCGGTGACGTTTTTCCATTTGTCGGCTCACAAAAAGAGCATGTGCGTCATAAACGAAACATAAAAATTGTTGCCAAAGTCTAAGAATTCAGCAGCCAATTTTGCCTAATATCACCAACGTATCGCTGATAGATTTTTTTTTATTTTTTAATTGACTGTTCAAATTAGGGACATTTGATTCGGGCACACTGTATATTGCAGTTCAGAGGTCGCATTGTTATTGGTCCCATCGTAGATGAACTACAGTGCAGTTTTGAGGTACAAAATATGCAAAATTTGTATCAGTGGAAGGACAAACTTGCCAATAGTTGAAGTACACAAAGTAGTAGTACTTACAAAAGAAAGCAAAATTATATTTGTATTAAATAGTGTGTAATTTTTTCCAGGGCCTTTTTCGTTTGGTAAAGTTGCGGCGGTTAAGCTTATGCGATAATGAGATCGCACGGTTGCCTCCTGATGTTGCCAGTTTGGTCAACCTTGTTGAGTTAGATATTAGCAAGAATGGTAAGCACATTTGGTTTTAAACTACTCTAAACCATTTATGTTTGTTCGTGTAGTTAAGGATGATGTAGCTTTGCCTAGCTGTCTATTATGTTGTGCATTGCCTGGCAAAAAATTATTTTTTAGACTAAAATTGTTCTTAGTATTCAGTCGTTGCTGTTAACATCTAACCGGCCGCACTTACACCCGTCTGCATTTAAATAATCCCAATCATCGTTGTACTGTTTGATGCTCAGGAGTCAAACAATAGCGGTTGCTCCAAGAATTCGACCTGAAGCAGTTCATGATCGTAATAAGGTACGGAGACCTTTGTTCATTCAGTTTGTATACAACCTGACATTGTGTGACCCGTCGCGTTGGCTGGCCAACACCTCCACAAAAAAATAAATCTACTTCGATGGATTGTTTCACTGAAGTTCAACCTCTGCACATTGGACAGTACATCATTGTAAGATCTCAATCATGGTTTGTCGTACTTAGCACTGTTTAAGTTCACATTTTGAGCAAAGGTTTCAAGAAGTAAAACGTTTAATCAGTGCAGTCTAATTCTATCCAAAAGTTGGCAGGGGACATTTTCTATGTGAAACGTGCGATCGGTTAAGTGTTAAGGGACTTGCGCTTTGTAAAGACTTATTGCCAGTAGAAAAAGTTTTTCTAGTCCATGAAGTTTTTTTTGTTTTGTTTGTGCTCTTTGCAGATCTTACTGAAATTCCAGAAAATATTAAATTTTTGAAGTCATTGCAGAATGTTGATTTTAGTAGTAACCCACTAACAAAGTAAGAAATTAAACTTAGTTATTAAAAATATAATATTTTTTGTGGAGCTTATGCCTTGTGTGTGTTGCCATTCTGATGAAAGCAAATTTTCCAATAATTCTTTTCCCCCCCCACTAGGTTACCTATAGGTTTTGTTCAGCTACGGAATCTCACAATTCTTGGTTTAAACGATGTTGTCATAACCCTGCTTCCGAACGAGTTTGGAAAGTAAGTTTAACTGATTTGTTTTTAGCAGGAAAATAGGAGTCAAAATGAATTGAGACTGGAAAAGTGACGAACACTACGCAAATATAACAATAATGGAAAAATAACAACGTTTTTTATCGTAGTTGTAAGTTTAAAAGATGGTTCGACGCACGTTTCGAGAGAACAAGGTCTCTCCTCGTCTGGAACTAGCGTGCAATAAACAACATTGGAGTGTTGCCAACTCGATGTGGTTAATACGTTGCCGGTAGCGGTTAGTGCTTTTTTTCAGGAGTACAGAGTTGTTTTAGGCGGCCAACTTACAAAGTGGTAAATTTTGGTCACAAAGTTAAGTAGCAGGTGTAGTTGAAGGAGAAGCAATGGGGAAGAGTTTTAACAGATTTTTCCAAGCCCCACTAAAACTTGGGGTTGATTTATGGTCGTTCACAAGTGATGCACCAAATTTATGGATGTAAAACGCTTCTAAGAAGTCAAGTTCAATGACCGAAAAAGGTTGGCAAATGACCGTGGCTTCTTTAAAGTTGAATTGATGGTCATTATTCCAACAATGAACTGCAATCGATGATTTTTGAAACTCAGCATTGGTGACATATCTTTGGTGTTCTTTTATACGATGTCGTAGGGCCCGCTTGGTCTGTCCCACATATGATAGATGGCATTGGCAAAACACACGATATATACTCCCAGCAGTGTAAAATAACCATCCTTAAACTTATTACTACGTTAAAACGTTGTTATTTTTCCATTTTTGTTCAAATGAATTGGTTGTGTTGTTTCATCAGTCAGTAAAATACTTTGACATTGAACACTCTGTTGGGTGCAGTAATTCGATAGATACAGCATGGACTCGTGCTCTATCGGATTCCTGCATTAGGTGGAGATAAACTTTGTTCTTCCATAGGTTAAAGTGTCGAATAAGAAATTACTTAACCTTTCAGATTAAAATATTTACATTTTTCGTGCAGCTTTTACTTTTTAACTGATCTCGTTAGAGCAAATTAGTGAGAGACGCGTAATTATAGACATGTCACTGTATTTATAATTTTCATTTAAAGCCATTGGTGTAGGAATTACAAATTTGTATAAAACAGTGGAAAGAAAAATTATGATGTAGCATAAAAAATAAGTATATATATATTTTTTTTTTTTCGTTTTTTGACGTCATGCTTTCAAAATCGGCATTATTTTGAATCAATGCAAATTGAACTGGTCTAAATCAAGGTCTGCTTGTATTGTTCCATATTCCCAGAGTTGTGATTTCTAAAGGAGAAGGAATCCGTTTTATAGTTCAGATGTCACTTAAGGCTGTCGGTCCCTTCTTAAATAACCTGCTCCTGTTGTGCAGTAGTAACGCATCCGCCCATCCGCCTGGGTTTAGATCCCAACTGTGTCCCCCCCCTAAAAAAATTGTTAACTGCTCACTGTAGTCAGGGGGGGGGGTAATTAGTTAAGTCGTAAGAGGTTCATACTTTACGGAAAAATTGTAGGTTACAGCATAACCTTTTCTGTCCTTGTGCCCCAAAACAAAATAAAGAAAAGCTTTAGACTGAGAAGATCGGAATGTTAACAGTCATCAAGCAAGTTCAGTGACTATTGTCAGAACAAGAAAGATTGTAGTCATTTTCATGTTATGGCCCCTGCAGTGGTAGGGTTGCACCTGACATCCCATTAAGCTTGGTTCAGCTCCCAATGGTGGCAGAAAGAGAATGCTACTAACTTCTCACGGTAGTCTGTGGGGGTGTAGTTTCCTAGACTTTGCCCTTGTCCTTGCGCCATAAAATTGCAACCAACCAACATAGGCCTTAAGAGGTGTGGATTCCTTAGAAAATGGAAGATGCTGGCACAGCAAGACTCTTGCTGTCCTTATACTGTAAAATACGAACTTTAACATATTATTGCCATCATATTGCATAGGATAACGTGTAATGATGCTTCTGAATTATTTGTATTAATTGCTTGATCTTGCAAATGGTTTGGTTTTTATCTGTACTGTAACTGTTATTTGTTATGGAGATTCGCTCTTGTTACATGCATTAGTGTTTTTGAGCCTCTTTATTTATAAAGAGGCTGCCATTATTAATGCATGAAACAAGTTCTAGCCCTCTCCATTCATAAACCCTTAAAAAATTTACGGAGTTCAGTTAGAAAAATAAGATGTATGTATTATCTATACGTGATTTTTAAACCAAGGTTGTTAGTCTATGCAAATTTTAATCTATATGTGTGCTGTGTATATATGTATGTATTCGTATGCACTTTAAATTTTTCAGTCTCCAAAATCTACAGTCACTTGAGTTACGAGAAAACCTTTTGCGAACCTTACCAACGTCTTTTGCAATGCTTACCAAGCTGGAACGACTTGACTTAGGGAGCAATGAATTAAACGAATTAGTAAGTAAATTAAAAAAATATATATGTATATATATTTTTTTGGTCAGTACTTTTAAAAACAGCATTTATTTGTAGCAAACTGGTGTTTTAGAGGCAGTAAAGGAACATTCTCGTACATGAGCTTTTGGCCAGTCCTGGCTCATACAAATCTTAAACCTAGCCTCGGGATACATGGGCATCGGCAGGGTTTTTGTACAGGGTGTGCAAAAACTACGTCAGTAGAAATAAAAAACCTCCATTTAAAAATACCACAATTAAATTCTTTAATTATATAATTATTTAAATTTTGGCTTATTTAGAAATATTTACATCACTTTTAGCCAGTGCATTTCCATATAAAATTGAAGGGGGGGGGGCGAAGAGGTTAGAAGGGAAAAAATATATATAAGTTAAAGAAACGAAAAAATTTTGAGGGGAGGTTGCATATTTTTGCTCTTGAGGAAAAAAAATTATTGTTTGAAATTCAGGGGAGGGCAAGTGCCCACTCCTTCCCTATGCTGCCGACGCCCATGTCGGGATATGAAATGCGTAAAGCAGGAGTTTTCAACCTTTTTCAGTCCAAGGGCCAATTTTGCTTATTCTTGTTGATTTGCAGGCCACACTACTGTACCGGCAATATTAGGACTGAGCAGAGGTAGATCTGGGGGAGGGGGGGGCATGTGTGTGATCCCCCTGGATTCGCTTTTGTTGGCTTTTTTTTTTAAGGTCTCTATATTTGTTTGCCCCCTGCCCCGAAAATATTTTCTAGATCCACCGCTGTAACTGAATATGCATATATTACAACGTAAAATACACATGGAAGCAAACATTTATAGTACTTTTAGTTATTAATATATAAAGCAAAATCAAACCTTTTAGTGAGATTTTTGGCACTGTTTATTTTTAACAAGCCTATCAGGTCCTGACGTTGCAACCCTAAGTTTTTTTTAAGGTGGACGTCAGTTCAGGGGCAGACAAAGACTTCCATTTTGGAGGATCAAAGACAGAATTTGCTATGGTCTTGAGACGCCCTTCATTTATCATGAAAGTTTAAATTTTTTTGCAGTGGCAGAAGAAATATGTTTTGGGTATCATGACCCCTATGAATCCCCATATCCATGCTTTAAATGAGTTTATTCTGGTCTTAATTTTTGATTTTACTAACTTCATTCTTAAAAAGAGCTGTTTGCCAGAAGTGTTTCCAAATAGTGATATCGCTTTTATAGCAAACAGTGGTTGGGAAGATGTTCTTATCGACATAGGCCCTGCGGTGGCGCAGTGTGGTAACGCGTTCTCCTATTGCGCGGCTAATCCGGGTTCGACTCCCAGCAGTGCAAAAAGAACGCTTACTCAGAGATCTCATAAAGATCGCACTGCTCACTGTAGTCCGGGGTTTGGTTCCCTAGGCCTTAAGAGGTTCGGATTCCTCGGAAAACAGTAGGTCCCGGCGCAGCATGACCACTGTAGTCTTTGAGCCGTAAAACCAAAAAACAAACAATCTTATCGATTTATTTAGAATAGAATTCAATGAGTCGTAAGTTGAATTTTATTTTAAAATCACTGTTACACTGCAAATCAATAAAACTACCTTTAATGACCCTATGCGCTGGAAAATTAAAGTAAAACACGATTGAGGGAAGACCGTGTGTTTAGTTTTCTATGGTTTTAAAATATTTATTGCTGAATGTGAACAGAATAAAATACAGACTTAAGATTCACAGGCAGCAAGAGTGTATTTTTGTGTGAAACAATTTGTATCTTTTATGAACCAGCGGGTTGAAGACCCCTGGCATACAGCAACCGATTGCTGTATGTTTTCCATGATATCTTTACTATATCGTAGGGTATTTAAATTCTTGTTTCTGTTATATTCTGTGATGAGTTAGTCTTGGTACACACCAGTTTGTGAAAATAAGCTGGTAAAATGTTTTTCAAAATAAAAGCAGGTATCTAATTTTTTTTATTTTCATTTTTTAAAAATGTATATTCTAAAGAGAGCAATTGAATTGTAAGCAAACTGGTAGCAAATATTTTTTTGCAGCTCAACAAAGTAACAAAAACATGATTGTTAAAATTTTAGTACCTTATCATAATGTTATTAACGATAATCCGTCTTGTGACTGATATGAAAGCCTTGTTGTGGTACAGTGGTAGCACGTTCACCTTTCAGGGCCATTATCTTGGATTTGACTCCCGACAGTACCAAGAAATTATTGCTTACGGACTAGCTGTTTGCCAAAGTTTGGTTTCGTAAACCTTAAGAGATTCGGATTTTTTGAAAAACTAGGTCCTGGTGCCGCATGACCCTTACCATCTTTGTGCCATAAAATTCAGAAATAATCAGAAATAATATGAGGTGGTTTTCTTTTTTACGAGGGCGAATCAGAAAGTTTTTGCCCCTATTTTTTATTAGCCAAAATAAGGTACATACAGGTAATTTACAAATATACGTACTATTCTACGTACCTTACACTATTTTTCCACATAGTCCCCACACCGGTTCAGACATTTGTCCCATCGCAGCACTAAATTTAAGATGCCCCTGTGGTAGAATTCGTCCTGCTGTCTTGGCTTCATCGTTGCACGTGAATCGCTGTCCTGCCAGGAACTTCTTCAGCGGACCGAAAACGTGGAAATCACTAGGGGCGAGGTCCGGACTGTATGGTGGGTGGTCCAGACTCTCCCAGTGAAATGACCTGAGCTTGTCGGCAGTTCTGATTGCATACAGTCCGGACCTCGCCCCTAGTGATTTCCACGTTTTCGGTCCGTTGAAGAAGTTCCTGGCAGGACAGCGATTCACGTGCAACGATGAAGCCAAGACAGCAGTCCGACGGTGGTTCCACAGTCAGCCGGACGAATTCTACCACAGGGGCATCTCAAATTTAGTGCTGCGATGGGACAAATGTCTGAACCGGTGTGGGGACTATGTGGAAAAATAGTGTAAGGTACGTAGAATAGTACGTATATTTGTAATTACCTGTATGTACCTTATTTTGGCTAATAAAAAATAGGGGCAAAGACTTTCTGATTCGCCCTCGTATTCTGCTGAGAAACTTATTATCTCTGTTTGGTTTTCATTTGAAGCCCTATGGTTGTGTAGAGGTAATGTTCTTGACTATTATGCCATGAACCTAGGTCATATTCCAACGGTGTCATAGGACACATTCCTTTTTTATTTTTTCTAGTCGTAATTCAGTGTTTGGTCTTTTAAGATTCAGATTTCTTGGAATTCTGTAGGTCCCAGGTCAACATGACCTTGATTGTCATTGCACCATAAACAAGATTTTCATTTTTTATTTATACAAATCGAACATTACACAGATTAAATCAAATAACAATATTAATCAATGTTTATTGGCGTAGTGATGCCCACCGAACACAGAAATATTTTCTTTCGAACGTTTCACCCAAGATTTTCGTTGTTATTCTCCCCCATTTTACATACCTGTATATTACGTGAAGAGTTTGGTAATTTAGTGTTTGATTCTCCTATAGTCTTTATGTTTTGTCTTATACCCATAAATTTAAGGTATGTGATATATGTCTAATTATTTTATCTTTAGCCTGCCTTTATTGGAGAACTTGCAAGCTTGCAGGAATTGTGGCTCGATTGCAATGACTTATACACATTACCATTGGTAAGTGGATGCTCGTATTAAAGTCGTTTCAGTTGATAGATTGAACCATGTTTCTTCAAGCGTTTTAATAAATGTGTTTTTGATGTGATTTTGATAAATGACAAATGTGTGCATTTATGTTTTTTCACAGGAAATCGAAGGCCTCAAAAAATTAACATGCCTTGACGTTAGCGAGAACAGGTTGGAGTATCTGCCGGAGGAACTCTCTGGCTTAGAAAACCTGACCGACTTGCACCTGTCCCAAAATTATCTGGAATCGCTGCCAGAAGGACTTGGAAACTTGAAAAAGCTTACAATTTTCAAGGTATGATGCAAGCATTTCGATCCAGTTAGAAGTTGCCGTATTTTTTTCCTATTCACCCTTTTTAGGAATCCTCTCCCCTCATCAAATGATGGGCCTGCAGTGATAACATATTCACCCACCTTGTGGTTTTCCAGGGTTTGATTACCAACTGTGCGCAAAAAAAAACCAACCGTTTACCGACTAACTGACACCGTAGTCTGGAAGTGGGTTCCTGAGGTCTTAAAAGGTTTGGATTCCTTGGAAAACTGTAGGTTCCAGTGCAGCACAACCCATGCTGGTTTTGCTCTGTAAAACTCTACAATTTTTCTAGTAATTTCACTTCATTTACGTGATGTAAATCAATATTGATCTTCAATCTTGTGGTTTCTTTTGTTACTGTGTAATGGTCAGTATTGTTTTTTACTGCTTATATAGAATTGAGCCAAACTTATAGATAGATGACCTGTGAGCTAGTTAGCTGTAAAGCAGCTTCAATCAAGATGGAGATAGATTTGAAGAACACATTTCCTACCATCATCCAATCATCACCGGTCAACACCTCTTCAAATTTCTTCTATCTTGGTAGCCTTGGGTTGGTTCTGTAGGTCTTACAAAGTTATAATTCCTCAAAAAACTACAGGACTCAGTGCAGCATGACACTTGCTGTCCTTGCGCCGTAAAACTCACACTTTTTTACCTTGGAGGCATTAGTTATGTCATCATCATATTCAACCGTTGTCTATCCACTGGTGGATGAAGGTCTCTCCAAATGCTTTCCACACAAGTCTATCCTGAGCAATTCGCTTCCACGTCACCCCAACCTGTTTTCTTATTTCATCCACCCATCTAGTTTGAGGACGTTTTCTAGGTCTTCGGTGGTCTCTTGGAATCCAGTTCAGAATTTCTGTTGTCCATCGTTGATCAGTTCTTCTTGCAATATGCCCAGCCCATCGCCATTTCAGTCCTTTTACTTTAACAATGATGTCCTCTACTCTAGTTTGCTCTCTCACCCAAGTGTTTCTTTTTCGATCTCTCCTAGTTATTCCAAGCATGCACCTCTCCATGCTCCTTTGCGTTGTCTGTAACTTTCGTATTGCTCCAACTGTTAGACTCCATGTCTCTGATCCATAAGAGAGGACTGGCAATACACACTGGTTGAAGACTTTTCTTTTTAGACATAAAGGCAATTTCCCCTTCAGGATAAAACTGTTTCTTCCAAATGCACTCCAGCCAAGTTTAATACGTCTGTTGAGTTCTTTCATAATGTTGCCATCCATTGAAATCAGCTGGCCAAGGTAAATATATGAATCAGCAATTTCTAGCTCAGTGTTGTCAACTTGTATTTTTGTTTCCTCTACAAAATTATTGAACATGATCTTAGTTTTTTGTAGGTTCATCTTGAGTCCAACTTCTTCACTTCTAGTTGAGAGCTCCTGTACCATGTCTTGGAGTTCTGATGGGTTCACTGAAAAAACAACAATGTCATTAGCTATGTATACAGCACTAATTCATTTTAACATGGTTTGTAAATTCATTTAAAAAAAAAATGGCAAAAATAGTTGCAGTTAGTAAATTTGACACCTATGTTTAAGCTCATACTCAAGCTTTTTTTGGTATAGGAGAAAGAGAGACATTATCCCCGTCCTAGAGTCAAAGTAGGATCCCTTCATCGAGACTGGAGTACTTTAAGTGCTAGACCAACAAAGACGGGAGCAATGCTATCTTTCTCCATATCTAAGCACGTTAGCTATTATTACCCTTCTCAAGCTTAACATAACGAGGACAATGTCTCTTTTTCTCCTGTATCGAGAAAGCTCAAATATGAGTTTAAATGCAGGTGTCAAATTTGTTAACCATAATAAAAATCCCCACGAAAAACTCACCAAAAAAAAAACTTGTCCCTGTTGCTTTGTGTAAGTTGACCATTATTTGGACATACGTTGACCATTTATTATAAGGGTAATGATAGCTTACAAAAAAAAAAAAATAATAATTCTAAAAATAAGAATCATTGTCGTCATATATAATCTATTAACGTTATAATAACATCTGACACACATTGCACACAATAAATCAAAACGTGTATAAGCTTTGGGCATAAAACTGAAAACTAATTATCGTGCTGTTGGTGTTGCATAATACTGTGTTATATGTTATAATTTACTTTTTTGTGTTGGTACTCAATGTTTTTTTTTATTCTTAGGTTGACCAAAATCGTCTAGTGGCATTAACTCCCGAAATTGGGAAATGTGAATCCCTTCAAGAGCTTATTTTAACTGAGAATCTTCTCTCCGAATTGCCATCTTCAATTGGAAATCTAGTTAATTTGACCAATTTAAATGCGGATCGAAATCGTTTGTCCGAGCTTCCACCACAGATTGGCAACCTGACTCGCCTCGGTGTCCTGTCACTCCGGGATAATAAATTAAATTTCCTACCTGAAGAAACCGGAAAGCTGAAAGAATTACATGTTTTAGATGTGTCTGGGAATAGGTATGGTGTTCACTCTTCCCCCAGTCTTACAATTCTTGGTACCAGATTGTGTTCTATAATTATATGTTGCAATTTCAATGTTAATCAATAACTTTGTTTCGTAGATTGCAGTATTTGCCCCTTACCATAACAGCATTGAATTTAAAAGCTCTCTGGCTCGCTGAGAATCAGGTAATTTGATTTTCAGGAAATTTCTTCACACCAAATGTCATTAATGAATTTGTGCTTCAGTTTTGCCGATTTCAATTTCTCTGTGTTCTCAGCGCTCCAAAATTATTAAATAGTACTGCCCCCTTTGGTTAATTATTTGCTTACATGCTTTTTCTTCTTCAGTCCCAACCCATGTTGAAGTTTCAAACCGACATCAACGAAAGAACTGGTGCTAAAGTGTTGACTTGCTTTCTTTTACCACAGCAGGAATATCACCCTGAAAGCATGGGTAAGAACTACATGTTCAGTATATTGTTTGTCCTTTATTGTATTTTGCCTTGTATGTCTTGAATTCTGTGTAGTACTCGTTCTGTGTTGCACTGGCCTAGAAGTACTCGTTCTGTGTTGCACTGGCCTAGAAGTACTCTGTGTTGCACTGGCCTAGAAGTACTGGTTCTGTGTTGCACTGGCCTAGAAGTACTGGTTCTGTGTTGCACTGGCCTAGAAGTACTGGTTCTGTGTTGCACTGGCCTAGAAGTACTCGGTCTGTTTGGAAATGAGTATCATACCAAATTACACTGTAAGACCTGTGGTGGCATGACAGTAGTGTGTTTAGCTGCTGTGTGAGTAATATTGGTTTTATTCTGGCAGGTTTGCTGTTTCTTTTCTCCCGATATATTTAGTCCAAAGTTGGATTCCCTAATAGGAGATTTAAGTTCCTCTGAAAATAGTAGATTCAAGTGCAGCTTGCTCTTAACTATCAGTACACCATAAAACCAAACCAAGTTTCATTCTGTTCCTTGTAGTGTATTTTTCTTGTAGTGAAATTATCTGCAAAAGTCAGAGCGAGATGGGATCTTTTGGTCAAAGTGGGGGAAGATGGGGAAAACCTTCCCAACTTCTGTTTGGAGCAGTTAAATTTCCGGCCCTGCGGTGGCGCAGTGTGGTAACATGTTCACCTATTGTGCTGATAATTCGGGTTCGACTCCCAACGGTGCAAAGAACGTTTAGAGATTCTGTAAAGATCACACTGATCATTGTAGTCAGGGGTTTGGTTTTCTTAGGCCTTAAGAGGTTTGGATTCCTCGGAAAACAGTAGGTCCCGGCGCAGCATGACCATTGTAGTCTTTGAGCCGTAAAACCACAAATTTAAATTTCCCGCCAACGTGAAGACATTTTCCCTGAAACCAAGGATTAACTTGTCGCTAGCCTTTTCGCCGAAAGGCGATGTTAACCAAACTTCGACTAGGAAAACTGCTGAGCAATTCGCCGAATAGTTCCGAAACATTGGTTGGGAGGGGGGGGGGAGAATTTGTTTTTAAGGCTACATATCTTAAATGGTGTAATTTGGCTACAGCTTTGAGGTGCAAGTTATCCGAAAAGCTACAAAAATCTCTTTGGCAGCTTACTACCCCCTGCCTGCAACCAAAGCTAGCTCAGTTGAAAATTCTGTTTGCAATTGGTCAGGGAGTTTCACTGGAAAGGTCGACAAATTTGAACGGAAATTCTGTTTTTTGTTGTAAAGTATATGTCATTTGTGAATGATTTTGTACACGTTTTGTTTTATGTTTTCTATAGAAAATTTGTTGAGAGATAGTGTTGAGGAAGATAGTCGTTTGAGTTGGGAGCAGAAGGGAGAGAATCGGAACTCTTCTGTAAAATTCGTTGAGGACACCGAAGAAGACAAGGAGGACAAAGAGGTAAGAATACCATATTGTGAGAAAAGCAAATATGGAAAAGCTGTTTCTTAAAACTCCAAGTATTTACTGGAAAAAATTTAAAATTTTGTCGATGCATCCCCTGTTTTCTATGAAAAGTATTGCGCAACTCAACGTCCAAGTCCAAATTTTGGCTTGAGTTGATCATCTGAAATGTTTTGTTTTATAATCGTTTTTGTTCATTAAATATCCCCCCCCAATTAACCATATGTATTTATCTTTAATTCTCTTCTTTACTGTTTTTTTCTTTTCAGACACAGTTTGTGCGACATGACACACCTCATCCGCGAGAATTGAAAGCTCGCCACAATAAATTAATCGTTAGTAAATCTAAGAATATCGATGGACATGTTGTGTCTCATGAACAGGTAATTAATTACATGATTTAAAATCATTATTGTCCCTATGGTGATGTTCCACTAACATGCCAAGTTGCCATGCAAATAACAGTAATAATTTTAAATAAATATATAGTAACCTTAAATTACTATAAGATACGTAATGACTATAAATATAGTAATAACTATAAATATATTTATAGTAAATGCCACTAAAGTAAGCACCTTTAAGACTGAACTATGATGGTTACCACAGACAGTACGTGTATGGTGTTCACCATACACGACAGACTTTGGTATGGGCATGGCTGTCCCTACCAGTTCTCTCTTATTATAGAAGGTGGTCACTTTGCCAGGTTCTACTGTGTTAGTCTATTGAATCAATACCCCGAGTTCACCCTTACAATGATGCCGTGGAGTGCATGCTGTTTTCCCACCCACCACAGTCTAGGACAGGGATGGGGAACCTTTGGCCTTCGAGACCCTTAGGTGCAGCCTTCTGACCGAATTAAACTTTTGCAGAAATATCATTTTATTTTTATTAATATGACTCTGTTCGTCTTTTTTATTTGCATTATAATCTTAAAATGAACTTGAGTAAAGTATGAAAGAGTAGAAAAATATTTAATGAAATTATCTTTCTTGATTGACTGACTTATGCAATCAAAACATATATGGCCTTCATACATTACAGCTATGTTAATGTGGCCTTCTAACAGCTATGTTGATGTGGCCTTCTAACATCTATGTTGATGTGGCCTTCTAACATTAACAGCTAAGTTAATGTGGCCTTCTAACATTAACAGCTAAGTTAATGTGGCCTTCTAACATTAACAGCTAAGTTAATGCGGCCTTCTAACATTAACAGCTAAGTTAATGCGGCCTTCTAGCATCAACAGCTAAGTTAATGTGGCCGTCTAACATGGGAAGGTTCCCCACCCCTGGTCTTGGGGTTGGCGTCCCGAGCAAAAGAATCAGATTCCTCACAATAAATTAGACCTTGGTGTAGCATAACCTTAACTGGCTTTATACCATAATTTTTTATTTAGTTATTTTTAATTAGAGAGGGAGTTTCCTTTCTGACGTTCTACAGTAATATTAGAATTATTTTTATAAGTTGGATTAATGTTTGATGTAGAAAGTGGGCTTAGGAATTGAAACGTATTTTCAGAACGAAGACGACGGAGTGGACAGTTTCAGACCACAGAGGTCCAGTATTACATCTATGACATCTTCAAGTTCTGAGACTTCGGCAACTCAGTTCAAAGGTAAATTTTCTTTTAATAATGCAAATTTTTTGCTTAAAAATCTGTGTGTCATACAAACACTCGTGTAATTGTATGCATAAGTACTTGCATTGTATGAGGATACTTACGCATTATAATTAATACTCTAGCTTTTCCGTTACTGTTATCATACTGGTCTATAGACTTGGTTATCGTAATCTATAGTGCTCATATGATGCAAAAGCTGTGTATCTGAAAAGGTTTGCGCCATAGGAATTTAGGTTTTGCTAACAACAAAGCCTGTGAGGGAAAAACCCAATTGGCGTACCGATCGGAATAAATATTTCTAGAACTTCCTCCTGTAATGCGATAGTTGTTCCCCTCCAAAATTTGATAATTACGCATTTTTATAATGTTGAACTTATCCAGCTCCATATTATACCATGGAATGTTTTTTCAGATGCTGTTCAAAGCCTTGCTGATATTCCTGATTCTGACGATCTCCAAGAGTCACAGATCCTCGAGGAAGACGAATCAACTGTGACCGCTCCTTGTGCGGATGAGATGGGTCATCCAATTTACCGAGCTGAGACGAAAGAGGATTTGCTTGATAATGACTCATCTATGGATTTCTCGGTGAGAATATTAAACATATATACTTTAGGTCTTACATTTACAGGGCTCATAAATTCGTTCGTTATTGGCCACTGGATTTTTGCAGCTAGTGAATAAGAAATCTTTTTTGGCATACTAGGTTGTTCCACAGTTTTCTTTTTGAAAAAGGTGAGTACAGTTCGCCACTCTTCGTTGAGCCCTGTATGTGTGTATGTGTATACATACACACGCACAAGCTACCGTAAAAAAAGAAAATATGATTTAAGTGAATTGTGGATCGAGAGATTTTCTTAAATTTGGAAAATATGATTGATTTTTTTTTTTTCTTTTCATTTGTGTATAGGAATTGGAAAAGCATGTTGATTTCGATCCTGAAACAGGTGACCAGCCAGAAAGACATAACAAGCTCCATCGTCGAGATACGCCTCATCACCTTAAAAATAAAAGAATAAATCTTGTTGATTCGCAAAAGGATCAAGAAAAGGTAAACGTAAGAAATGTATTTTGCGTATTGTATAAACCTTTTTTTCTTTTTCTTCAATCGTTATATGCTTTGGTATTGTTCTTACAATTTTTTTCTTTTAAACAGGTATTAGCTATTTTAGCACAAGAAGCTAGGAAAGACGTAAGCGATGATTCAACATCACAGAGATCAATGCCATCATCTCAAACGTCAATGGTTTCCCAAACATCAGACATCGAAAAAACAGATACTATATCTAGTGGTACGAACTGTTTTTAATTTTATTTTAGGCCTTGTGGTGACACAGTCTGGTAACGTATTCTCCTGGTGCACCGTTAACTCAGCTTAAACTCCCAACAGTGCAGAGAACGCTTACGTAGCGATCTCATAAAGATCGCACTGCTCACTGTAGTCCGGGGTTTGGTTTCCTAGGCCTTAAGAGGTTCGGATTCCTCTGAAAACAGTAGGTCCCGGCGCAGCATGACCATTGTAGTCCTTGAGCCATAAAACCACAAACAAACAATTTTGTTTTATTTTCGAATTAATATGTTCGTTGTGAGTATAGCCAATTTTGCGTGCATGCACTAAGACTAAAATGTGGGGAAACAAAGTATTAAGATTGTAAGCAAAAAATTTAAAAGGAAATATGTGAATTTTTTAACTTTCACAATTTTGTTTATCATCAGAGACTGTATAAAGTTACTGAAATTGCATTTTCTGGTCCAGCGTGCTGTTAATTGGGGTTTGGTTTTCAGTGATGCTGAAAAATACTTACCAACTAACGATTTGCTGCAGTCCAGAGACTTATTTCCATTGTTCCGATATTTCTTGAAAATTCCTTGAATATTTTTTTTTTTTTTGTCAAGTCGAGGCCCTTGAAAGTCCTTAAATTTTTCTCAAATCTTTTCAAGTTTTGGCAAAGAAAAAAGGGGGAATATTTTCATTCCGGAACAAAGCCGATAGTGCCTCGGACATGCCAACTGAGCATGGCTAATATAAGGGATGCAAAAAGGGTAGCTTTTGATGGCAGTGTGCCAAGTTGAAAAGAGCAACATAATTAAACACTCTAATTTCAGTGTTATGCTTATAATGTCTTGCATTTTTAATTTTTATGTATATTGCGATTGACAATGTAAGGTCCTTGAAAAGTCCTTAAAAAAATCCTTGAATTTCATCATGACAAGAGTGAGAACCGTGATTTCCTATCCCTTATGAGGTTTGGGTTCTTGGAATAAATCTAGGGCCACTGCCTCATGGGGATGTAGTGGTCGTGCCTTTGATTTGCCATTAACCCAAGTTTAACTCCTAATGGTATCGTAGAATGCATTCTATTTTTTCTACCCAGTGTAGTCCAGGGTTTGGGTCCCAAGGCAACAGGGGCTCAGATTATTCTGAAGAACGTTGTGTACATGAGTGCAGATGGTTTTGACATAGAATAGTTCGTGCAGCTTGGGAACCTAAATAGTCGTCTTAGAAAATTTCTCATTTTTTTTTTCTCCCTGAACTGAAGTGATAACAGTACAACTTTTAGTTTTCTGTTGGTCATCTGTATGTCTAATCTGTAGTGTATTTAAGAAATTGTGCAACATGAAATTATTAAAAATATTGCCTCCAAATTAAATAACTTCCATCGTATAAAAAGTATACAGCTCCAATTTGTTTGTAACAATATTTTTTCCCAGTCCCTAGTCTCCTCATTGTAAATAGATTTCAGTGCACAAGTTTACAAATAACACAACTGCCAAACAAACGGTTAACACAGAAAAGTATTCAGGGCGATTTTGATAATTTGTGAGGGAATATTAATTTGGGAATATGTTTATATACACCTAAAAGTGAAGTGAACTTTTATTTTCAAAATTAGAATTGTTGGAATGTATCAGTGTTAAGCTTGTTATATTTATATGTTGTTCTTTTTATACCTGACAGGTATCGAAAGCCCTGATAATTTTGAAGTTGCAGAAGTTCAGCTAGAGCTTCTTATTCAGAAAACGACTGCTGGTCTTGGACTTAGCATTGCCGGAGGTGTTGGCTCAACGCCTTACAAAGGTGATGATGAGGTAAGCCATGTTGATTATATTAATAAGGAAATTACCTCTGTCTTAATTTTGTGCTTTATAGCAGGTATAAGGAACTTTTTTTTTAACAGGAGTGATTTTGTTCAGGGAATTTAAACTTGCTTCTTCCAGGATTTCTTTTAAAAGATTACAAGCATTTTGTTTTGTTTCTTATAAATTTTTACCTTCCTTTGGAAATCACTGTCTTTACCAAAACTATTACGGAACTTTTTGGGGAATCTGGTTTGGACTTACAATCACCCCTGTTTTAAGGATGTTGTGCCAAAATACGATCGTAGCCTTCCGTGTGCCAGCCTATATCCATCTAAATTGTGAATGTTTATTGGCGCAGTGTGGTAACGTGTTCGCCTAGTGCGCCGTTAACTCGGGTTCGACTCCCAACAATGCAAAGAACGCTTACTCAGAGATCTCATAAAGATCGCACTGCTCATTGTAGTCCGGGGTTTGGTTCCCTAGGCCTTAAGAGGTTCAGAGGTTTGGATTCTGGCACAGCATGACCATTGTAGTCCTTGAGCCGTAAAACCACAAACAAAATGAATGTTTACTTACCGTCCAATTATTAATGCAAATCAAGTAGATCTTTCATTTATATTCCTGATACCATCGAAATAATTCCTTTTCCCCGAACACTTGTAGTGCTACACGTGTATCTTCTGTTTCGTGCCTCTTTTTTTTTCTTCTTTTTTTTCTTTTTTTTTTTTGCAACCTTGAGAGAGAAACAACAAGCAGAAGGACTCAATCTTGAAACGTAGTTCCTTTAACTCATACTTGTCCCATGGAATTTTTTTTTATGCACGTTTGAAGGTTAAATTATTGGAAGATTTCGCACGACACAAAGAAACCGTTCAATCGAGGGGAGTCCTGTTGTACTGTAGGCATAAATGTTTTCATTTGTCGCTTTGCTGCCCCAAGTTTGGTTCCGATGATGCCATAGAACGCGTTTATTCTATCCACCATAGTTCAAGATTTAGCTTCCTAGGCAATGAGAGTTCGAATCTCTATAAAAAAAATTGTGGGTTTTGGTACAGCACGACCTTAACTACCCTTATACTGTAAAACATAAACATTCAACTTCAAAAACATTGATCTGCGGTGTAAATTTCTCTTCGTTTCTAACAATATGCAGTGCATGAATGTTATATCTCAGTGTTTTTGACGTGTGTAATGAGAATTTAAAGAGAATTCTTGCATTACATCTACACCACTGTTATATACAAATTAGGAGTTCACTCATTAGTGTCTAAAAGAGTATTCTGCACATGCGTGGCAAAATTTTATCAGTGAAATAAGACTTCTAAAAGCGAAGCAATTATGGCACTTTTCAGTTAAATGTTTAATGGGTGCCCTTTAGTAGAAGCAGATTTTTTAATTTGTAACAGTATTCTGTAAAAAGACTTAACTAAATAAGTGATTTAATGGGTTAGATTAACAAAAATAAGTATGCTGACTTTGCGGACAAATGCGGAGAAAACTGATATCTTGTGAGCGCAAACTGATATGAATCCTACAGATATTACCTGAGCTCTTGATAGAAGCTTAAAGGTTAAGAAATTACTTTAAAGATCCAGCTGGATACAGAAAAGGAGAGTGCACCAGCGGACCATGCAAAGTTACGAATAAAGAAATCCATCTTTTGAAGCAGAAAGCATCAAACAGAATTGGAACAGCATGCCAATTGCTAAATGATTTTAATTTGCCAATTACTGTTTGAATGCAACAGTTGCTGAATCAATTGGGTCTTCGTTAGAGAAAACTGCAAAGAAAACCAATGCTGCCATCACTCCATAAAGCCAGTTGAAAAGAATTTGTTCATTGCCATATGAGTTGGAGCTCTTGAGTGGTGAAAAGTTACTTTCTCTGACGGGGAAAATGTTTAATTTGGATGGGCCAGATAGTATGCACAGTTATTGAAAGGATCAGAAGTGAGAACCATTAGTGTTTTCCACTTGACAGCGGGGACATGGTTCGATAATGATGTGGGGTGTAATTGGCTTGAAAAAGAAAAGTAAGATATTCAAGTCATACATGGAAAAATGAAAAGTTCTACTTACCAGCACATTGTAATTAACCAGTTGCCTCGAAATGGAGTTAAAATGGCCTGTCGAAATTGGTTATTTCAGCAAGGTAATAGCAAAATTCATGTGCCTAAATCGTCTCAGGATTGGTTTCAAGTTAAAAAAAAATTTAAACTACTCGAACCTTGGCCATCAAAATTTCCTTTCCCGAATGTAATAGAGAATGTGTGGTATATGATAGCAAGCAAACGTGAATAAAAATAGTTGTCGTTTCATGAATAAGAACGGTTTAAAAACAGCTATTCTTCACTTATGGAAATATATTCGAGACCTACATGACAGCTTACCTCGTCGGGTGGAAACTTGATATAATGCTAGAGTTGGCCGGACACAATATTAAACGTTTCCATCTGCTACAAGGGATACATGTGAATTGTGAGGCAAGAGGCCCATACTTATTTCGCCATTTATCACTTGAATGTGTACAAATGTTTCCCAACAGAACAGCTTCTAATCTTTGTTGCACATAATTTACAGTATATTTTTTTAAATGTCGTATGTTTTCATTCTGTCGTAAGAACATATATATTTGCCATCAAAATTGACAAGAGAGCCATATTTATTTCGTGCACTGTATATATATTTGTGTGTATGTGAAATCAGACTCCTTTCTTCTAACAATTACGGCGGGAAAATGCTTTTAAAATTATTTTATTCGATATGCATAAGTATACAGTTTAATGATGTGTATGTTTATATTTTATGTTAACTCTCTCTTATGCTAACTACTCTTTTTCTGATTATATAGGGAATTTTTGTGTCGAAGGTTATTCCTAATGGCCCGGCAGAAGCTTCTGGATTACGAATTGGCGATAAAATAATTTCGGTACATTATTAACCATATTAAGTTTCTCACATTTTCTTCTCCTGTTTAGAATTGTTTCTTCTATCTCCTGCGCTTCCTCATTTTGTTTCCTGTGATGGAAATGTGAATTCTTATAAAGGAAGTGTTTAATATTTATATGAGAAAATATTACCTTCATTAGGTTAATAAAACGTCGCTGGAGAATGCAACTCACCACACAGCCGTTGATTCACTGAAAACTGCGGGAAATGAAATGATTGTTGTTGTCAAAAGAGATGTGAGCGGCCATTCACCCGATAATGTAAGATAACCACTTTTTTTTTTTACTTGGGTGAATTTGCAATTGTGTAATGATCAGAGTCAATCCTTCCAGCTGGTTATTATAATTGCAAACAGAGTTGTATGTGTAGGGTTGTTTTTTTTTAAGATATTGGGTAATATAATGTGTTACAATTTCATTTTGTCAATACAGTGAATCATTACTGCAT
>QLNU02014176.1:12084144-12147831 GCA_006491805.2 Dysdera silvatica
ATAACTTCCAAAACAAATATTTTTGTATTTACTATAGTTATTCTAACTAGCTATTTTTTCTAGCCGCTTGTGAGTATCCCTGGAGTTCAGCCTGTTGTAAAAATAAAAAGAATGAAACAGTGTTACCAGAAACCCTATGGACACCTGTTGCCTTACCAGCTCCAAACCTTGTTTGTATACCAGATGTAGCCGAACTGCCCATGTCACATAACTCTATTCAAAATGAACAAATAAATGAGATTTTACCCGGTGTAAAAACCAATAGTGCTCAGCTGGTCAACCAGGTCCATTATGAACCATCGAATGCGATTGTCAAAGACAGTTCTGTTGTTTGCGAACCTCTGAAAACACCCATCATGACAGATAATGCTACAGCTGCCGTTAAGGCATCTCCGAAAGAAAATTCTGTTGGTGATACTACCATGGTAACACATAACAACCATGACGTAGAACCGTTAGAGAAAACCATGGGTGCTATCACATTGAACTCCACTGTTAGTACACCAACGGTGGTTACGAACAAAGAGACCAGCCCCATTTACAAAAGCAAAAAGCCTGAAAATTTAAGCATAGTGGTTCCAGTAGAAAACGACGAACCTTCTACGAACTACCTGCCTTCTCTTTCAAGCACAAAGAAGTCTTCAGAATATGATATTAAATACGAAGTAACTTCTTTTTAAGTTTTTATAATTTTATATAACTTATGCTTAACTTTTTTCAATTTAACTTTGTATATGTTTTAGAACTGTTTATTAATTTTCATGCACTTTTGCAAATTGTTTTATTAATACAGTAAGCTTCATGTTCTACTTAACAGCACTTTCTGTTTAACGATGGTAGGGCTCCACAATGGTAACATGTTCTCATAGCGTACCGTTAACTCCGGTTCGACTACCAACGAGGCCACAAAAAAGAAATATGTACTAACTTCTCACTGTGGTTCCAGATACAGTATGACCTTTGCTGCCCTTGTGCCATAAAACAAATTTTATAATGGTATTTTGCGGTCCCTGAAAATGTTACATATAATTACATGTATTCTAATTAACGTCTTTTTCTGTCTAACAATACTTTTCTTCATACTATTGAAGTTGTTAATGAGAAATATTACTGTAATTTATACAGACTCCATCATTATTTTTTTTATATCATTCAAAGTAATTTAAATATATGTAATGTTGATGCCCTTACCTGAATGACTTTAATTAAAAATGACAATTGAGTTATTTAATGGGAGTTATAATTTATCTTAGATTTTTCATACAACACTTATACGGGAACAAAATGGCCTTGGCCTTAGCATTGTAGGAAATCCACCTGGTGGTGATTTCGGCGATGGAAGCGAGGTATGTATATGAGTTTGAATAGTGATTTCTCTTATATTAGTATTCAAGAAATTGTATTCTTTATGCATTGATTTTTGTAAGCATGAATGAGGTTTTGAATTTATTTTTTCTTCTGAAGAAAATAGGCCCTTGCATAATATGATTATAACTATGCAGTGCTGTAAAGCCCCAAAACTTCAAACTTAACTAAGCAAACTAGTTTTACTAAGTTAACTTAAGCCCGTTCAACAAACAGTTAAAAGGCAAATGGCTCAGCCAAACGAAGTTACTCATTCGTACTTGCCAACCTGCATATGTCCAAACTTTTTTTTAGGTTGCACATAGTTATTTAAAGCTGATTTGTACAATTATCAGGTTAATTTTCATGCATTACATAAAAGAGTTCTAAAAAATGTACCGTTTAATTTAATAACAAGAGAAAGGCTTCTCCTGTAGTTGAATCCATAGAATGATGTTTTAATTTATATGGGGTGTGATTATATAATACTTATATTGTGGTTGTATATTTTGTATAATTTCTACGTCTGTTTGTATAATTTGTACAATTTCTTTGTATAATTCGTTTTGTATAAGATTGAGAATGTCTCATGATTCCAGGGATACGTAAGATCAGCGAATCTCATAGTAGTTCTATGAGTATCTCTCCTAACATGTTCTCAAACTTTTTCCTCCTTTCCCTTGGAATGTTCTAATGGACCTTTCCCGTGTCTTGAGATATTTGTATGCACTTCTCTCTTCCCCTATGGTATTCTTATGGACCTCTCCCTTCCATCAGATGTTCTCCTGGATCTCCCCACCCCAGTGAGATGTTTTCACCTGCAGTGACCCAATGAATTTGTCGTCAGTAATGTGATAAATGGTTAAATTTTTGCAGGGGATTTATATAACAAAGATATCTGATAATGGTGCTGCAGCCAAAGATGGCAAGCTCAAAGTCGGTGATAAGTTATTATCAATTAATGGAGTGGATATGGAAGGAGCACGGCAGGACCAAGCTGTTGCACTTTTGAGTGGCTTAGATCGATTTGTTCGCATCGTTGCCCAGCATCACAAGGTAAGAATTTTTTCATACATATTGTTTCTCTCTCAGTGTGTGTGTGTCTGTATATATACACACACACTGTATATATTTAAAAACTTATTTAACAGAATATGTGTATATGTCAGTATGTATCATTCCATTTAATAAAAAAAAAAAAATTGGCTTTCAGCTTGTTCCAAGAGACCCAAATGCTCCTCATTTCCCTGAGAGGCCATCAATATCATCATCCTCTTCCACATCCCTCTCAGCTCAAAAGTCTCCAAAACTTATTGGACTTCCCCGACCATACACACAGAAGTTTTACTCATCTGGTTCGTACATGGCGAATAGACCTTCATACATGGGTAGTTATCGAAGACCTGAAATCTCTCCCGCTTCCACGGAAACAAAGACATTCTCACTGTATACAAAATTGCCCGGTTTAAGGAACGATCCCTTAGAATTCCCATCTCTGAACAATAATATTCTTACAAAGCCCAGTATTTTGGATAATAACATCTGCCATCAAAGTAAACCACAGGAAAATACCATCGACAAAAATTTGGACAGTGTTAAAAAGAACTCGGATGCAACCACGCCTACTTACGTTGAGGTGAACTGTGTCAACCATGTAGCATTCAAGGGAGAAATGGAGGTAAGTTGCTACTTTTATGTGTTTCATACCGAGTTGGCAGGTTTCTTCCAAAAAATAAGAAAAACATCCTTAAGGGTTTCAGAAAAAACTCATTCATCTAAAAATTCTCGTTATTTAAACCAATTACATTTTAAATGCAACACTGTCTGCCTTTTTGATGCCTGTCATAGTTTCTCTAGGGGTACTGTCTGACTACTATTGTGTTAAGTCTTGCGAAAAATAATTAACTTGTAATTAAAAATATATAACCAGAATCTTTCATTTTCATTTACTGAGAAACTATTTGTTTTTGATGAATTTTTATACATTGTACTGTATTTGTGTATATTGCATATTAAACGATCTGGGTAATTCGCATCCCGTTATTTTGTAAATCCCACTTATTCGCAATAAACTCCAGGTCTCTTGGAAAACTTGTGGTAATTCGTAAAATAACAATGCATTTCGGTCCCTTCGCTTATTCGTAAGTGTTTTCTCACTCAAGAAGAACAAAAACATCTTATAAACCGTAATATAGCATGTCAACAATCTTGTTCATTTGAAATGAACTCCTCCCCCCCTCCCTATAGCTTGGCTCTGAAGGGAAGGCCTAAGTATCATGGCGGCAAAAATAGTGAGGACAGAGTTACGCTCTTGCTTGCTGCGAATATTGATGGATCCAATAAATTAAAACCATTAATGATCAGCAAAACCCAGATGTTTCAAACACTTAAAATCATTTCCCGTCCTTTATCCTTCCAATAAAAAAGCATGGATGACTTGTTGTTTATTCCATGAATGGCTGAAGTTGTTAAATGGCAACATGGGGAGATAACAGCGTAAAATTCTGCTATTCATTGATAATTGCATGGCCCACAATGGCGCTCTGATTCTTAGTTATGTAAAAGTTGAGTTTTGCCTGCTATGGTGACGCTCAACGTTGCTATAGATCGAGTGTGTGAACATTCCCGTCATCAGACAAAATTAATCGAATTTTTTTTCTAAGTACATACTTTATTTGTTTATGTTCTTTTATTTCATATAGGTGCATATTCCGTACTTACTTTATATAATTCGCATTATGCTCATGGATATATACTCTTTTATCTATACCAGTTTTATTATTTAAAGCCCGTTAATTCGAAATTTTTCTTTTTTCACCCTTGATAAATCGTAATCCCGCAAAATCGAAAATCTCAATACTTCGTAATGAGGCTTAGTCCCCTGGCATTTTGAATTATCGGGATATTACTGTACTTTCCTTTGGTTCGTTTTAATTAAAGTAGCTATTTTGTTAATCTTTGTTTTTATATTAGTACTTTTTTCTCAGAAACCACTTGCCTGATTTTGATGAAAATTGGTAGACTATATGTTAATATGCGTGTTTAGGCTTTTTTACTTCCGAAAAATTTGATTTTTTACACTAATTAAAAAGAAAAAAAAAGGTTAACTCAGTATGTTTATATACATATCAAAATCAGGCAAGCAGTTTCTCAGAAAAAGGGATAAATAGAAAATATTTCATATGTATATACATGTAGATAACAATATAAAAAGTTCCATCACAAACAATTGAACAGATAGTTCCTCAGAAAGTATGAGTTACAAATTCTGCCCGATCTGACTATGCAGACTCACTTTAACAACAATTATACGTAATGATACGATCTTACCTTCTTAATTAAAGAAATGATTATATACCAATGATAATTTTATCTTCCGCATTTAGGAAGTGGCATTGGTAAAAGCTGGAGGTCCTCTCGGACTCAGCATTATTGGAGGTGTCGATCATACTTGTCACCCCTTTGGATCTGAAGAACCCGGAATTTTCATTTCTAAGGTAAAGTTTTATCGGTAAACGATTATTGGGAAGTTATTCTGGACCAAACAAATGTAGAATAGTTATTTGCCTTAAAAAAAAATCAATGTTACAATTGGTTATACATAACCATAACTGCTATAGTTATGCACATATATATTCAACTTTTCATTAATCGATATATTTGGAATCCATTTCCATGGCTTTCTTAAGCATTTAACTTTAATTTTTCAATTCTGTATTGTAGGTTTTAAGTTCTATATTCTTAATATCAAAAATGGGTTATAGTAAACAACAAAATTGTTTTTATCGTAATTTGACTATTTAATTTGTATACTAGTTTATCATGTTATGCATCTTTTGTCTTAAGCTGTGTACGAAGTTACAAAAAACCCAGAAAAGTTGGTAAAAGGGATAGGTCAGAAATTTGTGACTTTGAAGTTGAAAGAGTGATTCTGAAGTGTTTTTTTTGTTTGTGTGAATTTGTGACTCTGAAGAAGAAAATAAACAAAAGAAAATTGTATGGCTATCTATCCAGATTCAGCTTATATCAAAATTTTACTTGTCAGATTACTCGTATCTGGAAATACTTTGCTATATTGTATCTAGATTCCGAAAATATGGTATAATTTCTCAATTAAGAAAAAAAAAAACCTTTTAATTTTCTCTTCAAAAAAGTTAAAACTTAAAATATATGTCATTATTTTTTAGCTTGTGAATTGGAGTTTTGTTCTTGTATTTCTATTAATGTGTTCTTCATGAAGTTGATGAATATGATATGCATATACCAGAGGTGGGCAAATGCTGCTGTTCATTAAGTGCGGCTTCCGTCGAAAAATTAAATTTGTTTTTTAAGAACTTTTTTACGAATTTTGTTAAATTGACTAAAAAAGTGTGAATCGGTTAACGAAGAGCAGAAGTTGTATGTAATTGGTTCGAAAGTAAATCTAGATCTTCTGTTGCTTCGATAGGTCATTCTTGGAGTTATTATTAAACTTTGAAATAATTATTTTGTATTTTCTTTCTCTTAATTATATTTTCTTACATGTATATTTTACATAGCACTTAAGACTTTGGTACAATATGTAACCATATTAATTAAATTTGTGTATTTAATACTATGTAACTATGGCATGGCTCTTTATCATATGTGATAAATTGAAATGCGGCTCTCATTGACCTCATGCATGCCCACCCCTGGTGTATCCAGTGAGACCTCAGTTTTATGTTTCTCTAGAGATCAATAGTAAAATATGTTCGGTGTGGGAATGTCTTTCTATTCTATTGATAATTCATTTCGTATTTGTGACTTGCATGGGAATTAAAAATATAGGTTTTACTGTGTTTATATACATTCTCGATTCTGATAAATTCATATTTAATTATGCTTTAGATTGTACCTGAAGGGGCAGCAGCCAAAACAGGGAAATTAAAGGTTGGAGATAGACTATTGAAAGTATGTGATTTTTACTGTCATCATATTATAGGATTTTGTTATCTTTTGCTTAATTTCTACTCGTTTTTCGAACTGTGTTCTTAAATTGTCACTGGGGAAAAGGGTCCATTTCTTGTCTACTTAGAAACATCTTAATATAAAATGCTGGGGTAAAAATTATTGCTTTAAAGTTTAGTGACTTTTAAGTTTCGTCTGATAGCATCATTGTATTTAAGCACTTAACATGCCAATGTGCGTATTATTAGATGATAACCAGTTATGTGTGTGTGATGACGTTTACTTCAGTAACATACTGGTACGGTAGTTAGGCCTATTCTATTTCCAGATGGAGTTGTATTCCAATCTGGATAAGCCGTTGTCCTTGCATCATAAAAATACAACAAACCACGGTTAAGCCGAAATGAGTTTAGATATTCAGAGACTGCTTCTAAGTAGTGATCATGTGATTAGATAATGGGGTTGCATGTACTTATAGAAGGCTGTTATTGAATTTAGTAGAACGGAAAGAACTGGGGGGGTGGGGAATATATTTCCTCTCCGGTGATGTTGTAGTGATGTGTTTGCCTAACTTGTCATTAACCCGGGTTTAACTCCCAATGGTGCTGTTAAAAAAATAGCTTACTGATTAAACTGCTCACTGGAGTCTAGGGTTGTTGCCCTAAGTTTTAAGAAGTTCTGATTCCTCGGGGAAAACTCCCGGTGCAGCAAGATTTTTGCTGTCCTTGTGTCGTAAAACAGATAACTATATTTCGGTCCAAAAATAGCACATTAGTTCAGAGGTCAACAAACTGTGGGATGCAACACAGGGGTGTTGTAGGAGGGTTTCACATATGAAATTATTTTTAACGATGTGGCACTAAATGGAGAAAGCGTAAGTAGCATAGGTCTACAAGATGAAGGATTACCATCAGCCCAAAAATTTAAGTATCTTGGATCATTTATAGGCGGAGATGGAGATTTGACCACAGAGATACAACACAGAATTTAGTGTGCATAGTTAAATTGGAGAAAGGTGAGAGGAAAAAGGTAAGCAAGTAAGTAGTAGGATGAAAGGAAAATTGTACAAAACTGTAGTCAGACCTGCAATGTTATACGGGGCGGAAACTTAGCCAATTACAAGAGCGCATGAAAAGATGATGGAAGTGGATGAATAGTTTTACAAGGAGGGATAAAATAAGGAATAACCTAATTAGAGGTACGGCCAAGGTTGGACCCATGGGGAAAAAAATACAAGAACATAGGTTAAGATGGCTTGGGCATATGGAGCGTAGAAATGAGGAATATGTTGGAAAGGTAATGGATAAGCTGGTGGTAATGGGTAAGAGGAAGAGAGAAAGACCCCGGCTGAGGTGGAAGGATAAAGTGATGGAAGATCTTGAAGAGTATGGACGGAGTAGAGAAGAGGCATTGGATAGAAAATTGTGGAAGAGAAGATTAAAGGACCATAACGCCGACCCCATATAACATGGGAAATGGCAAAGTGAAAGAAGAAATAATCCTGTATCGATTAAGGGATGGGTGATTTCATTCTCCTTGGGGAAAAAGTGGTTTTGTCCTTCATAGGAACGCGGATTGTGTCATTCATTTTCAATCCAAAAAGAAGAAAGCTACCAGTCTCTATATTGGTTTAATCCCCCCCACCGTCTTCCATGTTAATAAGGATGCACCATTTCATATATTAAACTGCTCTAAGCTATTTGAATTTAAAAAAAAAAGGCAACTACTGCTTATTTTCCTAAATTTTTGTTCTTTGCTTTCCTCCTTTTTCTCAATTATAGATATTTTTTGTGATGATTATTGTAGAGAAATTAAGTCATAGTAATGATGATGACTAAAATGCTGTCATTAACGTGCTCTTAATACCATTGCCTTGTCCATTATTCGTGAACTGCTTTTCTGTCATCAGCCTTGCTCTGGGATATTGTTTAAATTCTCTCCCTAGCATGAAACGTGGGCAGGGTATATACACACAAGTAACAGGATTCGCAGCATTATATATATGTGTGTATATATATAAACACACACACATTTGACTGTTTGCTATACAAGATGTAAAAGTGTGTTTCCATTCAGTCAAGGAGTATATTGGGTATTAACTGTGACAAAGTACACTAATCAGTCGTATGTCAAAGGATTCGGTATGCTACTGCAGAGCTAAAAGGGTTATGTGCTAGTATACACACAACTGCATTACCCCACTCACGTGATGTCACTGTGTTCTGTCCGCTGTGGGATCTTTGTCTGCTCTCTTAACACAAGAATAGAATAGCAAGACAAAATTCCCATTAGGGCTGGGCGATGTATCGATACATCGTGCACAACCGGTGTGAAGCTGACATCGTCACACTGGTTTCGTAATTTTCAAATCGGCGATGCATTGTGATTTCACGGTGTTACCCACCTAGCAGTGCACAAGCAGTTTGTCGGTGTCACTCCGCCGATTATGATGTTTCTTTGTGTGCATGCGCTATTTTACGATATCGTCTCATCGCTTAGCTTGGGCAGTTTCACTTCGCATAAAACCGCACATATGCACAAAGAGACATCGGCAAACTGCTACCAGACCTTTAGAAACTCGAATTGCACCTTCCAAAATGGTGCTCTGCACATGCCCACAGACTTCATTTTTGATACTTGTGAACATTTTCTTAGGAGGTAGTATAAGAATTGAGGAAACGTTGTATTTCGACAAATTAGAAACTCGAAATGCCCCAACTAAGCCATTAAGTGCATATCAGGAAAGGGGCCAATCTTTTTTCTGGGTTGCTGTTGAGGCTATGATTATGATATTACATAATCAGACATTGTACATTAGGGAATTTGAAATGCCGCATGTCGGGGCTGTTTCGTGTGGGTGCCGGAGCTCCCATCCTTTTCCTAGGCTGCTGTTGGAGACATGATTACGAGATTCCATATTTAGAGAGGGCATTTGAAATGTCTTATGTCAGGGCCATATCAGATGAGGAACAGAGACCCCATCCTTTTTCTAGGCTGCTATTCGAGCCATGACTACGATATTTTGTATTCAGAGAGTGTGCATGAGAGCACTTGAACGCCTCATATCAGGGCCATGTAGAGTGGGGGCCAGCGCCCCCATCTTCCTACCATATAAGCCTACGTCTATGTAAATATCTACTGTGCATTTGTAACAACATACAGTATCCGGAGAAAAGACATTGCAAGAGTTACTAGAAACAGGCAGAAGTCAATCCCAGTATGTTATCACCCAAACTGCTGGTGGTGGTACCGTAATACTGGATCTAATCAAAGATTATTAAAAATTCCAAGTAATAAAATATTTTATATGTTTAAAAATAAAATATTATTACATGGAAAAGAAATGGGTATTTGATTCTGGGTGCATTTTTTCTCTTTTTCCGCATAAACAATATTTTATGAGCATTAAAATAACGTGGTTGCTTAATATTTCTCAGGACACACCAACCTGTTCTCATTTTTCTGTATGAATCTGTTATTTTTGTTAGGGAGGTACGTTTCCTTCTGCTTACCGCGTCCATAGTTAACATCGTGATGTATCGCGATGTTAGACTGACGATATATCACAATGTCAAAAACGTAGCATCGTCCAGGCCTAGTTCCCATGTACCTGAAGAACCTAGAATTGTCAGAGAATATCTTCCTAACTGTGAGTAGGAATTCTGCAAGAAGTTCCTGTTCCTTGTTGTATATTTTCCCCTTCAAATAACTATGCTTCATTTTATGCTTCTTGAGTTCATGGACCCTGCTGCAGTCTTAGACACTGAAGAGATGGAACTTCATTCTTAGGGGGGGGGGGTTCTATCACAATTATGTATAACTGCCTTTTTTTGTAAGTGAATATGAAATTTATAAATAATTCTGGTATTTATTTGTAGTTTTCAATTGGATCTGTTTTTGTTTTTTTTAAGGTAAATGGTGCTGATGTTCATAGTGCTACCCACAGGGATGCTGTTATGGCGCTGCTTGTTCCAACGTACGAGATGACTCTCGCCGTCCGCCATGACCCCCTTCCTAAGGGGTGGAAGGTAGGATTGCCACTTCCTAGCAAGCAAAGTGATCTATAATTTTAATATCCTTAAAATGTTCTGAATTGCAAAATAACATTCGGAGTGGAGTATTTACTCAGGAATATAGTTGTCCCTCATAGGTGGCAAGTTTTAATTTTTAGTGTATACCATCTTTTACATTTAGATTTGTTCAACATTTCCCCTGATTTAAACAGTACCATGTATATTTTATAGGAAATAACTTTCGTTTTAGTGAATTGAATTTTTTTTTTTTTTTAAACTGTGCTTTCAACGTCTCCCATGGAACAAAATTGTGACCGATTTTTCTAAATTTTATCGCTGTCTAAAAATGACTTTTTTGTACATATGGTAGGAAATATCGACAAGGTGATATATACTACGTTGTGCCTTTTTGAATTAGCTCGATTTTGGCCGTCGTCGTAACCTCTCTACCTTAATTTGTGATGTTCCTAAAATGCATCGCAGCTGCATAAAATTCTTGTATGTGTGCTTTTCAGCTTGTTATCGAGTCATGGTCATCTGTTGTATTATTTTTACCGCAAAAGTTATTCCTTTACATTCATATTATATATTCACAATCAGTCAATCATTATTGTATTATTAATAACTCTCTTCTCGTATATGGGCTCATGATTATTGTGAATTGTTATGTGTGCGAGAAATTATATTCATGTGTATAATCACTTCTTTAGTTGATAATCTTTTCTCTTTTTAAATTTTAATCTTCGGCGGAACTTTTTAAAATACTGTGTTCTTGTCTCCATACAATTTTTAAACTTTAAATTGAACAAAACTTTGTAATTTATTCTTACGTGTAAAATTATATTTGTAGTTTCTTTTATATCTATGATTCCATGACTATACATTGCTTTTTGTAATTTCATGGTGAAGAATTTTTACCCTGTGTGTAAGCTTCCAAGGTTTGTTTCACCAGTGTTTTACAAGTATGAATAATAATCAGCTTTCTTTTAAAAGTTTTAATGAAACAGCGTAATTTTTAAGGTTTTTAACGAATGTTGATTACATACATGCAAGGGATAGTAGCTTACCCGTTTATTTTGTTTGTCATCTTTTGGTTGGTGAAATTTTCATGTCAGTTTACAGTGAGGCACTGATAAGAAAATTTTACCCAGTTGCAGACCCTTCGATATCATAACGGTAATGCAGTTAATTACTGGATTATTATTCGAATAATTCAAGTTCAATTGCATCGAGAACCTAATGCTAGTCTCCCCCTCCACTGCACCCTCAGATGCACAACCTGGGATTTGATACTCTAAATGCTTTTCAAAGTGTGCTTCGGAGAGCCCCAGAGTTCCACACACAAATTTCTCCCATAAGAACTCCGTAGAGTTAATTAATCACAAACATCCGATAACAATAAAGTATTACCTATCGTTTTTCTGCAGTGCTTATAATACAGTTTCCCTTTTGTTTTTAATTTTTTTTTTCTTAAAACCGTATTTAGTGTCCCACCTTGTCTAGTGCAGAATTACCCTTGTCCTTGCGCCATAAACATACAACCAACCAACCAAAGTATTACCTATCTCTTTATACTGATTTATTGCTTATTATTGTTGTCCAAACGGTGATAACTAATTGCCCCTGTAGGTCTTTCCTTAAATGTGATTCAATTCCCTTGTGATTTCTTGAATATCATCTTCAGTGTGATTCATTTCTGTGATTTCTTGAATATCATGCTCAATGTGATTCATTTCTCTTGTAATTCATAATCTCTCTGGACGTTTTCCAAAAAATGAAGAATAAAGCATACATCGTAAGCAGGTTACATTCAATACATTTTGCCCAGATTGTGTTTCAGTTGCAATTTTTTGCAATAGACCCTCTCTAAACTGACCTTGACGGCACCTCAGGGGTGGTTGTGTTCCGGGATTTCTTTCTAAAATTACAAAAATTTCATATTGTTTCCTATAATTTTTTATATTCTTGTGGAAATCAGTGTCTTTACTAAAAGTATTACGTAGCTTTTTAGGGATTTTTCTGTTATGTTCAGAGAATCTGATTTGGACTTAAAATCACCCCTGGGATTAGGAAACCGACTTGTTAATTCGAAATTTGAGCTGTTTGTAGAAAAATAGTAGTAATATATTAAAGTGCAATAGAAATTTATAGTAACCAACTGCATATAGCAACGGAAGCGCTATGAAAAGTTTGGTTTGGTATTCTTTTATATGTCAAACATATTGTTTATAACGATTCTGTACACCTTATATAACGTCGGTGCCTTTTATAACCATATTTTTCTGTATAAAAGATTCAGTCATCGGCTATAATGACATATTAACCAAGTGGATGCCAGCCTTTCGGACAGTATCGCAATTTTACTGTTTCTGTTTGAAACATTTTAGAATAAAACAAATACAAATGTGTTTAGAAATAAGTTTAAAATAAGGGCAAAAGGTGCTACCATATTATGATTTTAAGCAAATATTGCTTGTAATGACTGTCGGTTGTACCAACTAAATTTGCACAATTGGTTGAAGTTCGTTATAAACAATTTTGTTTGTTTGGATTTTTTATGGCGCAAGAGCATCTGGGCTATACTGCACCATATAAACAATTTTCACTGTACTTTAATGAAGACTTCTAAATTGTTGTAAGCAAGAAAAGATAACAGCAAAACGTTGACGCATGAGTTTAAAAACTGTGATGAAAATTGAGTGGCAAGCAAGTATTGCATTAAAAATGAGCCGTAAAAACCAGTTTCAGTCAATTGAACTGGTTGGTCAGTTGAAGCAGCAGCAGATTAAAGTCAAACTAGTTTTGGGGGTTACTTTTATGGTGGCATGGCATGATTTCAAAAATGTTCAATCTCCGATCATTCACAATGCCCCCACCCACAATCGAGTAAAGAAGTAATATTTTGTATGTGTATCATCATATTGATGATTGATAATGGTGACGATGTGTGTATGAATAGTGACTTTTTATTTGAGGAGGGTATGTCGAATGAATTGAGATAGTCCACTTTTGAGGTTGAACTGCTACTAAGTATTTCTGTTTTAATTTTGTCACCAAACTTTGCACCAAAAGGGATATCCTGAAGTCACTTAATGTACTAATCAATACGTTACTCTCATTGAAGTTGGGAATATCCATGTTTGTTTATTACATGAGTTGTTGCATAATACACTGAGTTAGAATCAGGCTGATGTCAAAATGAACGTTGTATTGAATTTGTTTTATTTTCTACTATCAATTTGTATACCAGAGTGAGTGTGTATGTGTTTGTAATGATTGTTTACATATGTGTAATGATCAATTATACATATGTGTAATGATCAATTATACATATGTGTAATGATCAATTATACATATGTGTAATGATCAATTATACATATGTGTAATGATCAATTACACATATGTGTAATGATCAATTATACATATGTGTAATGATCAATTATACATATGTGTAATGATCAATTATACATATGTGTAATGATCAATTATACATATACCCATGCCTGTTTAATCATTTGGTTCATCCTTTTTTATAAAATTATCACATGATCATGCTTTATTAGAAATTTAGGTCTTACTTTCCATTGAGATTTAAAGCATTGGAAAAACCTTAAACCATTTTCTCAAATGGATATACATGATGATAAAGGTTTATTGTGTCTATAGGTTTGTTAAAATTACATTAAACGGTAGACGTATCTGCAGGCGTCTTTTTTATGTGTATAAATATTGGCCTAATCAACATGCTCAGAAGAATCTGCTTAATTCTATAAATTTTCTCCTATGGGGGGGGGGCTTTGTGTAACTAGGCTGTTAAATATCTAACAGCGTTCCCAATGCAACTTAAAGAACCTGGAATTATCGGGGAATTTGAAATCGTCCCTAAAAGTTAGGATAAATTAAATGTTTTTTGGTCAGGCCAGGAAAAACCCACCTAATCCGTTCTGAATAGATAAATTTCAAGCAAACATAGGGCTATTTTCCCTCAAACCAAACTTCAATTCGAAATTTTGTTTATGATCAGTTGGGGAATTTTGTCCGAAAAGTCAGGGAATTTTTTCCTTAGTGCTGAGTGGGAACCCTACTATAAATCAGGCTGTTGTTGCGATATTTGTCATAATTTTTGCTCAAAGTAAATATGCATTTTTTATAGCTCATTATTTCAAAACATCAGTATTTCTATGCTTATCGCCAAAAGTAAGAATTTGGTCGTGTATTGTGATTTTTTGTAAAATTCCATTGCGCATTTGCAAGAAAAGATTAGCGTGGAATCAATGAGTGCTCTGATGGCGACCCCCACAGGTTTAAAATCATTAAAGTAAATTTGCTTCGTAATTATCTGTATAAGTAAATTTATCATGATTAAAAGGTTGCAATAAGCTGTCTGTCTAGACATGAAGCAGTCTTACGATATTTAAAAAAAAAAGGAAATTATCAGCCGAAATGTTGGTTGATTGATTATTAATAGAAGTAATGTTTAAGGTATTATTACCCTTTACAGGGATAACACAATTGCCAAATAATGGTCAACATACAAAGCCACTGGGGCAAGTTTTTGTGAGTTTTCATGGAGGAATTTATTTTTACTTAATAATTTTCAATACCCATGCAGAAAGAAGCTCAAACTAGAGCTGCGTTTGTTTAGGAGAAGGGCGTTCGTCTCATGGTTAGGACACTCCAGGCTAAACGGAGGGACCAGGATGAGGACGGCGTCTCTTTTTCTCCTAAACAAAAACAGCTCTAGTTTGAGCTTATTTCTACTTGGGTGTCGAAAATTAAGTAAAAATGTTTTTAATGTAGCCATAGAGTACTGATTTTGGATATATGGACAAAAATAGGGCTAATGTGTCATAAAAGGAGAGACCCCACCCCCATAAATCTTTCAGCTATGTGTGTAAGAAACATAGTAGACAATTTCCATCTGCCTAGGAAAACCTGGAATCATCAGAGAATATCTTCTCAATTTATATCATAAATTTAACGAAAATTTGAAGCAAATCATGTAAAATGTTTTTGGTACCTGAGGTGATTGCCATCTAGTGATCAACTTCCTTTAAAGAGAGTGATCAGTTCCCCTAAAAAGTTGGGGAGGGAGGGGGGGGTCAGTTTTCCTTAAAGACAGTGTATTGTTCTCTCTAAAGAAGTGACCATTTTTCTCCGTGTGATCCGTGGCCAAAGCAGTAAACATCGTTATTTATTCGAAGAATATTTTACTCTGTTAATTCATACTATCGCCAAAAGTGATCGATATTTTCGGCATGAAAGGCCTAAATGCAAGTTTCGATTATATGCTATATCAAACACATCTTCCAGAAGATGTTATTTTAAGCTTTGATATCACCATTAGAACGTTCCCTTATAAACTAGCTCATTCTGCAATTTGTTTGCGTCAGGCAGGAGTCAGTTAATAGATTTTGGCTGTAAGGGCTGTAGATTTTGGTGCTATATTTTTGCTCATGCTTTGATAAACATTTCCTTTCAGTATACTAATAAGCAGAGTTCGACAAATTGTAACGAACCATACACACCAAACAAGAATGGTATCTCACTCTCTCTCCCCCCCACCTTCCTAAAAAAAAAGTATTAGAAAAAGGTTTTATACCCTTCAGAGTTACGTAACTTTGAAAAATCTAGTCACCAATGACCATCAGATTTGTCGAATCCTGCTAAATAAGCCATGTATTCGCTTTGTATTTGCCTTTTAATACTAAGCTCATTAGTAGCAGCTCATGACCAGTTTCAACAACGAACAGCTCAACTATACTTGCTATTCATATCAATCACCTCTTGAGTTCATCAGTAACAGTTCACAACCAGCTTTATTAGTAAATAGCCCAATCATAATTGCTGTTTGTATCGATCTTCCAATCCCCCAAGTTTTGAAAAACTCTCAAGAACCTATATTTGACTATTATAGGCTAACTGATATTGGTATAATTGTAATAATATGTGTACATGCATACAGGGTGGTTTAAAAAAAAAAAAACTTCGCTGCTTACAAAACTCTAACAATTAGTTTTTTAAGCAGTGAAATAAAACTAGCGATTTAGACTTTAAAAAATATGAACCCCAGGTACGTATAAGTAAAAAATATTTGTGAAAATAATCACATGGTTACGGTTAGAGCACACAAATTTCAGAAATTTTCAACGGAAGCACTATGTTCTTTTTTTCTTTTAATCTGCTTATGATCAGCATATGCAGAAATCGTAATGATTAAACTGGTTGTTGTTTTAAGTATGGCAAAAATGGCTTTTAAATTCAGTTAAATTTGCAAAAAAAAGTGAAGTAAAACGAGGGGTAAACTACCCTGTGTGTGTGTGTGTGTGTGTGTGTGTGTGTGTGTGTGTGTGTGTGTAATACTTAATATAAAGTGCAGTGCTAAATACTTAACAGGAAAATTTGTAATAGAAGATAATTTATATACTTACAAGTATTACGATAAGAACAACGCATGTATAGTTCTTATCCTAATTCCCACAAAAATTCTTAAAATTCTAAAAAAAAAAATGTAATTTTATAATTATTTTTCTTAATTTTTTCAGTCCGTGATATTTGATAGCTGGTCATATTGAATCAGATATGTGTTTATTGCGATATCTGTTCATATAGGCTGCTTCTTATTCATAAATATGAGTCCATGATTTCTTATTTTACTTCTGTCTTGAAAACCAGTATTTATGGGTTTTATATTCATAAAAGAAAATTGAAATACCGTGAATGAAAAATAACTTTTGTTTTATTGTAGTTGGTGTGATATTTTTTTCTTTTGTGCACAGTTTGATAAAATATATGTAGTCCTTTGATTATGTGTAGCAACAATAACACTCCTGTAAGGAGATCACTTACGTTTCAACGGATAAAGTATCTGCTTTGTGGAGTGGCTACTTTCATAGTCACACAAAGAAGACAGATTGGACATAGGGATAATTCTAAGCCCCATACCACCTTCATTTAGGAAATTATAGTCATTTCCATGTTTGACAAGTTTTACTGTATTTAATTTAATACCTATACTGTGAGTGTTTTAGATTGTAAAATGATTGTACTGTAATTTTGGCACGTTTACGATGTCTGTGGTTTAAATTATAATTCGACTATACTAACATTGTAAGTGCTTTGGATTTGAACACACTTGCACTGTAAGTGTTTTTAAATTTTATTGCATTTGCACTGTTTTACAACTGAATTTTAATTCTGATTTTGTCAGTGCGAAAAACTGATCATATTCTCGTCAGTTTACCATATCATCTGTATTATTCTGTTATGTTCATTTGTGCTGTTATGTAATAATACTTACACTAATAACAGGGATAAAAGTACTTAGTGTCTGTGATTTATTTTAAGGAGCCCACTTAATTTTTGTGTTTTTCATCTTATCGGAAAAGATTCGAACACTGCCTTTCGCATTTTTACAACGAAGAACGAAATTTATATTGCAGCAATAGACCATAACATATATATATATATAACTAGGCTAGACTGGTCACAAAAATCAAATGTGTATCGTGCCTTAATATAGCTTCTTTTACATGTTAACTGTTAGAGTAAATTCCCATGTGTAATAGTTCGTTGCCATGGTTAACAACAACAACATAACCACTCGTCTGTCATCTGTGTCATCCATCTGTTTCTGCCTAGCATATGCCCAACATGCTTTCATGTATTGTATATACATTAATACTTAAGAATTGTATTTTCCTGCCTTACATCCCAAGCTTAAGAAATTTTGCTTCTTCCGTAAGTTCGCTTTATAAGTGTTTCGCTTTTTATGCAAGTTCTGCTTATTACATAATTTAAGGGTTGCCATTGTATGCACACTTTTTAATGTGTGTACAAATTACAGTAAGTGTGCAATTTGTACACACATTAAAAAGTGTGTATGTGTGTACAAATTGCAGTAAGTATGCAACAGCATGTGTGCTAAAAGGATTTTTTTACCTCTGTCGATTCAAATGACAGAAATTTTTTTTAAAAAAAACAATTTCGAATACGTTTTTAACTTTATGTGAGATTAAATTTTTGATTTTAAAATCCTATTTGCTGTGCAGTTCTCGATCTAATTGATAACGGATGCTAGGAGAAAATGTTTGTTTTGGATTCTACGTCGCATTCATTTCTGTCAAGTGAAAGAAGAGCAGTTTAATGTTACTTCAACTGCCCATGATCAGACTTCTTGATGGTAGTAAAGATAACTACAAACTGGATATCCAGTTGCAGGAATTTGCAATGCATTTAAAGCATTGTGTATCATTCTCATATAGTTCATTATGAACTTCATAATGCACATTAAAATTCATTAATGAAGTTCATGGCTGTGCGCACGAAGTATCTGATCTAAAAACTTTATATTGAAGCCTTCACAAATTAAGAATAATTTTGTCTTTCCTTTCAAAGCATTTTTATTCTGATGACCTTAAGTTTTGAATTCACAGGACTGGGCTCAAATTCCAGTAAGGGTTGTGGTTCAAAGGTCATGCAAGTCATTACTTCTGTCACAGATGACCTGTAGTGAAGTTCCGAGAATATGAAAAGGCAGACAGCATTAAACGATCATGAAACTTATTCTTGTTTAAATTCTTTTGGAGTGAAAGAGGTCATTTTAAATCAAGCTTTATTGTTGGACTCTGCCTGCAGTGGTCATGTGGTCCACTTAGTGTGCCCTTAACCCTTGTTTGACTCCTATCTGTGGAGGAAAAGGACTGAGCTTACTAACTGCTCACTGTGGTTCGGGGGTTGGTTCCCTGGGCACTAAGAGGTTCATATTCCTCAGAAAAATGTAGATTGACTACCTACTAGGTGGTGTAGCGACAGCATGTTTGTCGTGCAATTAACTGAAGTTTGATTCGCTCCAGTGGCATTGTTGGAAACTTGCCGTTCTTGGTCCACTGTTGTCAGGGATTTGGTTCCTTTGGTAGTAGCATTTAGGATTCTTCGAAAAACTGTAGGTCTCAACACAACATGACCCTTGCTATCTTTGTGCCATAAAATTCGAACTGTTTTTGGAAAGATTCTTAAGATATAAACTTTTTTGCAATGGCAGTGCATTCGCCTGGCGTGTCGTTATCCCAGGTTTAATTCCGAATGATGTGGGGTGGGAAGAACGCTTACAGACTAACTTTGCTTACTATAGTCGTGGGGGGAGAACACTTACTAACTTTGCTTACTATAGCCATGGAGGGAGAACACTTACTAACTTTGCTTACTATAGCCATGGAGGGAGAACACTTACTAACTTTGCTTATTATAGTGGTGGGGGGCTGGAGTTGCGTAGGCCATAAGAGATTCGGATTTCTTGGGAAAATGTAGGTACGGCGCAACATTGCGTAAATTTTATGGTGCAAGCACCATAAAACTCACAGCAAACAAAGAGCATTCTTTTTTATTCATCCATCCAACCTAGAACATGTTTTCTGTAGTCTCTTTTGCTCCGATTGAGAATTTCACTTGTCTGACAATGTCCAGTAAATTATTAAAATTAATACCGCTCCACTATTGAGAATTGAGTTGTCAGTATATGCTAATTAGAAAAACAATGTGCAACATAGAATTCAAAACTTACATTTTAAATTAATTTAATTACTTTGCATTTCATTTAAAATGTTGGCTGTTAAATTACCTGCATGTTAAATCAAGGAAAAACACCCCAGCTTTAAAGCATCAACTTCTAAAACCATATTTTGCTAGCTTATCCTACATATGTGCTCTGTCATGTTTTGTATAATGTTCTTTTAAAATTGTAAATAAGCTGTAATTTGTAAGAGCAAAAGATGATATAAAACTGTTTATGTCTGTTGGCCTTCTCTGATGATCTAAGCATGGATCTCAGTTTGAATAGGTGCATATTACGGATGTGACCAGGTCCTTGTTCTAATGTACATAAATATGTTTATAAAAATGCATAATTTGTGGTTTAAATTTTCGGTATGCAAAATGTACATTTTATTAGAGAATGCATACAGAAAAGGAGGACACATTTTGCATATGTGTATATATTGTGTACAATATTGTATCACATTTGGATGTTTATAGCTCGTTATCCTGTGACTTTTAAGGAAAATAAAAAGGATTTCAATGATTCGTTTTCTTTGATTTCAACGATAATTTTAAATTCTCAAATTAATTTTTTCTAATATCAAACCCAGTAGAACCTCCATGTATCATAATCTACGGTTACCGTAAAGAAAATTCCATGAATAGAAACAATCTTTTTTATACATATGTATTGTGTAACATGTGGTATTTAGATACACACACACATATAGTTCTTAATCAGTGCACCGTTCTTTACAAATAAGTGGATATAAATCAAGTTACGTGCATGTTATGTTCATATAAATAACTAAAAACAATAATGAGAAAATGTGAATGTACTTGGAATATATGAAAATACCATCATATTTTTATGTAGCATTCATATGTGTTCATATTTATTTAATAAACTTTCTAATGTCCTTCTACACACCAAATTTCAATGATGGATCATCATAAAATTAAAGTGTTCTCACATATTCAATGAAATACATCGTCTTAAAAAATTTTAATGGATTCAAAACCATTACATTTTAGGACATTCAACAAATGGAAAACCATGATTTGTCTGTAAAAAAAAGATGCAGGAATTTTTTCTATGTAATGGCCATGATGAGTGAAAGAAACCTTTTATATATAATAATTTTCACCATGCCGAAATTTGATATATATGGAAGTTCTACTGTGTATGTACATTGTTAGTTTACATGTACATATAAACATATACATACTTATGAACTTTGAGCCATATACTAAAGATATGCCATGCATAGTTTGATATGCAATTGCTTGACTTTTGCAACTTGATATGACTAAGACTTGCAACAAACTTTCGAGATGTTTTGTATTTGAGTAATTAGACTGCTTTGTTATTGTGACTTTTATGTTTATTTTACATTATACGTAATGTATGTAGAAGTGTTTAGAATGGTATTTAGATTTTCTTTCTTTTAAATATTAGTTTGTGAATTTGTGTTCTTCGTTGTAATGAAACTGGTTTGTGCATGTGCCACACTTGCTTTTAGTTATTAGTTTGTTTTTTTATTGCATTATTATTTAATGTCAATGTATTGTATTTGACTTCAGTAGTATGGGTGTGTGTGTATTTCAGCATTATAGATTGTTGTTGGTTTTTTTTTTTATGAAGTTAGCATTTTCTGCTTTTGTTCTTTCAAAGTAAAATTAACATGTAACGTGTGATGCCTCTTTGCTACAAACTAGAACCATATATACTGTTATAGAAACAAATATAGACTTAATTTGATACTTACAAACTTAGGTCTATTATCCAATGAACGGTTTTTCAATGCTGGAGAATTCTAGTTTTTATCTGCTTTTGAATTATATGCAGTTTCAGCTTTACTTGAGTTATTGAAGTTTCGCTACATGAAAAATTCTCGATTAGCAGTGGATATAATGTTTTTTTCTTCCATCTAATAATTGCCCCATTTGTGTGACAAGTTATCCAATATGTACTTTTTTTTTTACATATCCTCGACATGGTTGACATGTCTCCACTTGACTTAGTTCATGTGCATGTCTCCATTTTACTTGGTTCACATGTCTCCGCTTCGTTTATGAGTTCTCCCACTTTACTTTGTTTGCATGTCCTCATTTTTTGGTCTGTATGCCATTATTTGGTTTACATACCATCACATTTTTTGGTTTGCATGCCCTTATGCTACTTTTAGACTGAGACCTCTGTAAACTGCAAGTCCCGGTGCAACATGCTTATTTGTCCTTATATGCAGGTTTTTAAAGCTTTGGTCCCTGCGGTAGTGCAATGGCAACACCTTCACCTGGTGTGCCATTAACCCAGGTTTAATGGTGCCAAAAAAATCACAAACTGCTTACTGTGTTCCAGGGATTGTTTCCCAGGCTTTACATTCGGAATCCCATGAAAATTGTTGACCTCAGTACAGCATCACCTTCGCTGTAAAATACAAACATTTCTTTAAACAAATCATAAAACTTGCATTTGACATGTCAAGTAAATTAATGATTTTCAAGTTCTTTTTCAAATACCTTATACAGGGTGTCTACCAGGTCATGAAAGTCAAGAAATAGGAAAAAGGTCACGGAAGTCAGGAAAAGATCACTAAATCCATGTTGTATGTCACAGTTATCCCAGTTTTTTCCAATTTTATGCATGCTTTGAATTGTAACTTTCGTACAATTTTTTTACTAATTCAATGATATTCAGCTAGTTTTGTCAATACTTTAAAATTTTTAGTGATTTCCAAATATTTTTTTGTTATACTTTGGTAATAGTTTGGCGTTTTCAGCTATTTTTATATAGCCATTTTTTTAATCGTAAAACGGGTATATTTTTAGAACTACAGTTCACATATTGAGTAGGTTTTTTTTTCTTTCGTTGTTTTCCACACGTATTTTTGCCTTAGTATTTATAGAGATACTCCCATAATACCCAGTTCGTCGTATAAGAAGTATTGATATAATGCTAGTTTGTACTTCATTTTCTGTTATTGTTTTACACACTGACCTTTCTGTACCTTAGTAAATCAAGCCTTTTCCTGTTGAATCCATTTCGTATATGAAGTACTGATAAAATGCTAGTTTGTAAATACGTAGTATAATAGTGATCTCCATTATGATCCTATGAGATATGTGTTAATTTATTTGTTAGTGGTTTTAAATATGTAGGTGTTCACTCATATGTAAAAATGAATCATGATTAACAGTGTTAATGACTTATGAAATGTCCTTTTATGCATGTTTTCGTGATATTAAGTTATTAAAAATTGGCTTTCATTCTTGCATGTATTTGCATTGAACATTTTATTTTTGCATGGCTTTCTATGCATATATGTGTGCGTTATTAATTTATGGAAGTTCGGAAATTTAATAACTTTTTTTTTTTAAATGGGGTTTTCCAGTTTGGGTAATAATTTTACATCACACAATAGTACTGCCATTAGAAAAACGATTTTTTAAGAATCTCAGATCTTATGAAAGTTGTGAAATATTTAGGTGATAAATTGCTCACAAAGAAAAGAACGATTTCATTGTGCCTAGTAGGAATCGAACCCATGACCTTTTGGTACCCAGCCAAGAGCTCTTCCAACTGAGCTACAGACTATGTATTATCCTCCGCTTCGCTCACAGAGGGTGGGGAGGAGGATGATAGATCGTCTGTAGCTCAGTTGGAAGAGCCCTTGGCCAGGATACCAAGAGGTTGTAGGTTCGCTTCCCACCAGGCACCGTGAAATCGTTTTCTTTACGAGTAATTTATCATCTAATATCACCATATCATCGTCTATGATGAGAAAAATTTCCCATTTTTAATGTAAAATATTATTTTATAGAAATAATACACATTTGTCATGAAAGAAACTCACGACCATTTGGCAGTATGCTTCTACACCATACAAATCCCTGCATCTGAATGTGTTGGTAACGTACAATATTTGTACAGGTTTTGGTTCTCTCTGCGTAATCCCTTGAAAAACTATGTCCTGGAGCATCATGAACTTAATTACCCTTGCACCATAAATTACAAGTAATAATTAAAAAAGCAACAATGCAAAGATCACACTGCTCACCGTAGTTCATGGTTTAGATCCCTAGGCTTTAAGATTCAGATTCCTCGGAAAATTGTAGGTCCAGAAGTTCGGATTCCTCGGAAAACAGTAGGTCCTGGTGCAGCATGACCATTATAGTCCTTGAGCCGTAAAACCACAAACAAAACAGAAAAATAATTATAAAAGAAAGATGCAGTCAGATAATTCTACTTTCTGATTCACGAAAAGTAATGCTCTGGCTGACGTCTGCTTTTTCAGCTTACTTTACTGTATCCCCATCTCCATAGTTTGCCACAGCATGACTCTTGCTTCCTGTACACCATAAAAATTAATCCAACTAACCATGCATACAATCTGCGAGAAGTTTTCATTGTGCATAAATATATATTTGACGCCCCTTCTCCCGAATCCTGGATGACTGTTAGGACGTCGGAATACCATTCCCTCCCTCCCCACACACACATACACACAAAAAAAAGTTGAGTTGAATTTGCAGACGAATCCATTTACTATTAAGGAATTCCTTCCTCAAATGTGAGTGAAAACCGTGTGTAAAGACATGCGTGAATGGAGTCCTGGTACAAATACTGCAATCGGTATCTGAACTTTCAGGCTGGTTTTGGTTCCCAGTGAGCATAGTAATTACGGGTATAAGTGTTTGGAGGATACTTTAAGTAATTAATCACATCTAGGCGAACCCCTTGAAACACTAAAGGTACAAATAGTAGATACTGAAAATCTTACGTTCCAGTGTCAAAGAAACTACTGAGACATGAATGTTTGTACATGCATTTTTTTTTAACCACAATGTACTTGCAAGTATGTATTGTGGTTACAAATTGCATGCTTGCTTTGTGGTTGTATATAGGTAACACAGTAAATTGCAGTCTAGAAAACCTTTGTTGGAATCTTTCTGCACCAGCTGCTTTTCTGTAGATCTGTAGTCTCTGGGTGATAGGTTCCCCGGATGCATTCCCGAGGGTTCAGGTCTTTCAGAAAATTGCACGATCATAACTATTCTTGCACTATAAAACGAAAAAATTGTTTGCCTCATGTGAGAAATGACAAATAATTAAACTAAAGTGTTTAACTGTTTATAAATTTACATTGAGTTCATAACAATTAAAAAAATATATCAAGTCTTTTTGCTAATGCAAGTTTCCTCTTTAAAGAAAAACCCACTTCAGGATAAATAGTACTGAATTTCAGTAAATAGGTTTACCAAATTCTGTTATTAAAAGAAAAAGTTTGAAAAATCGGGGCTTTAAAGCCATTTTAATTTCAATCAGCACAAATGAGCTTTTTTTAATAATTTTTTCCCACATGTTAAGTTTTTACCTTTTGTAACTAGAAAAAGCATTTTAAAGTGAAAGCCCCGCAATAGCATAATTATAATGTATTTAGGTACCATGTGGATGATCGGAGTTTGATTTGAGCATGTATTTACACTTGCAATTTCTTTCTACAAATTCGCGATCTAGGATATGATTTTTTAGGTGAAAGTGTTTTGGAATACTTGGATCAGTATGGCCGTAGCTGTGTTTGCACCATGAAATACAAATAATCTCTAAAAGGGAATTTAAAAAAAATATTTTTTTTTTTATTTACAGAAGGTTTAATTTCCAATTTAACATTTTGATTAAAAAAAATTTATATTGCGAACCGAAGAATCTGATCAAATTGTATTAAATTATATGTTTAATTTCATTCAATTTTAATAAGTAAATACTTTAAAGTTATATGTAAATTAAAAGAAGATATAAAATGACTATCCTCATAAAATTCAAATAGTCTCCTTAAAGTAGATAAAATTTTATTCCTCATTGAGAGTTGGCTAATCTAATATTTTCCCTATAGTGTCATGTATTCATATATTATGCTCTTAACCTGGGTCTAATTCCTTTTTCTTTAACTGTAGAATGCACGTCTCCCCCATAGTTCAAGGTTTGGTCTCTTAAAATTCAGTGAATTCCTTAGAAAACATGGGTCTGGGCACCGTAAAATAGGCTTGGTTCTTTTTCATTGGATTTAATTTCTTGTTTGGCAACACATGAATTTCTTTCAATTTAGAATTTTAAAAATTACACATTTTTCATTTGCTTCTTAGATCCTTAATTAAACTGTATTTTTAAAAAATAGCTAAATTTGTACATTTTTTATTATTTTTAATTTGATTTTAAATTTCGGAAGGAAGGTTTTCATCATTTGAAGACGAAAAAAAAAGGTAGAGCCTCTGAATTTCTGCACTGCCAGTGATTATGCCAATTTAACTGAGTATAAATTTGAATCTAGTTGGCATGTAAATGTATTGTCGTTTTATATATTTATCGGAGCTAAATTTAACAACTGTCGGTTCTATTATAGCATGATCTTAATCGTCTATAAAACACAGGGTTCCCGTGCACCTGGGATCCTCACGGAATTGGAACATGTCCCTTAGATTTAGGGTGGCAAGAACAAGTTTTTTTTTTACTAAACCTGAAAAGGTTTTTTTTGGGGGGGGGGAAGAGGGGGCAACACCTTCCTCACTTCTGTATCAAATAGCCAAATCTTCCATGAACATGAAACTGCCCCCTCCCTCACTTCTCCTAAAAAAATCGGTTAGTTTAATCCATCGGGAAAGTCGAAGAAATTAATAATTGAATTTTACCACAGAAGGTCAGAACACATCACTGGAAAGGTCAGGATATTTTTCTCCTTCGGTGTCAATGAGAACCCTGAAACACAAACAATGCCTTGAATAAAAATAAGGTTTCTAATGTGTATACAATATTTGTGAAAAAGCAGCAGCAGTAAATGTGAAATCGCGTATTATCAGTAAATGTAATGTGAAATTGTATACTTTAATAATAATAATAAATTTAATAATAATACTTTGGTTCTGTAATGTATAGTTTAATTAGAAGATAAATACTAACTGCATAAAAATTTAAACTTTCAGTTTTTTAAGCTGTTGACAAAATTTTTAAATATGAGCTGGTGATTTTAGGATTTACATAAACAATATATTTTCTATTTTACTAAAATAAGGAAGACCTTAGTTAATGATTAAAGGTAATTAGATGATAAATTATTCGCAACGAAAAGAATGATTTCTCTGCACCATGTGGAAGCCAAACCCACAACCTCTTAACAGCCAGTCAAGTGTTCTTATCTGTTGAATTGTAGGCGACAAACTCCCCGTCTGTGAGTATACATAGAGCTTGACTACAGATAAGTCCACAGTTAATGGGGCAGTGCTTGAACTGCTTTTTAAGCCGAAACAGCAAATCAAAAGTAGCTTGAAAGCATTTGACTGGTTATCGAGGGCTTGTTTGTTCAGCTCCCAAAAAATATTTTCTTTGAGTAATTTATCATGTAATATTACATAACAGTAATATGTTAGTTTACCATGCAGTTAACTCTGGTTGTAGTGCAATTCAACATAGAACATGCGTTATTTTTCTTATGCCCTGTCCAGATTTTGGTTTTCTAGACAAGATGTTTCAGATTCCTTGGAAAGCTGTCTCTCTCTCGGCACAACGTTACTTTACTTAAATGCTTTGTTCTGTAACACATCAATAAACAACACCAACTTTACAAGCAAAAATATTTGATAAAACCTGACTTACAAAAAATAAAAACATACTTCATTTACATTTGAAGTAACTTTAAAATTCGCGGACCTGGTTTTGGCTGGCATTTGGGACCAATTTATTAAAATTATATTTTATTTTTTAACTAAATTGTGAAGCTTCTGGTGGTGGTTCTTAGCATACTGTTTTACACTTGCAGCCATTCTTCAAAGATTGTAAGTATTTTATGTTTTCCTTTTTGTTAACCCAAAAATAATATTTCCTTAAAGCAACTGCATACTTGTAAAAATCATCTGTTGCTGCCACAAATCCTTATTAGCTTGTGAAATAAAGTACTGTTTTGAAAAAGTAATTGTAAACTTTTTTCTAAAAGTCTAATAGTGATAATGCTGTCTTATTCTTCTTTCTGAATAGACAGATATGTATCTTACATGGTCTTAATTGCTTAATGTTTGAGGTTAAATGTAGATCCCCGCTGTTCTATATTTTACATAATTTTGCATATGTCTCTGTAGTCCAACTACTAGTACATACCAATACAGTACAATACAAATACTGTACTATATGGCAAGATGAAAAATAATATCTAATAATCATACAACGATGAAAGTAAATCAGTCCACAAAAATTTTAAGGAAAAATTACTTTTGGAAAGACCTTTAATTATACTAATTCAGTTTTTCCTGTTTTTGTATTGCATGCTTTTGCTTACGGTGTATGATAATTTAACACATTAATTCCCCTTTGCTCTTTTCTTTTTTCCCCCTTAGATAGTTTGCTTGATATTTTGAAATGTAACAATTTATAATTGAATTCGTTATTTTGAAAAGGGGTTATGTCTTATTGTTTTCCTATTGAGTTGACCCCTTTTCAAAATGACTGATTCAATTGTTAGTTAATGGTTTAATGTAAATACAAAAATTTTATGGTTGCGTGCATGAAAATGTTTTCGAATAGTATTATGTGGCTTCTTAGAATCAGAAGTCTCTGAGTTGAATTAATTCCTTTAGTAAATTTGCATGTTAGAGTTAAAGTAGTATGTAGTTAAGTGAAATTTTCTCTTTCTTTGTAAATCAACCTTTTGCAGTTTGATGGTGTCACTATCTATTTTGTATGCTTGGTCCTAGAATTGTGCAGGGATAGGACGTTCACTAGTCTGTGGTTGGTTTCCTGTGTCTTAAGAGGTTGATTCCTTGAAAAAATGTAGGTTCACTCTCCTATGGTGCATAGAAGTAATGCATTCGTCTACTACTTGTGTGTAGGGGGATTGAGAAGGGTGGCCATCGAAGGCGACACTATAGTTCCAGATAGGACGCTCAAACAGTGCAGTCAATCGCCAAAGGCTAGTTGAGCATTCGTCTATCCTGTTATTAAACTGAGTTTGGCACCTAATAGTATGTAGGATGTATGTAATTTTTCTGCACACCGTAGTTCGGAGTTCGGTTGCTCTGGAAACTATAGGTCCCAGCCTGGCATGATCCTTAATGTCCATGCTCTGTAAAATCATGTGATGGTATAATACTGTTTAAAGCTCCCTCTCCTCGCAAAATAATCAAATAGAACAAATTGTGTCTGGGACTGATGTCAGACTGCAAGATGTTTACCACGGAATATAAATAATTGGAAATTATATTAATAAATTCTTTGATTTCCTATTTTTCTCTCTCTGATGACAGGAAATCGTTATAACAAAGCATCCCAAAGAAAAACTGGGAATGGGAATACAAGGTGGTGTTGGTGGACAACCTGGAAATCCTCATGACAAAGACGACGAAGGTATTTTTATATCCTGGGTAAGAAATTTTTATTTCACACACTTTCATCTCTTCTCTGTTAGTGAATGATTAACCTTCGGTTTGTAGGGTTTGAGTTCATGCGTTTTAAAGTTAATTTTCCGAATGTTGATAAGCCCTATATACCAGAGTTTGAAATTAACGGGTGCACTGTGCACATGGAATTTTACATATGCATGTAAATTTTTAATTTGGGTGCATGCAGTGCACCTAACTATTCAAAACCATGGCTACTTGCATTTATTTTTCAAGAACAGTGACCTATGGACTAATTTTATATAATTTTCTCCATATATCTGCATTTGCTTTGTATTTTTTTTTTATTACAAATGAATGTTCAATTATTTTTAAAGTTGCATTTTTTTAGCTGACATGCTTTAATATAATTGCTACACTTACATTTTACATGTTTTTAATGTTGAGGTTTACTTTCTATTCTTTAGTTACTTGAACACATAACTAGTATTTTATGCACGTAAGTCGTAAGACTTGGGTGCATTTGTGCACCTGATTTAAAAAGTTAATTTTGACCCCTGATATATACTGCAGTGCCAAAAAACTAGCATAGGCACACATATGCAAACAGTGGAGAAATGCAGCCAATCACCGTAACTCAATGTGGTCAGCAGCACTTATGTAAGACAACAGGTGGCTAGGGAAGCTGTTAGATCAGTTTCTGCTGATACGAAAGCAGGTTATCATGATTTTGAATGCAGCTTAGTAGTCGGAGCTCGTGAAATTGGTCACAGCATTTCCAAGGTACAGATGAAATTTAGATTTTCGCACACTACCATTGCAAGAGTGTACTGTGAATATAAGAGATTAAAAAACAAAAAAAACCATGAAACCTCTGACAACTGTGCGGGTGAAAAAAAGACCCTGAAGGAACGAGACTATCACAGGCTGAGCGTAATTGTTTAATGAGGTAGACATTCAACACTGCCTCAAATTGCTACAGATTTCAATGTTGGGCATCAACAAGCGTGTGAACTATACAACGGTCTCTCCATGATATGGGTATTCGGAGCCACAGGCCCAAGTGCCTTTGGTGGCTACAGGACACTAAGCTATACGCATTGCCAGCACCGCCATTGGACTGTTGATGACTGGAAACACGTTGCCTGGTCTGACGAGTCACATTTCCATCAGGCTGATGGAATTGTCTGGGTATGGAGAAATTCCTATGAAGCCATGGACCCCACATGGCAACAGGGGATTGTTCAAATTGGTGGAGCGTCTGTGATGATATTGGACGTGTGTAGTTGGCATAATGTATGACCCCTGGTAGTCTAAAGACGATTGTAACAGGTGACCGGTACATAAGCATTCATTCCGATCACTTACACCCATTCATGTCCATTGTGCATTCCGATGGACTTGGACAATTTCAGCAGGACAGTGTGACACCACATACGTCAAAAGTTGCTACCAAATGGCTCCAGAAACACTTCTGGGTTCAATGTCCTCCATTAGTTACCAAAATCGCCAGACATGAACATTATCGAGCATATCTGGGATGCCTTGCAACGTGCTGTACAAAAGAGATCTCCATCACCTCGCATCCTTATGCACTTGTGGACCTCCCTGCAATATACATTGTGTGATAAATCATTATAACTTAAATTTTTAAAGCTTTAATTTTTTTCCCTCAGTTGCATGTGTTAACTACTGTAGAGTCTCGTTAATCCAAATTAATTGGGATTGATACCTGTTTGGATTAGCAAATTTTCAGGTTAACTGAAATTTTTACTATAGAATTTACTGTAAACTAAAATTATTTAATGTGTGTTTTGGTGTGCACACATAACTGACAACAGATGATGGTTGTTGATGGACAATTAGTTGCCAACCTACACTGGGCTAAGTAGAATAGTGATACACTATGCGAAACTAATAAATAACATAAAAACACAAATTAACGCAGTTTAATTTTGAAAACATTGACAGCTGTTTCAATAGCACGTGGCTATTTTCATCGAATATAGCTACAATTGAAACAGATGTCTATGTTTTTAAAATTAAACTTTGATAATGTGTGTTTTTATGATATTTATTAATACTGCACTGTTTGTTTATGCCTTGTTAGTCGGCTGCCGTTGAAAATCCTACAGCCAACTAAAAAAAAGTTCGGATGGATTAACCGGATTTTTGGATTAACGAGATTACTGTATTTCATTAAATCATAGTGGAAAGAGAGCTCTCTCTGTCTAATTGCAGCCATAGCATTTAAATTACACTCTGTTGCAATAAAATATGTGCACCCAGAAAGAATTGAGCCACAACTATAAAACTCAGCATGCAAATGTGGTTTGGCGAGTTATGCAAATGATCAAACGTACAGCACCAATGAGCATTGTGGAGGTATGTAACGCGTGTATGAACTGTTATGTGAGTAGAATTTAAAAAGGCCGGTGCGCTCAGTGATGGGCATTTACAACTGGATTGGCAGCTCAGATACACGACATTGACACGAAAGATGCTTTACAGACGTACCCGACGGCATTACAAACAGTTGTCCGACTTTGAGAAGGGGTAGATCATTGGCCCTCAGGGAGACCGATTGATCGAACAGACAGATCAGCCGGCATATTGGACGAAGTGATTTGGTAATTGCCCAGTGCTTGAATCAGTGGCTCAGAGAAGGTAAAGTCAGCCGTCACAGTGGCTTTGGACATCCACAGGCCATCAATGTGCGAGAGGATTGCACAATCAAGAGAGCAACCACATCAGCACAAACAGTGACGCTATCGATAATTCGGCGCCATTTGCCAACTTGTAGGGGTCCAGTGATATCAAGGGATACCATTAGGAGATGACTAGCTGATGCTGGGCTCAGCTCTTGACTACTATTACGACGCTTGCTTCTGACACTGCACCATAGGTGATGTCATCGGGAATGGTGCCGCTCACAATCAAGCTGGGCAGTGTCCAATTGGAGGAATGTCATCTTTAGTGGCGAACCCCACTTTTTGCACGATTCTAATGACCGTCATACACGTGTGTGTGGAGACGAGGAGGTCAGCGGTCGAATCCAACATCGTTACCGAGTGGTACATTGCCATTACACCTGGTGTAACAGTCTGGGGAGCGATCTCCTGGGACAGCCGGTCACCTTTAGTCGTGCTACAAAGTACTCGCACCGCTCGCAGGTGCGTTAACAATATTTTGAAGCTGGTTGTACTTTCTATGATATCTGGCCTTACAGCTTCTGTTTACCAACAGACCAACACTCGGTTACATACTGCTCTGCTGTCGCAACGATGTCTTCGAGGTGTTAATATCCTCGAGTGGCCTGCCAGGTCTCCAGACCTTTCTTCGCCTATTGAACATGTTTGGTACACGTTGGGTAGGCAACTTCAGTCGTCTCAGAATACCTCCGAACTCTTTCAGCAGTTGCTGCGTTTATGGTAGGATCTATCGCAGTGGAACATCGGCCACTTAATTGACTCCATGTCCCACCGAGTATCGGCTTGCATGGCTGTCAAGGATGGTTTTACTACTTATTGAAGAACACATTCTTTGTATTGGTACATGTGAATAAAATGGTGTTTTGTTTCGATGTTGCGATCATTTCTTCATCTGCTCGAACACTATACACATGCCGAGTTTCATAATTGTGGCTCAATTCTTTCTGGCTGCATATATTTTATTGCAACAGAGTGTGTTTTATATGTTCCTTTTATTCACAGTGTCATTTTTTTTTATCCAGTGGTTTGTTTGTTTTTTTACAAAAGTATCTGGTTTTATCAAATTCCCTTTTCACTTCTGTACAATTTTTTTTTCTTCTAAATTTATATATAAAAACATGGACAATTTGTTTGTCGCATCATGACCATTACTATCCTTCGTGCCATAAAAATTCAATTAAATAATGTAGCATTTAAACTTTTCGAACGAGATACGATAGTCAGTAAACTTGGCCATTTATAAGCATGTCATGATTTGGAGATTATGCCATCTGTCCCGATTTGGCTTACTTGTCTAATTAAAAATTTCTTACACAAATTATGTAATGTATTATATAATATATGACATATGTAAAGTATTATTGGTAATTACACAGAAATTAGTACATATTATAATTACATAGAAATATATTCCCCTAATTAGAAGTTAGTGATAAGAATTATATATGTTGGCGGCTATACGTAGCGGTTTATCATGGGGAGACATGCGGGAGGGGGGGGGGAACCGCCCATGTGTACGATGAAATTCTGTCTGTTTTATGGGCTTTACGATCATCCCCAGCAAGATCAAAAAACAATTCTTTTGGCCTCAATAGGAAACAGCGGCACAGACAGCCCGAGTGTGTGTGGACACACAAGGAAAATCTGAGCAGTAAAATTTTTACAATAAATCGATCGGCACATATGTAATTTAAGAGCCTTAAGTACCCTTAAGAGTAAAAGTTATCATATAATTTGTAAAACTTCAAATGTTAATACCTACATCAGCTAGCTGAAATCTACATATGATTCTGTATTTTCAAACCGTTATATTAGGTTTTCTTAATATGTATATTATTATATAAGTATCACTGTAATGTATGTAATAAACATGTGTTAATATATACCTATAACTTCTGTTAACTTCTAAATGTATGGCACATGGTATATGCAGTCAAACTTTCATATATAAATTTCTCTGTACATTGTAATTTTGGTGCACCCCATAATTTAAAACCCCATTTATTCCGTCGAAAAACTGTTTCTATAAACTAAAATTTTTTGTAGAATTTCTGACTTTGACATGTGGGGTTTCAACTGGAATAAATATTTTTCAACTTTCTTTTAGATCACCATGTGTTTAAATGAATTGTTAATTTTAATAATGACAAAATTAATATTAATAAAATGAAAAATAGCTTAAGGAACAGAAATATATGACTTAAATAATAATTATAATGTATTTTGTTTCGTATTTAGATAAATTGTGATGGTGCTGCTGGTGCAGATGGAAGGCTAAAACCAGGCATGAGGATCGTTGACGTATGATTTATTTTTATCACAACATTGTCCAAATATATATAGTACTGTTGCCTTAATGAAAATGTTAATAATACAAAAATGAAGCATTATTGATAATTTTTTAAAGCCATTACTGGTATTTCTTCGTATAAAAATGTATGGGGCCGTTCAAGTATTATGTAAGCACATTATTGGCAATTTTATGCTCCCCCGCTCCCTTGTAAGAAAAAATAAGTGAATGCCTCTCCTCCCCTCCATGCTTATGTAAGATTTTGGTTCTCTAACTGGTTAGTATAAGTTTTTGAAATATGACTGCAATGTACGCGATGCAAATTATAATACTTATTTACATTTTTATTGTAATATTGAGCACTTATTAGTAAGTTTGTTATAATATTAAATGCTTATTTATAAATAGAGTGTAATCACAACAAATTATTTCGTTATAATATATGGTCGCTAATTTTTGCTAAAATGGTCACTATTTTTTTTTTTTGGCCAATTGGTCACTAAATCAGCTATTTTTGAGGAAAAAAAGGCTCTGATCCCTGAAATACTATAATTTTGTTAGTGTAGTTGTTACTTTGTGACTATAGGTCAGTTTTATTATTTTCCGCTTCTTACGAAGCACAGTTCAGACTCCCCTTCCCCGTTGTCAGCAAAAATAAGCAAATCTTAAAACCCCCCCTCCCCCAAAGATGCTTACGTAATACTTGAATGGGTCCTATATGCATTTTGGAGTAGGGCCTCTGTAGTGGTTCAATGGTAATGCATTTGCCTGGTGTGCCGTCAATCCAGATTTGACATCAAGCATATCCATGGAATTTCAAACCGTCCCTTTTTTTAGTGGGTGGGAGGTTGTGATCCATGAGTTTCATGGTTGTACAGGGTTCCCATCCAACCTGTAGAACTTGAAATTGTCAAGGACTTTAAAATCATCCCTGGAGGCCAGGAAAGGGTCTGGAAAAAAAAGAGATTTTTTTTTGTTCAAACCTGGAAAAGTTGGAGAAAACCTTCGTAACTTCTGTTTTGAATAGCTAAAGCTTCCACTAACACAAAGCCATTTTTCCCTTCAGCTGAAGTTCAGATAAAAGTTGCTTGCAATTGGACAGTGAATTGGGATGGAAAAATCTGGAAAAGTCATTGAATTTTTTCTCTAGTGTGAGTGAGAACTCTGATATTCCCACAGAAATGTAAATAAAAATAGTATTCATATATATTCTCTTTCAGTTAATGTAAGCAAAAGCAGTGCTTTATGTAGAAGGATTTTATTATTGATATGAAATTGAACCAAGTAATAGGTTAATTGGGTCCATTATTCTTTAATTTACATTTTTTGTAGTATACTAAATATTTTACACAATTATTTTTAACATTGAATTCACATGTAGCATCACCGTCGGCCATTTTCTTTCTGCTACCGATTCATATTCTGGGGGTTTGAATCTATAAGTAACTGGTTCAGATCTCTCGGAAAGCTGCAGAATCTGGTGTAACCTGATTTTAGTAGTTGTTTTGTCATTTCAGAAATTATTTTTTTATGTGCCGCTGAATGGAGGTCTTCCTAAATTTCTCCAAATTCTTTTTTTCATTGTGGAAACATTTTTGAGGTATCTGCTGTGTGTGTACATTACGGTGAGCATACAGGTTGGTGAGTTATTAGAACTCTCACAATCAGTTTATTCTTCTGTTCATGGTTTAACCCGCGAGCAGGCGTGGGGTGTGTTTCACATCCCACAATTTAAAATTTGTGAAAAAAAAACGCCCACCCTTGCTTTTGAAACTGGCCAAACTCTTTCCTGTTGCCTTCAAAGTCACAATCTTTGGGGTAGGGTGACAAAGAGAAAATCCCACTTATTGTTTACTGTAAAATTGGACGTTTTTAATGAAATAATGCTATATAATCAGATGGGGTGCAAAGCACCCTGCATACGTTCTGATGTTCTTCTAACTGATGCACCTGCTCGCAGGTTAAATATGCACAAATTTTAATGGATAAAGAATAAGCTTGCACTACCTTGGAGACAAAATATGCTTGATGACTTTCGCAACCAGCACCCACACCTTCCCTAATGTTTTTTAATAGCAATTTATGAAGGTATAACCTACTAAAAGCTTTTTGTATGAAGTGAAGTTGTTCTGTTGTTGAAAAGGTTATTTCTTAAATAGGTAAACGAAACCTCATTATTGGGTGCTACCTACCAAGAAGCCATCACTGCTCTCAGAACTGCGTGCGATTGTGTTCGCTTGATTATTTGTGATGGTTACAACCCAGAAGATTCTACGAAAGAACTCGAACCTGCTGCTATTGTGAAGCATGCTGCATCGTCGTCATCTATTGACAAAGAGGATGAACTCTCATATGTTGTAAGACAGGTGAGTTATACCTTCGTTTCATTTCTCAATTTTGAATATTTGTGGTAGGATTAATTATGGAAGCTATCGTGATTAACGAAAACTTTGATGGGGCTTGGTAAACTACCCCAATTGATAAACAGCCAGACATTTTTAGTCTATCCTTACAGTATGATGCGCCTGAGTCATTACATATAATTTGATCTAATCATGGATATTTACAAATTTATCATGATTTGGAAGTCAGACTTAGCCTTCAGTTCCATTAAGCATCAACGTTTCTTAGGCGTAGTAATAGTAACGCCGATATTATGGCGTGGTTAGATGGTGAAACGTTCGCAAAGAAAAGAATATTTTTGCCTTCGGTGGGGCGTGTGCCAAAAATGGACCTGTCAACTTCAGTTCCATCTTAAGTGGTTCTATGAACGATCACTCGGGGTGTACAGCTCTGGTATAATCTTAGGCATAGAGTTATATAGGCCCGTAGGGTTCTAGCTCCCCCTCCCCCAATCTGAAATAAACTACGATTTTACGTATTCTGTAATGTACAAACGTACATAAAATGTATTTGAGCCCCACCAATAATTTTGAGAACTCTGTTGATGGACATAACTAACCATTTACACACAAGAACAAGGAAGATGTCAATATTTGGAGCGTTCTGAATAGCAATCCCAGTTTTTTACAATTCTCGCTCGTATGTAAATGTGTCATGGGCATGGTGTCAATCACCTCTATGGTGCACCTATGGCAAAACAGTTGGCAATATATCACCTTCAGCTAACACTAAGAAACTGCCGGATACCAATATGGTTAAATAACTGCCGATAGTGGGTATGGGTGAACACCGCTTATTGGTAAACACTGCTGTAAATAATACCTTGTTTTCTGCATATTGTTTGTTAAACTGGTATGTTTAGATAATAATATAATCTTTGATTTCTTCTGTCACAACATTGTGTTTGTGTAGGAACAAGAAACCATGAAGGAGACTTTGGAATGGGAAAAAGAAGAGAAAGAAAAATTGGTTTGTATTCTTTCTTCTCATCCTTCCCTTTTTTTTTTGGTATGTCGCTCTCCTCGCCCCCTAAGTTCCATTGTTTTGTATGTGGCCCTGATAGCTCACTAATCACCATGTCTTTTTTACCTTATTGGCTGAACTGTATATCAAGTCATTTTTCTATACGTCGTAGTCAAGGTTTAGTTCGTAATCAACAGTGTTTTGGATTTTTCGAAAGACTAGATCCTGCCATGCAGTATGACCTTAGTTCTACATTACCATATCTGCAATTTAAATGCCCCATAACATGTATTTTAAATAACCTCATGATTTGCATGAATAGTTTAAAGTGTGTGAATTAAAAACTTGTATTAAATCAATTTTTTGTACTGTTCTCAAACATATTAATAAAAACCTGTGTTTTCCTCTCGTTAATAATGTTGGTTTTCAAATGGTTTATCTTTTCAGGAACAATTGCGCTCCGATCAGGAAACCGAAGACGTCCAGGGGAAAAATAGTCACGAGGTGGAGAATTGTCATACTGACAATCTTGTCAATCAGTTGGTTAGTGATGAATGATTTGCACGTATCATCTGAACATTTATCAATTGTCATTCTTGACTTATTCTGCAGAGGGCTTACTGGGGCAGAGTGCCCTGCCCGCCCTTTTATGAAAATATGTGGCACCCTGCCTGCCTTCGTAAAAAATTTGCACCCAACATGCCCCGTAATTTGATGTTTGCGCCATACTGGATATCTCTGCTCTTTTCCCAAAACACGCCACCAGAAATATATTTCTAGTTCTATACGTCTCGTCCACTTATAATAAACCCCCATATATAACGAATGGGGTTTTTTTTTGATCCCATCCAATTTCCTATACTTACCATGTCATTAGATATAACAAACCCCCGGTTAGAGCAAAATGTTTGGTCACTTGAGACTCGCTATAGTAGGGTTGGACTGTCGTTTAAATGCAGTGGTTAGTCAAGTCTCATTTTCTGTCAAGAAGAAATAAATAAAATGGTTTGTTAAACAATGTTTTAGTAAGTAATCTAGTCAGTGTTAATTAGTATTAATTAAAGCATGTAAAGACGTTTTAATAAAGTTTCCTAAAAATTATAAAGTGTCCTTTTTTTCAATCGAGAGCACCCTGCCCTTTCCTTATCCTAGAGTGAGCACTTTGTTTATGGTCAGATTAAATAAATTTTTCTGCTAAAATTTTTAGAAGATAAATCCTGCTATTTTTCTGAACTTTCTTAATTTTTAATCTCTAACACATTTTGGGGAAAGAAAAAATAATCTATGAACTGAACTTTACAGCTCTTTTGGGTTATGGATGTCTTTCTTCCCTTTTGAATTGGCACAGAACAACCCTTGCACCATAAAAAATTCAACCAACCCCTTTAAACTATGCGTAATATTTTTGTAATAACTTTATTGATATGTTCATTTACAGCTGAAAATGCTGAGAACTTGCATAAAAAGGTTCACCTTTGTTGTGTTGTGATAGTAACCAGGGATGGACTGGGTCCCCGAGCCGGTTCGCCCTCATAGGTGATAGGACTCGCGCCTCCGAATGAGCAAGGACTCACACTCCTATAGTCCACGGTATGCGCGCTTGAGAGGACCCAGTCCGCCCTTGATTGTAACTTATTGTGGTTGATTAAATTTAATGAGTTGTGTTGCATTTTAAAGCTGGCACAGTATAACCTTGGTTTTTCTGATTGATTGATTGTTTGGCTTTTTTATGGCGCAAGAGCATCTGGGCTATACTGCGCCAAACATGGTAAAATCAAAGACTGTAGTAGTGGTTTTTCTGACACCGTAAAACATGAACATTTAAAAATTATTGTTGATTTTTTTTCAGGAACGATTGGAATTTGATCAAGGAGCTATTATTAATCAAGAGGTTAATATGTTTTATTAATGTTCCCTGTAAAGCAAATAAGCAAATGAATCCAGAAAATATTATTTGAGTTACATTATCACAGTAATCTGAAAGTGGACATATATGGTTGGTTTAGGGATGAAGTGCCACACTTATAAATCTTCAAATTAAATGATATTTTAATTGAACATAATATTTAAATTGTTTAATTTCAGTTTAAAAGTGATGAAGGAGCGAGGAGTAATGCAGAAAATGGGGATTTGCCAAGTTCTTGCCACGTTGCTTTTAGTACTCCGATGAAGGAGCCAATGTCATCACAAAGGCACAACAGCGATGTAAGAATATGAATTTATGCATGCAACCTTCATTCTTTCCTTGTAAAATAGTATAATAAAAAAACCCTCTTTCTTACATTGTTTTTATAGGATATATGTGGCTTCGAGGCAGCATTGGATCCCACAATTTCACCAATAAAGTTTACTTCTGCAGAAAATCCCGAAAACCTTAATCTAACGTCCAGTACAGATGAGTCCATCCTTGACCCAATTGCGAAATCGAAACTACCCGGTGCTAAAGTGCTGCCACCCAAACCTATTACAGTAAGAGAAATTTGCAATGAAAAACGTCGGTGTTTAGGTTTTATCATGTCCTTATGGTTGCAATGATCTCCCAAGTTCAACATAATAGGTGTATAATTCCTAGTAAACGTGTGTGTGCTTGCCAAATACCATTAACAGTTCCATGCCAATCATTGATTGGTGCAGAATGACCCTTGCTGTCCTTGCGTCATAAAAATGCAACCAACCAACACACCATCACAAGCCCTATAATAGCATAGAGACAACACACGTTCATCTTGCATTCCATTAAACCAGGTATTGGTGATGTCGTAGAAGGTGATTCTCCTCACCGTAGTCCTGGGCTTCGTTACCAAGCTAATAAAAGTTTGAATTTCCCAGAAAACCATAGTCGCAATATGACCCTAGTTGTCCCTGCACCATAAAACATAAACAGTGTTTTCAAACCAAATGATGCCATGTTGCTTTTGATATTGACAACCTCAGCAGCTTATACCAATATTAATGAAGAGTAAATAAAGGTAATTTCATGCGTCTGTGATACACAACTGTTACTAAAATGTCACCCTAGTAAGAAATCATTTTATCTCAATTTTTTTTTACCTACTGGACAGTTTTCGAATGTGCTTATCTGTTTCAAGACTGGGGACTCATCCATAGGTAATGGCTTAATGTGACCTGTAATATAATGCGCAATCGAGCTTAGCCCTATGGTGGCACAGTGTGGTAACACGTTCATTTAGTGCGCCGTTAATCCTGTTTCGACTCCCAACAGTGCCAAAAAATACTTACTCAGAGGTCTTATAAAGGTCACACTGCTCACTGTAGTCTGGGGTTTGGTTCTCTAGGCCTTACGAGATTCGGATTCCTCTGGAAAACAGTAGGTCCTGACGCAGCATGACCATTCTAGTCTTTGAGTCGTAAAACCACAAACGAACTGCAATTAAGCTTACTGGAAGTAGAACTTTGCCTGGTGAGTTCAAAAAGGCAGTGATAATTTGGCCACTGGGGCAACCTTTGAACATAAATGGCCACTAAAACAGCCTTTGAATGTAAATAATCATAGTTTGCGGGCTTTAGACATAAATCAATGGTAAAATTTCCATCTTTACACACCTATTTAGTTCGTTCTTTGGTTTAATATTAATTTAGTTAATTCCAAATGCATGTTTCATTGGTGATAAAGATTAGCTTCTGTTTATCTGAGGTTCAAATTCTGTTTGACTTGGTCGTATATAAAGATGAATTTAGAGGTGATGTGTCTGTGTAAGACTTACGTTGTTATTAATAATTAATATCTATTTTATTAATACCTTACCAAGAAAAAGGCTTATTTCCCTTCCAAAAGCAATTTTATTTATTGTATTTTTATTTTATTTAAGATGGTTTTTTAATCCTTTTTTTTTTTAATTAATTAATTAAGGATAAATTACCACATGTGGCAGACCCAGAAGAATTGACCTTCAGTGAAAAAAAACGGAAATTCGAACAAGTGACCCATCAATCACCTGAACCTGTGGTTTCGGCCGATGCAAAACAATTTAGTTTCCTATCACAACAGGAACTTGAAAGAATGCAAGAGGAAGAGAGTATGACATTTTTACATATATTCCATACCGCTTATTTATTATTTGTAATCTGCATTGCATTTGTGTAGCTATATGACTATTGGAAACACAGAATTTAATTCGCATTCTGCTAATTTATGCGTAAGTTACTTCACATATAGGGATACTGCTAAAAAAGGCTTCTTCCGGTGTAAATGTTCCATCGTTCGGTGGTTGCATTAAGCCTTCGATTTTGTTTTTGATGGGTGCAGAATGCCCTTTGCTGTCCTTGAATCATCAAAGTTAAATCATTATTCATTTTTGCTGAATAATTCTCCTATGATGTATACTATTCATTTATGATCAATAACATATATCATTTTTGATGATCCATTCTATCGTTTTGAAACGTGGAACTCAAAACACAAACTAGGATTAAAATATTTTAGTTAAGAACTTGGGATATTAGTCTACCGAATCATGATAGTGATTTGTTCGGATTTTTATGGCTCAAGAGCACCTGGGCTATACTGCGCCAAAGGTATAGTGGACCGTGTTTAGTCGATACTTTTTCAACTTGGGTACTGTCTAATGTTAACGACTTCCTCCTCAGAAGTTGTTACAGTTGTTTAACTTGGAACAGTTGGTTAAAATCAAAATAGGGTATAGGTAGCAATATGGGGACCTTTGTTTAATGAGTTTGTGTGGGACCTGCCATTGCTATTTTATTTGGCAAGCAATCGTCAGTAAACCAGTTTACGCACCGCATGACCTCCCCGAGGAAGAAATTGGTTGGCTTTGATTGATAGTTTCCTTGGAGCTCCATCTCCTCAGCGTTGAACTGTAGCTTAACGGTTATGGGATATATAAATCTAAAGTTGAACTAAGATTGCCATGTGCGGTGTGGAAACTTCAGTTTCGATGCGGCATAAGACAATCTTATTTAAATAAAAATTGAAATCTAGTATTGATAATATTACTCTGATACTTGGCTATTTATTTGTTAATTTTAATGTAAATTAGCGACATGAGATAGACTTGCAGCTTAATTTCAATTGAGGAATGATGCTGAATTTAGATGGGATGCATAAGGAGGAGTTGAGACCATACCAAAGAACTGTTGTTAACAAGACAATGAATACTCCACTATGTAGCCTTACACTATGGGAAATCTGCAGTTATAATAAAGTCCCACTGCCCATTTCCGTATTGTGGTGGCGTAGTAATTAGACATCCATCGTGACATTTTTCTACCCACCATATTTCAGGGTTTTGTTCCCTTCGTGGCACATTTGCATAGCGTATCACTAATCCAGGTTTGACTCCCAACTGTGTCAAAATAAGAAGGAAAAAAACGCCCTTCTGTGGTCCTAAGACTTGGCTTCCTGGGTCTTTGGAGGTTCAGACTTCTCGGAAAGCTATAGGTCCTTGTACAGTATGACCTTTGCTGTCCTTATACCGTAAAACACAAATTGTTCCCTATGCGTCAGAAATACAGGTTTCTTGGAAAACTAGATTCCAGCCCAGCATTACCTTAATTGTCTTTGCACCGTAAAACACAGTTTACTCAAATTTGTAATTTTGTTTGTGTTAAATAGATTACCATCATGAGTCAAACTCATTTCGTACTACATGAATGTTACCTGATATATCCCACCGTAGAAAGCAGTGTTTCTCAAACTCTAGTTGTTCACTGACCACTTTAATTCTTTACTTATCGGGGGTGATTTGGGGGTGAGGGAGTCTGTAGATCTTCAAGAAAAAAAGTGAAAATTTTTGTGTAAAACCCAAACAATTGAGCACTTTGCACCTTTCTAAAAAACTTCTGTAATTATGGTAATTATAATTCTTAAAGACTTGAAATAATTATTAAGAAGTTGATAGAGTATTTGTGAGTAGTTTTGAAAACTGTCTTTAATTACGTGAATTTGGTGTGTTTTAAAATTTCTTACACTTTAAATAAAAATATTAATAATCTGTGAAGGGACTTCTGGTCCATAATTGTGCATTAATTATATTAATTTGCAGAGGGAAAATTGTCACATATGACATAATTGTGCATTAATTATATTAATTTGCAGAGGGAAAATTGACATATGACAGAGGAAGAAATAAAAGCATATCATGTATTATATGATGATAATGAAGAACCTGTGACCTATGATGACATTTTAGAAAACCAAATTTCTTCACCGAAGCCATTGGAAACTCCTCCAATCAGGTAAGACATATGAGTGTCTTAGACTGGCTAGAGCCACAGTTTATCTATGCAATGTCATTCCATGGGTTCGCTCTATCGTGACATAGAGGTAACCCGTCGATCGTACTGCTAATGTGAAAATATGCTCTTTTCCAACAAAGAATTTTTTTTTTTTTAATTAAAATATGGCCATTTTTTAGAACTTGATATATAGTTTGTTAGTTATAATAAGTAGCCTTTCCTATCCCTCCAAAGTCCTCCATCATCCACTAAGAGCAAGATTCCAGTGAGGACAGTAAAGGCCGAGGGACGCTCCCAGAATCAAGTTTTGGAGGGATGGAGATCTGAATCAAGCGACTCGGACATGACACCTGCTCAACAGAGGGCGCTGCAAGCTGCAAAGCGGGCCGCTTGGAGACAGGCTAGGTAAAACCACTTCCGTACTTTATTTTAAATATACATTTATTTTTAATTTCATCAACTATTCTGTTATTGTAATTTATTATTCTACTAACTGTAATTTGTGTGATCTATATATTATCTATATATGAATTATTTTAAGCAAAAAGTAAGAGATAATAAAAGATAATGTTTAGTAAAAATTAATAGAATGTATTTACTAAACTACCCTATTTTCAAGAACAGCCATCAGGATGAAACATGAAAAAACACAAGACAACAAAACATGGTATATTATGATCTAATAGCCTTCTACATCTAAAACTAATCAGCTATTAGTTAACACCCTATGGTAGCGGCCCTGCGGTGGCGCAGTGTGGTAACACATTCACATAGTGTACCATTAATCCAGGTTTGACTGCCAACAGTGCAAAGAACGCTTACTCAAAAATTTCATTGCTCACTGTAGTCCATGGTTTGATTCCCTAGGTCTTAAGAGGTTCGGATTCCTCAGAAAATTGTAGGTCCAGAGGTTTGGATACCTCGGGAAAATTGATTCCTCAGAAAACAGTGGGTCGTGGCGCAGCTAATCATTGTAGTCTTCGAGTCCTAAAACCACAGACATAAAACCCTATGGTAGCACAGTGATAACACACTTGACTACAATGCAAATAATCCTGATTTGATTCCATCAGGTACTAGAGATGAGACAAGCTCAGTCTGGGCCTGAAACGGGCGCGGGCTCATAAGACGGGTGCAACTGAAACCGAAAACTGACTGTTCTATACTGAAGTTTAGTCTAGTGCTCAAATTTCCACAGAGTATTGTGGGCTCAGTTTGCAAGTTGGCAGGCTCGGGCTTAAAAAAATTGAGCCCAAACTCATCTCTATCAGGTACCAATGCTTACTCTTTTGCAGATCTGCAAGACAGGTTTGATTTTCTGGGTTGGTTGTTCCCAAATGTATTACTATTCACAGCACCTTTAACGTATCAGGAATTTTTCCACAGCGCATTTAGTATTCTAAAACCATACTAAGTGCCAATTTTGTGATGAAAATATTTTCTCCATATCTGGAGGCATCACAGGGCGGATAGGTCAGAAGCCACTACTCTTCGCCATGAAGATTTAAATTCTTCGGAAAACTCTGTAGATCTTTGTGTACAGTGTTCTCAGTTCTTATACCATAAGACATCAATGTAATTAGAGGTGAATTTACGGTTTTGCTGCCTATAGGCTCTAACTATATTTGCTGCCTGTAGGCAGAGATATATTTTGCCCCTAATCTTACTAAATGTTACTAGAAGTGTAACAGAGACTTCGGTTCTTTTGTCAAATTCTTCATTTGGCTTCCCTGGCGATTATTTCAAATTCATCTTTTTACAAGTATTTGCGAATTTGGCGCTTTTTGATCCTCTTTCAAAATGGTCCCCATGGCAGCTCTCCCTTTGCTAATGTCTAATTTAGGTCTCTGAAAATAAGCTAAAAATTAATAACTCAATTGGCCACCGAAAACTTGAGCCTCACCTTTACAAATTTCTCATCATGGGCATCAGCCTACTTAGCCTGTTGGTAAATATTCCTGCCACTGAGCAGCGGATGTGTTTTCATCATTTTTATCGCCAGTGTGGCGATTGGAAGCCTTTCAGTTTTGAAAAATGTGTGTTCTAATGTGACGTCGTCTGTTCTTGTCCTCTGTCTAAAACTTTCCTTCATTATTCTCATACTCCTAATCTTCCGGGGTCTTCCTCCTCTCTATCTGGTCCTCTTGTCCTTAGATGTTCCACCTATCTTCTTCGTTTGGGGCGGGTTCTCATAATCTTAATTATTCTAGCTCTTTCTGTTCCTTCTACATGTCCAAACTTCCCAGATTTTCTTTTATTTCTATCACAAGCTGTAGGTATCGATGCAGATGACATATTTCATTATGTTTTCTAGTTCTCCATTCACTAGTTTCATTAACTACCTTGTATATTTTCCCCCTGAAGCACTTTACTTTCCCCCATACTCTCAATAATTTTTTGCCATTACCAATTACTATCCATGTCTTTGTTCATTTAAAACTGTGGGTCTCCTATTATTTATAGATGGTGACCCCCCTTTTTTTTTTAAGGATATTCGTGGAACTTATTTTTGAAATGCAAAATACACCTATTCCCATTGCTGTTCTTAACATAATCTCTGTGTTAATATATTGTATTAGCTGATAAAATGCTCGCAAAGAAAAGAATGGTTTTTCGGCATCTGGTGGGAGCCAAACTTCCATTTTTTTTTTTATTGACCATTAATCAAGGAGATATGGTTTAACTTCCGCCAGGCACCAAAAATCACACTTTTCTTTGCAAGTATTTGATTTTCTAAAACAATCACATCATTGGCTATGGTGAAAACATGTGTGCCAATCCTCCCGATCTTCCGGTCAGAAAACAACTTCCGATTTTTGGAGATTTCATCTAAAATGCTGATTTTTTTAAAAAAAATTAAATACCTATTTTTCTTGATGCGTATTTATTTAAATTTTTATGCATATGTGCTTATTTAATAATAAACACACGTACATAAACACAAATATCTTTAAAAAAGCTGGAGAAATTCATGCGCCGTTGACTGCGCATGCGTGGCGTGACGTGGAATTGTAGCTCCAGCTATGACATAGAGTGATGCCCCTGCACAACGAAATCGCGCATCTGTATTTGTAGTTGTTGGGGAAGGCAAGAAAGAATGTGCTACATCCATAAGGTTTTGGTCAAGCACGTGACTCTTTATAGGGAAGCCATGTGTTAGACATAGCTGGTATTTCTTTGCTCTGGAAAGAAAGTTTTGTTTTTAGGTGTTTTTGAAAACAACGTTAACGATGTCGACCGTTAATAAAAGGTACTACCAAACGTTTAAAGCCAAATATATGAAGATGTTTAATTTTATTCAAAAATCAAGACTGGGGCCAAAATATGCTTTCTGCATGTGTTACAGTAAAGACATAAGCATTACTCACGGTGGTAAACGCGATATTACTTTGCATTCTGAGACTGTTGAACATAAGGAGACGTTCAAGGCTGTAGAGTCTAATCATAGTATCAAGCCTTCATTTTTTGCATTTAACGATACCTCCATGATTAAAGCTGAATGTTTATTTACATTGTTTTTCATTGAACATAATTTGCCAATGAATTGCAGCGATCACGCGGGGATGCTCTTTCGGAAAACGTTTCCTGACAGCAGTATTGCAAAACAATATGGATCTGCAAAGACCAAAACTTCTGCAATTATGAAAGAAATGTCTGCAAAGGAATCCTCATCACTTGTTGAAAATTTAAGGTGCTATCCATTTTCAATTGCAACTGATGGAAGCAACGATGTTGATTCAAAGCTGTATCCAATAGTGGTAACTTTCTTCGATACTTTATGTGAAAAAATTGTGAATTGTCTTTTATCTGTGCCAACTTTGAAAGAAGATGCTACTGGGTTAAATATTGGAAATCTTCTGGTAAGTGCTTTACAATCTGAAAACTTTCCAATTTCTAATTGTGTTGCCTTTAGCTGTGATAATGCACCTGTTATGATAGGAAAAAAAGCAGGTGTAGCAGCAGTGTTAAAGAATCATCACCAAAATATTGAAATTATGGGCTGTTCCTGCCACCTTATTAACTTAGCAGCTGAAAAGAGTGCTGCATGTTTGCCATTTAAAATCGATGAAATTTTGGTAGACATTTACTATTACTTACAAAAGAGTTCGAAAAGAAAAGATAGGTTGAAAATTCTTCAAGAATTTCATGAGACTGATATAAAAAAGGTACTAAAACACGTTAGCACTCGTTGGTTGTCTGTTGGAAAGTGCTTAGAGCGTATAATCCAGCAGTGGCAACCTTTGATCATTTTTTTTTAAGGAAATGGCCATGAAAAGGAATCAAATCACCCCACTTTCTTTCTTTACTATTCCCTCTATCAAAGTTTTGGTTGAAAATGCAGATAAAGTGAAAGAACGTAACAGCAAAAAAGCATCACAGAAATTAAAAAGGAAAGCTCAAAATTATGTGGATATTTCTAAGAAACAAAAAACTGAAAACTCCATGTCTCGTGAAGAAAGGTTGTTTTATTTTCTGTCGGAAGATATCAATAAGGCTTTCTGTTTATTTTTATCTTATACTGTGCCTGTATTTGAAAAAGCAAATGTTCAACTTCAGTCTGCGGAACCGCATATTCATATGCTAAAATCTCTTCTCTTAAAATTGTACAGAGAAATGCTAGTGAAATTTGTAAAACCAAACATGATAAAATTATGTAGTGATATTTTGAAAGTCCACTATCATGAGAGGAGTAATCAAAAAGATGATGTTGATATCTTAATTGGAAATGGAACACTGAAAGTAATCCAAGATTTTAACATCCATGATAAAAATGAATTTTATGAAAACGTCAGAAGCTATTTCATAGCAGCATGTGACTACATGCACAATAAATTTCCTTTTGAGTTAGAAGTGTTACATCATGCAGAGGTTACACAAATATTGAATTTTGAAAATGCATCATTTTCCAGCTTAAAATATTTTACAGAAAAATTTCCTGTTCTTTTGTTCAATAATACAGAAGATGAAGCTGTTGATTTTCCAGCTATGCTTTACAAACAGAATTCAGTGAGTTCCAGGCTTTCGAAGTTCCACAAACTGTGAGTAATGAAGGTAGCATTGATGCACAATGGGCGGCCATAGGTAAAATAAAAAATGATACTTGTGAATTAAAATTTAAACGACTTTCTCAGGTTATGCTGTCAATACTTACGATCCCTCACAGTAATGCAGCATGCGAGAGAGTCTTCAGTCAAGTGAAGAAAATTAGAACTGACTTCAGGTCAACCATGTCTGATGACACATTAGAAAATTTACTAATAGTTAAATGCAGACATGTGAAATGTTATGAGAATGTATTTGACAAAAACTTTCTCGAAAATGCAAAATCTTGCACTACAGCATTTGTAAATTCTAAGAATTAATATTGCGTTTAATACAGTTTAATCCTCTATTATTATTAATTTAATAAATACTTAATTTCCTCATTGTGCCCTTTTTTCATAAATTATGTATGATTTTGTTTAATTAAAAAATGGTGGCCTGCCCGCACCTGCGACTGACTACAGATTTTTCACTTCTAGAAGTTGGCACCTATGGGTGAGAATTATTTAAATAAATATACTTCATGTTTCATCAGAGTGAATTTGTATTTTAAACTCGATTGAAACGTATTTTGCAGGTTGCAGAATAAATAATATTTAAAAAAAGCTAACTTTTTCATAAAGGAAATGAAAGTTCCTTACGGTGTGCAAATTTTGAGTGAATAAGACAAATTTTTCAGACCTTGTATTCACATACAGATGTTTGAACTCTCTGTGTGTGGCAACTGCGTTAAGGCATCGATCCCGTCCTTGGTGACAAATCATGCTGTTTCAGATGTGAAAATTCAAATAAATATGATTTATCAGTCTTGATTGTCCTCTTCAGTATTAACTTTGGTGAATTTCAGGTCAGAGTTAAATTTAATACTTAAACAATTTTTTACTTTTAAGTGTTAACAATTAGATTGTTCAGTCCGAAAAAGTTTAAATGTATGTTTCTGTGGCTTCATGACCATATGTTGTACTGTAGGTTGAAATCTTTAGAAGCAGATGCCGTTAGAGCTCAGATATTTATCGCCAAAGCTCGTGAAATGTCTCAGTCATCCTTGGATGGTGTTGCTGAAGATTCTATTGGTGAGTTTTGGCCTCCTTGTATTAGTGAACTTACTTTCTTGGTTCCATTTTAGTACGTTGTATTAATTTTTTATTTTATCCATTGATTTTTGCTTTTGCTCACTGTATTTATGAGTTGTTAATTTGCTCGACTTGTTTTTTGTTTTAAAGCAAGATTTTATTTCATTAGTGAAATTTAATTTCTTCCATTGTACTGCTGAGCTGTACTATTGTTTATTCTCTTGATTGGTTTTAATTTACTCTATGCTCTGTTAGCAAGTTTTTGCTTTTTCATTCTATTAGATGGCTTAAATGACCTGGCTGTCGTGGCCACTACCTCCTTTTCCAGTGGGCTGGACTCCCAGTAAGCTTGGTTCTGTACAAATGTACCATGATTCGTAGAGCATGTTAAGTATGGGTATGCTGGATTTGTTTGCCGGTCCATCACAGCATGGCCCTTGCACCTTAAAGTTCACAAACAAACTACCAGTAGAATTGGTTCTATGCAAATGTACCATGATTCGTAAATCATGCTAAGTATGGGGTTGCTGGATTTGTCTGCCAGTCCGGCCCAGCATTACCCTTACACCTTAAATTTCACAACCGAATTGCCAGCAGGATTGGTTCTGTGCAAATGTATTGTGGTTTGTAAGTTATACTAAGCAAGGGTGCTGTATTGGACTTCCAGTGTGAGCCTGGTTTTGTGTAAATGTATCATGGTTTGTAAATCATTCTAAGCAGGGACATAGCAATTCAAAAATTAAGGAGCTCAAATGGCTTTAAAAATGCCTTGATATCTAAAGGGAGGAGTTTGAGCCCTCTAACCCCTCCCTCCCTTCTTACATCACTGAGGCTAAGCCATCTGCCACATCCCAGATATCCATAGCAGAATCTTGGCACATAAAATAGGTAATAGAATATTATTTCTTGTCGGTAAATTTCTGAATATACCTGAAGCTGTGATTTAATTTCACAACTTGTCGGTAAATTTCTGAATATACCTGAAGCTGTGATTTAATTTCACAACAACACTGTGCAGTGTTAAAACAGTTGTAAACGTTCAGTTGTACCATTTCAACTGTATTAATTTGTTGTCTTCTCAGATCTGTTATAAATTATATCATCCATAACGTTTGTGCTCATTGTGTTTCATGTTTCATCAAATCGCTCAATTGTGAACTTGTTTAAAAAAAATTTTAAATTCAATTTTTAACGTTTTTTGTTTTAATTTCTTATGAAAAGAAAATTGTTTGTTGGGACTTTCCAATTATGTGAGATATAAAATACTTGTTTTTCTTTGAGAAAAAGCATTATCAGTTTTATTATATTCTGTTTTCCATGCAGGTGATATGCCCTCAGATGTAGAAGATTCTGAAAGTTCAAAAATAGAACTTGGTGACGATGAGGTACAAAACTCTTTTCATCCATGAGCCCCTCTCTCTCTCTCTTTATATATATATATATAGTTATTTATTACAAATGCCAGACGTTTAACTATTTAGTCATTAACCTTTGAGCTTTCCAATATTTGCTGACGATATCTTGAGAACTTTTTAGTGCCACTGTACACGTTAAGATGATCCGATGTCATTGGTTGGTTGCTGTTGCACAGCTTGCAATCAGGGTTTTCAGCCAGGCCAAAGCTAAACAAGTATGCTTGCAGACAGTCATGTCCAGTTAATGTGCGAAATTTTACCACGGCAGCAGTTCTGGAAGTATCCAGAATAATTGATTTAGGGTGGAGAAGTATACCCCAGGGTTAATTTAAAGCTTTGTTTAAAATGTCCAGATTGTTGCATTTACTAAAATAGTGACGTATAAATAGTTTCGATGAGTGAAATATCATGGTCCCTTGTGGTCTCTGCAAGATAGATGTGCCTTTCTTGGCCGGCTGATCAGCAATTTCTTTGCCTTCCAACTCAATATGTGCAGGGACCCATTGTAGGCTGATCTTGTCCTTCAAATCTTTCAATGTGGACCTATAGCCATAAATGTGGTTGTAAAAGTGCTTTTTATTGTTGGAAATGGCTTCAAGTGCCGCTTTAGAATCGGAGTGAATGACAGCATCAAAAACAGACAAGATGGATCTTCGCATGCTCCAAAACATCCTTAATTTCTTGGCTTATGAGCCACTTGCTGGACGTTGAACTGATGCTGTCTAAAACCAGCTTGTGCCGGTATTCACTTTCTAAAACCATTCAAGCCAGGAAACTATTCGCTCCAAAGTCTTGACCAGGACGCTTGTCAACGACATTGGTCTATAGCTAACTAAGTTATTAGGAGGCTTTCCTTTCTTTAAAATTGGAATAATATCAGCTTTTTTCCACATGGCTGGGACAGTTGTATTCCAACTTCTGTTAAACAAATCAAGGAGAATATGAGTACATTTTGAACCCAAATTCATTAAGAATTCTCCGTGAATAAAATCTTGGCCCGGACTTTTGCCTTTATCAAGACGGTGAATTGTCTTTTTTAGTTCCTGCATACTCGAGTCTAAATTAAAAATCGTGTGGTCCAGTTGCGGGCCTCTTGGGCAAATCACTCAAATCCCTTTTAATTTGTCTTTGCAAACGTTTTTGCTTTATGCCAAGGCGCTGTGATCTTTAGTAAAAGGATACAAAAGCATTAGATACCTCTTATCATCCAAAATCTCTTTACCATTGATAACAAAGGGCTGTATAGCTTTATTAAAGCCTCTGTTACGAAGTTTATTAACAAATTTAAAAACTTTTTTTTTTGTTGTCTTTACGATAGTCAATATTTCTAACGAAATTATCAAAACAGTCCCTCTTTGCCTTACAGATGGCTTTTCTCAGCTTGCCTACTGATTCTTTCTACTCCTGAACAACCCGTACTCTCTTCGTGTATTCAGCTAAATTGAGAGTTGAAATACTTTGCCATTTCAAAAGATCAAGTGAGGAATACCAAAAAAGGCTTATATTTGAATAGTTTCCCTCTAGAAATCCATTTCTTAGCAGCTTTTAATATTTCTTAGAAGAAAAAAAAAAAACAAGCATCAGTTCTGCTCAATTAAGAAAAGTCAACATAATTCAAATTATTTTCTAGTTCAGGACTGAAGTTCTTCCAAATAGCCTTTTTAAAATTCCATCTATTTTTAATGTCAGCATAACCCTTGCCCAGACTTGAGTTAATGGCAAAAGAAGATATTCCGACTCGGTGACACGAATCTGGGTCATAAAGGATTTCCCTATTAAAATTCTCCGCAATGTCCTCAGAAGTAAAAGTTATATCAGGCGTGGTACTTGTTCCATTATAATGAAGATAAGTTGGAGTATCTGTAACGTTGTAGATAAGTTCAATTTTTTCTGAATTTAAAAGGTGATCCAAAGCTTTGCCAGCACTGTTACTATCGCCATAGCCCCATTTTGAATTATGAACATTGAAATATCCCAGTAGAATAGTTTTATTAGAGACAGAAATATTATCAAAATTTAATTTGGTGTTACCTGAGGGGCTATAGAAGGCATAAATTTTAAAGTGGTTGGACTTTTTCCAAACATCCACTTTCACCACTTCAACTCCACAATTGCTTCCGAGTTCACTAATAGTCTCAAAGGTAAAAAACAAGTCCTGTCTAACTCCAACAAGGATACCGCTGGCATTTTCCCTTGATTTTGGTAATAGCTGTACATGAAAATCTGGGCAAGAACGTTTTTCCAAATGAGCTTGGGTTAGGTTTGCCTCTATAATGAAGAAGACATCGACATCCTCAATATTTAGAGTAACCATTAGTTGTGTGTGCTTCTCATGAGAAAAACCGCTGGCATTCTACTGTATCATTTTTAGTCGATAAACGCTGATAGGAAATTTATTTAGCTGTTTCTTACTCATATATGTGTGTGTGTGTGTGTGTGTGTGTAATAGCGATAATTGGAAAGTGGCAGAAGTTGTAATAGATTTTGTGTTTCCCTGAGTGCACCATGTGGAGGCCTATTACATCACACCCGCTTCGAAGAACTGTTAAGGAATTTGGGAATTAAACATGGAGCATATATATAGTGATTGAAATATATATATATATTGATTGATTGAAATTAATATATATATATTATTGATTGATTGAATCTATATATATATAGTGATTGAAGAAAGAGGGGTCTTTTATCAAGACTTTCACAAAAATTATTGACAGTTTCCGTCCTGCAATTTGCATCTACTACACTTCAACTAGTAAAAATTTTCTCAGAATGTAATAAAGCAAGGTCAGAAAGTGAAAGATGGAAGAAAAAGGGATGTAGGTCCCGACACGACGTGGCCTTTGTTGCCCTTGTGACATAAAAACTCTAAACACAAACTTTAGTATCTATGACAGATAGGCATAGGTGCCACTCTTTCGACCTGTGGACGAAAATACATCTTTTGAAACTTTTAAAAACCTGACCAGATAGTTGAATTTTTTTATTTAACAGTTTTCTTTTAAAACCCTTAATGTACCTTGAATTTCACTAACTTAATTCACTAATTTAATTTAATTTTGGACTAATCCTGGATCGTCGAGCATTCAGCCGTAGGATGTATCTATAACTCAAGAGAGTGTGGGAAATTTTTTTAGTGTGTAATGTTCAGCTGCTCGTTATATAATGTATTTATCTTCTTTACAGGCTCAGCAAACAGCCCACTCCGTACGCAGTTCCGATATTAATAATACCTTTGAAGGAAATGGTATGTACTATTGGGTTGATTTTATTGTATATACACTGGGTTGACTTACGCTACATTTAAATTTTGGACCTTTATACTAGTTTAGATGTAAATTCACAATTGTAGCTGAGTTGTTAGCAATCGTTTCAGCGGACAAATGGTCAGCCATCATCATAACAAAACACCGTCTTTCTCTGTTCTCTTTATTTTGTTCTTGTGATGGTAGACCATTTCTCCACCAAAACAATTGTTAACAACTCAGCTACAATTGTGACTGTCTGTCAATTTTCATTTAAATTATGCCCTGCGGTGACCCAGTGTGATGACGCGTTCGCCTAGTGCGCTGTTAATCCGGGTTCGACTCCCAACAGTGCAAAGAACACTTAGTCAGAGATCTCATAAAGATTGCACTGCTCACTGTAGTCTGGGGTTTGGATACATAACATAAGAGGTTCGGATTCCTCGGAGAAAAGTAGGTCCCAACGCAGCATGGCCACTCTAGCCCTTGACTTTACGTTCTTTTTGGTTTTACGGCTCAAAGACTACAGTGGTCATGCTGCGCCGGGACCTACTGTTTTCCGAGGAATCCGAACCTCTTAAGGCCTGGGGAACCAAACCCCGGACTACAGTGAGCAGTGCGATCTTTTATGAGATCTCTGAGTAAGCGTTCTTTGCACTGCGGGCAGTCGAACCCGGATTAACGGCAGACTAGGAGAACGCGTTACAACACTGCGCCACCGCAGGGCCTGTAGCCCTTGAGCCGTATAACCACAAAGAAGCAAAAGCAATCAATCATTTAAATTATTTGCACATTGTATTTCACCTATACCATTACTTTGTTGTTGTTGCCGCCCCAAGCTGGCATAGCAGTAATGTATTTACATGTCATTGCATATGCATTTACACATGGACTTTCCTCCCATACTACCATAGAATGTGTGTCGTTTCCCCACCCACTATAGTCTTCGGTTCAGTAAAGTGTAGGTCTTCATGGATTATGACCTTACTGACTTTGTTCGTAGAACACAAACCAATCTTGTTGGATGTCGTCTGTTTCGATTGATTTGTTCAGCAGTCATAGAATGTCAAAATTAAAAATTGGTTGCTTTAATTTCATTTCTGATACGATTTAGTGTAATTTAACTTTTTGGGGCAATATAGAAACTACACCTCTATTGAATCGGGAATGAAGAAAATTTGGCCCAAATGTTGCTTATAGGTCCAAATCAAAACCATCACCAAGAAACGATTTTTTAAAAAAAGTACTAGCTATAAGTAATGTAAAATTAAACCTAATTAAAGCAGTCATCTAACTGAAGAGAAATAATAGGAAGGGAAGTATAAAAAGGGGATGGAAGAAATAATATCTGGCACTATTGCTATATTCGTTCCAATTAATTGCCCGTTTTAGTCCACGGATTGGTTTATTAGTCCCTAAAATATCCAGATTTCTCGGAGAAAACGTGGGTCCACTATCATGTGGTGCCATGAAGTTAACGCATTCTTCTACCATGCCATTAAAACCGATTCCGCTCTCTCACTCTTGGTAGTATTGTAGAAGACATGCCGCTTTTTTGCCCACCGTAGTGCAGGGCTTAGTTCATTTGGCAGTAGATGTTAGGATTCCTCGGAAAACTGTAGATAACTAGCATAGCATGACCTTTGCTGTTTACCGTACAAAAAATTGAAATTTGAATCTCAGTGGCATCAGATGCTTTCCATTTATTCTACCCATCTGTATTTCATGGTATCATTCCATATGTAACGGAACTTTGGATCTTTCACCAAATCGTAAATCCTAGAGCAGCATTTGTTCTTGCGCCATAAAGATTCGACCATTTGCTCTCCTTGTGCCATAAAGATACAACCATTTGCCATCCTTGTGCCATAAGGATACCAACCATTTGCCCTCCTCGTGCCATAAGGATACCAACCATTTACCCTCCTCGTGCCATAAGGATACCAACCATTTTCTCTCCTTGCACCATAGAATGCAAACGTGTGAATGAAACAGATTAAATGTCAACTGAATTCTCAAGTCAATGTTAAAAGGTGGTCAACATTTGACGTTGCCAGTGAAAGCTGAACCACCTTCCAGGAGAAAGATGACATCCATAAAGTGGTTTGGCGCAGTTGGCGATATTGGACCTACAAAATTCAGATCAACCTTGAACTGTTTTTGCAATTTCTATATGTGTTAATTTAGTACAGTAAAACCTCCCAACAACGATATTCGATATAACGATAAATCCCTCTACAACGATAATTTTTCTCGGTCCGTATAATAGTGTTGTAGAGAGGTTTTACTGTAATTAATTTATTTCAATATATGCTTTAATTGTATTTTGACTATCATAGAAAAGAAAAGTGATGTACATTAAAAGCATGTGAAATGTTATTAATAATGTTTATAATTATAAATAATATTAATTATAATTATTGTATTTGTGCAGGTATAGAGGAAAAGAAGAATGTGTCTTTTCAAGAAAATGCCTCATCAGTGCCTAAATTGTCCAACAAAAAGAAAAAGCGACGTCCGAAAAATCGATAACTTTTAAGCCTGTACATAGTGTTATTTAATACACGCTTGTGATGAAGCGAGCTCTTGTTATCAAAGTGTCAAAAATGTGCGATGTGTAACTTAAACTGGGCATACATCATAACAGGGTTGTCATATCGGCGAAATTGGTACTAAAATGGACTCTAAAATCTAAAGTGCATTAACACAATGTGCCAAAGCAATTTTTTCTTTGGTGTAGGTTCTCTCTTGAGTGAATTCGGAAGACAGTAACGTAGGAAGTAACAATTTTTTAATGAAACGAGGCCAGATTTCTTAAATCAAAGAAAGCAAATGGGATTTTTTTTTTATTCATATATTAGACATGTTTTGTCCTGATAACGTTATTTCACTACATGAAATGGTTCGGTGTGCTCTGAGCAAAAGGATTTTTGGATTCCATTCACTGTAGGACGTGTCCTATGACCATGAATATTCTGAACCCGCTTAAAAAACAAAACATCTTAATATTCGTTCTGTTGGAAATAGATTTTTCTTGCAAATATAATGCTAAATAAATCGTGTGCCCATTGTGATTTTAATATTTTTAAAATTTTATATTAATACTTTTGCTAATGTGATGTTCTTTTCACTAGCTGACATTCGTTTTTAATTCAACATATATCCCAAATCGACTATTATACAAAAATGTTTGTATGTGATATTCGTATAAATTTGGTTAAACAGGAATCATCCTTTACTGTTTATACACGATGATATAAATTTGTTTGGCAACAGTAGGTGATACTCGTACATAGTCATGTAATAAATTATTATTAATTCATTCATGTAACATAGAATCCATGTCCTAATTTTTGGTTAATGAGCTGCCATACATTTCCTCCTCTTGTTTGGCGCAGTCTGACCTTTACTGTCCTTGCGTCATATAAATTCAAACAACTCGCATATTTAGAAGTAATTTGAAGGTGCCCATTATTTTTAACGAATATATTAATTTAAATTTATATTGATAGTTTTTGAGATTTCTCTCCCATATACAGAAACTTTTATAATATTTGTAATTGAAATTTAATGTCTTTAGTTTTTTTATTCTTATGTGTTAATCTTGTAAGAGGAATAATTTATGAAACAGTCAGCTGTGCCTCGAAAATGACTTGATAAGATCCGTCCAATTTTTACTTTAATCTTGACTTGGTATTACCGTTAGTGGTTGTATGTTCTAAATGTCTCCTTGAAGTTAATTGTATATAGTTATAGAAACTCTCTTCGTGGTGCCGGTGTCTCAATGTGGCATCGATATCTGTGACACTTTGGTGTGACACGTTTTTGTATAGTCTGTATCTCCTTATGTAGGAGGATAAACAAATGGTTTTCTCGGGTGATAGGTCTCCAATGGCATTATGCATATGTAACGTTATGTTTATCATTTTAATTTGCTGGGGTTTTATGAATATTTACTTATATTATAAATGAAGAAATGGGAGGGGACATTTTAATAAAGTTTAAATGTTATGTCTGTACATACTGCAAGCATTGTGAGCAATGTACTAAGTATATACGCATGGTATAAGCGAGTGGATAATTTATTTTTTAAATCAAGGATTTTTTACATGTAAGTTAGCAATATCAAATGAACATTCTTAACTAATGTGATTTTAATGTGTTAATCTTCTTTTTGAGCTACATCTATACTTGGCGTTTTTCGTGCTGTGTTTTCTAATTGAAATTTAAAAAAAAAAAAAATAGTTTGGAGTTTTACAATCTTTGCTTTATACCGATCTCTATATTGAGCCATGTGAAATTTGTGGCGAGTCCCCAGAGTAGATCTGTGTAAAGATGTGAACAGATGCTTAGAATTTTTTAACCAACGCTGGGGGTCGTAGGCCAATATAAAAAATAATTTTTACTCTTTAAGTTCATTATTGGCACGTTTTCATTGGTTTTCAATCTTGTTGCCATCTACTTTTTCAACTTTCAGATTAACTACTCCTTGTCTGTGGTGCTAATAATTAGATTTGCATCTGTCGAGGACTAGAATACTTTGGTATTGAATACATGTATGTATAAAATCATTGAGAGTGATTGGTCTATGTTGCTCATAGTAATGTTCATGGAATATTCATAAGTACCAGTGTGATTCAGAAGTCATTGTCATTTTGTAAAGTCGTCCTTTGTTGGGCAATTATTTAGTGCTCATGCGTTTTGCATATATGGTCAGCGCATGACTGGGAAACCTGTATCAGCAATCTTACATTAATAAATAAGAGTGTATGCCGCTGTAATTTTTTTGGAAAATTTGCCGCCATGAAAAGCTATGGACTATATACGAACAGAGTGCTATTATAATTAAAAAAAAAAAATAGAAAAAAGATTGACTTCTGAAGTGATGAAAATGTTATACTATGGAAAAGGGAGGAGCAGTGTCTGAAAGAAGGGCAAGAAATTTTGATTTCTAAATGAAGGCTTTTGCAGGTGTTCCTGTACACCTGCAGTTGTCGGGGAATTTCAAATTGGCCTTAAAGGTCTGGGGAAAAAATGAGATTTTTTGGTTTAACCTGAAAAAGGCGGATTAAATCTTCTCAACCTCTGTTTTGAATAGCTAAATTTCGTGTACATATGAAGCAGGTTTCCCTACAATTAGGTTCACGCAACTGATTGCCCTCAATTAGTCATAAAGTTTTCCTGGAAAAGTCAAGAGTTTTTTCCCCTTCTCCAACCTGAGTAGGAATTCTGTAAGGCAGCCATGAAGGCAAACAGGTGCTGGGAAATCTTTGACGGTAAGTTCTGAAGCTGTAGATAATTGTAAAATAAGCTGAAAATATACTTCATTCAACGTTTGTTTGCAAACAAGCTCAGCAAGGTGCACAGAAGCTTTCAATGAATCGAGACCTGACAATGACTTTTGAAACACCCTGATACAAACATCTTTCAATATTGTGATTTTCAGTAGCGAAGATCAGTTTTGGCTTATTAGGTTTAAGTCAGCCTCAACAAGCTGTGGTGTCTGTGATTTGTATCGAGATCCAGAAGTCACGTTAAGGTACTTGGTCCGGCATAAGTGGAGCCATTAAATGTTATTGCTAATGTAAAATTCTATTTGAAGGATATGATTTTACTGAACTGGGTTATTTTAAAATTGATTCATAAATCGATACTTTTTTAAAATCGAAATTTATAAGTATTTTTAATGAAACAAAATTTTTTTATATGTATTATTTTCTAAATGTGCTGCTCACAGCGTGTTTTTCCATAGATATATATTTCAATTTTGTTATATTTGGTGATTTCTATTGCATATTATTTTCTTCATTTGGAAATTTGAAATAAAAGAGATGCTAATAAAATCTTTGTTTTATTTGCACGTCGTTTAAACATGTGATCCCACTTCAAATAACTATAAGCACTTTGTGAATATTTAATTTAGAATAATTTTGATTACCAATGATACAATCAGGCCTGTATTAAGATTTCAAAAAGGAAAAAAGGTGTTACTTTGTGCAAGACTTTGGGTAGAGAAGTTTCAAGATGGCCATAGCTTGTTCGTGAAAAAAGAAAATTAATAGTTCAGATGCGTGAGCTGCTGCTAAAAGCTCTGTAATCCCAGGGAAGGCTGTATCTGGTACAGTTCTCAGAAAAGTGATTGGTCCTGGATTAAACAAGTCCACGAAGTGATGGAAACCAGATGCGTGGCCTACCCCTCCAGCTGAGGTTATAACATGGGGATTCTTGTACAGTTTGATGGGCCTTTAGAAACCGGTTTAGTTTGTATTAAAAATAATTCGTCTTAAGCCCATTCGTTCTAACGAGGTTCGACTGTGACATATATTACTTGTTAGGGAGAGTTCAAGTATTGCATAAGCACCTTTTGGGGTGGGGATTGATATTGCGCTTATTTTCCTATGTTAGCCAATGTTAATTTTTGCTTACCAGGTGGGAGGGTTGAAATGGCCAAAATATTGCTTACGTAATACTTGAACACTCCCTTACATGAAGTAAAATAAATTGGAGATTGTGTTTAGTGGGGGTGTACAAATTAGTAGAGCTAGTATTAACTTTTCAGTCAACTACTGCAACTGCCGAAAAATTTTCTGGGTTAAAAAGAATCGAGACATGTTTTTGAACCACACAGGGACATTTGACTGTTTTGTCACTGTTTTGTCAATAGAGAAAAACATTTCTTCAACCTACGACCCAACCAAGCTTTGGTCGACATGATGCAACTTCCGCAAAAGCAAATTCTCATCCCACGATTTTTTAAGCTTTCCAGCGGCGTCTAGTGACACTGAAAAAAAAAAGCTTGAAAGGTTCACAAATGACACCCTTCGGTCTGAGTTCGCAGTTTATATTAGTTTAATAGAAAAAGCTAATAAACTTTTAAAAGGCAGCAAAATTGGCACTTTTATTTAAATCCTTAAATGTTGGTTTTTAATATCATGGTCCAAAAAAGAGGTAAAAGCTTTGGATAGTTAAATTATGCTTATATAGAATCAGAGTTATTGAGTTTTATATTGATGCCAGTGTACTATCATGAAATGGACAATTGGCGATTACATACGGAAATGATCAAACAAACACGAGGTGTGGCTGAATGTAAAAAGATGCACGGAAGGAGGTAAAGGTTCTGAATTTTTGGATTGTACCAGTGATTTATAAAGTGAAATTGGTTGGTTTCAATTTGATATTGATCTGCAAATATGAAATTGAGAATACCAAAACAGAATTTGCATACGGATATTCTTAAGACAAAGTATTGCCATACACAAAAAGCGCAGAGGAAGATCTTAATTGCCAGTTTAGCTGTGATGCTGTTAGAACTGGAATAAAGATAAATGATAAATTACTGGTAAATAACATTAGAAACCGGAGAAGTGATTTGAAGCCCAATAATATTGACTTCTGTCGTATACCCGTCAAAATACATGTTAAAAGAAGTGAAATCAATATACGCAGTTAATAGATCGAAGTAAAATGATATCATTTATAGTGTAATGCTAAACAAGTCACAACTTATAACTACAAATACAGATATATCAGAAAGATACGAATTAAGAAACAGAACAAAAAAGATGAACAGCAACATTGAGAGTGATGATCAGACCCATCAGTCTATCATTTTAACTGAATTAAAGAAGAATTGACAAGGAGGGAAGAGAATAGAGAACATGGGTTTAGTGAAATGTCAGAGAGAGTGGAAAGTGTATTCGAAATGGTTAAGGAAATGAGATCATTGTTCAAGAGAATTTGGGAACATTATAGAAGAAAACAAAAGAATGAATACAGAAAAGAAAAAAAAATGAAACAGAAAATTTAATAAATAATTTATATAAGAGATTAGAAGATGTCACAAATGAAAATATTTCTCTCGATCTGAAAATAAATGTTGACCAATACTCAAGAAGAAACAATTTAATATTCAATGTCATCCCTATTGTACAAAATGAAAAACTAGAGGAGTATATTAATATACTAGGACAGAAACTCAAGATAGAAATTAGAGAAAACGATTTACATATGATCCACAGACTAGGAGACAGGGGTGATAATATAATCATTAGGTTTGAAAATACAGGAAAAAAATGAGTTTTGGAGTAAAAGAAGAAATGTTGAATTACGAACTGGTATATTTGCAATGGAAATGGACAGAAAAATATTTATTAATAAGCATTTAACTAAATACGTATAACAAATATCTGTTCAACGAAGCCGTAAAATTAAAAAAATGTAATGACTGGAAATATGTGTGGACAAATAACGGGCGAGTGATGATTAGAAAGAGAGGGACGGTACGGAAGTGATTCAAATAAATTTTGTAGAAGATCTGAATAACATTCAATGAAAAATAAATAATTCAATGCCTAAAAATATGAATGGAAAATAAATCATGTTAAAACAAAAATAAGTGAGAAGAGAGTGGGAAATTTTAGAATTTTATACATGAATGCAAGAAGTATCTTAAACAAGATTGATCAAATAGAACACTTAATAAAACAACTATATTATCCTGATGTAATTATGATAACAGAGACATTGAAAACAGATAATTCATTAACTTCACTTAAGGGATTTATTGAATACTCAATCCACAGAATTAACAAAAGGGAAGGGGGTATTTCTGTTTACATATCCGAGGGAATTAATCAGATTGAATACTTGGATAAATTGAGTTATTGTGACGAAAATATTGAATTAATAGGTGTTATAATAGACGACTTCAATTATATTGTATAGACCACCTCAGGGAAGTATTATGAAATTCATTGAAAATACTTTGCATTATTTGTATAAATTTAATCGGAAGATATGTATTATGGGGGATTTTAACATATATATATGGAAAACAGCAATACAAACAAATCATATCTTATTAATTCAATGGAACCTTATGGATTTTTTAATGTGATTTTTGAGTCAACTAGAGTTGATTCTAATTCAAATAGTATGATAGATCTATCTTTTACTAATTCGAATAAAATTACATATCAAATTTTAAAAGAAACAATCAGCGACCATTTACCTATACTTTATAAAAGAAAGGGAACATGTGGCTAATAAAATTGAGAAGACAATGATCAGAAATTTCTGTAGAGGTGATGTTGAAAAATTTAAAGATAAATAAAAAAATATT
>QLNU02014176.1:12151094-12167193 GCA_006491805.2 Dysdera silvatica
TTTTCAGATTAAGTACTATACTGCCAATTTAGTGCGTATTTCCTCATTTTCAACGCCGTTTTTATATTCAGTTCGGCAAAATTTCACATTAAGTGCTACAGGCCTGTAGTTAGACGCTTGTTGCGGGGGGGGGCTCAAAAAGCTACAGGAGGGGTTTAAAATTCGTAAATGTTTTGATATATTTTATTAATATATTTAATAATACTAAATATAAGCAGACTGATATATTTAACGTTAATAAATAAATTTCTTAATGTAAATTTTGCATTGAAAACTTATAAATTTTAGTATACCTCTCTATAATTTCCCCAATCCTTATTATAAAGTATATGAAGACTCAAACCTATGTAAAAAAAATTATATACACAAGATCTACAGTAGAAAGCTATTTTGAATACATTTTTAACGTCAAAGAACAATTTCCATTGTCATGTACAATTTCGTACAAAAACAAAAAAAAATTAAATAAAATTCTACAATATTTGATTTTTGAAAAAAATATTTTCGAGAGGGGCTAACTACATTTCCGGGGGCTCAGCCGCCCATAGACCCAGTCTGATTAGGGCTCTGAAGTACTATACTGCACTTCAGTGCATTTTCTTCATTTTCGAAGCTTTTTTATGTATTCAGTTGCCTAAAATTTCGTATTAAGTACTATACTGCCAATTCAGTGCATTTTTCTTCATTTTCAACGCCTTTTTTAAATTCAGTTTGGAGAAAAGGCAGTTTCGGAAATAAAATTGTTTGTTCTTTAGGTGCTGCGCCAAAACTCTGTCTTTCAGCTAGAACCGTCTCACGTCAGCTAGTGTGGAAATATATTATTTTACGAAGCGGTGTTTTTCGCTTGTGAAGAAATATTATTTCCATCGAAGTAAGTTGTAATAACATTTTCCCTTTCATACTTCGTGTTATATACAGTAAAACCTCCCTAAGGCGACCATCGGTTCCGTGAAAAATCAGTTGCTCAGAGAGGTGGTCTCTAAATAGAGGTAAATTTAACATTGAAGCGTAAGTGTTTTGCGTTTTGACAAAATTTAAAAGACGTATAACAATACATGTGGAATACATAATTAATGTTCAAAATGGTTTATGGAAACAAGCCTTTTTTAGCAATGAAATCAAACTAACCCATTTAAATTCGTTACATAGATATTTCATTGAAAACTTGTATATAGTACTTGTATATTAAAGTTATAAAATTTCTCCTCTCCTTACTATCGACTACTGGCCTACGCAAAGGGGGTGGTACGGGTCGTAACCCCCATTAGGGTAAAATTTTGCATATGCACATATGAATATATAGAGTTTTAGCTCCGTAACGCCTCATTTCCTATGAATTTTCCCAGTACGCTAATTCAGTAGCCTAAATGAAGACTTAAATCTTTGTTAAATAGTTTGCTAAAGACACAAGATCTGGTGCGAAAATTTGTTTTAAATAAACTTTTAACACCAAAAAACAATTTCTATTGTGTGCAAAAAAGCTTAAAGATTACGAGCAAAAAATTTAAAACAACTTTCTACAATAATTTATTTTGCGAAAAAAGGAGGAAAAAAAATTAAGGGCGCCCAGGGGGATAAACTTTCAGCCCCTAGTCTGGCTGAAGCCGGGGGTGAACACAGTGTCATGACCACCCCAAAATATATTTTTTCACTGTAAAAAATTCCAACTTTCATGATAAATGAAGGGTGTTATTCCAAGACCATGGCAAATTCTGTCCTTAACTCTCTCCGAAATGAAAGTCCGTGTCCACCCTGGTTGTGGTCCTAATATGCCCACACCGTTCCGTTTGAAGTCAATCTGTTTAGTTTGTCTTATTTTGTTTATCAGATGATCGAGAGACAAACGATAGTCTCCATCCATCCATCTATCCATACATCCATCGACAGAATGATGGCAAAGATAGTAAAGATAGATAAAATAATTTTTTTGAGCTTTTCATGGAAAAGACCAAAAACCCTCTTTGATTTAAACTGAGCTTGAATGTTTACGAGCATTCTTTTTTTCACTGGCGTACGCAGGGGGGATTGATGGGTTCATAACTCCCCCATTACGATTCAATCTTGTATATATGTATACATATGAATATATGGATTTGAAGCTTTATAGCACCCCTTTATGATGGTTTTTTTTGTATACTTCAATGGCCGTTTTATTAAAGGGCTGAGGGATTTCTTGTGGATAAAATGTCAAGCCAACACTGTACGTATCTTTTAAGCCTTATGTTTAAAACATTACACTGTTTTGAGTGTTTTTGCCAGATGGTTCTTTGTTACTGCACAACGTTAGTGCGCAAAAGCCGTATCTAATTGGAGTTAGAAACTCTAAAATTGTGATGACGACATGTAATTATTACCGCGAAGTTGACTCCTGGAGTTCCATATCGCGTCAGAGCCGCCTTCGTTTTCAAAAGCTTGAAAGATCTTGCAAATACTTCGTTGCTCCAGCCAGGGGCGGGACTGGGTCCTCTCAGAGGGCGCACACCTTGAATTTTCGGAGTGCTTGAGTCCTTGTCCATTCGAAGGTGCAAGTCCTATTGCCCATGAGGGCGCATCAGCGCCCGGGCCGGTGGCCCAGTCGGACCCTGGTTCCAGCCGCGCTGGAAATTCGTTAGTACAGAAAAGATGAAGTTTAATAATTAGTGTTGAGATGATAGTTAATTGTTGAAGATACACACTTCGAGGAAATCACCAAATGAATGATTCTGTGTACTAACGACCTAAACAAATATTTCAAAATATCCATCTGCTATCTGAGGTCTACTGCTATCCACCCCCTAGTTTCGTTATCTGCGAAGGTGCCCCGAGTTCAGACCCTACACTGACGATTATCTTCCAAATGTCTGAACAAGTCTGCAAACTATTTGAACATGTAATCGCAGTATCTGTACTCCATACTTCCCGTTCAATTACAATGTATAATAAGGGGAGATGAAGATAAATTTTACAATTTTACTACTATGACCAGGTCAAAGGTTTCTTTCGAAGGTTCCCCGATAAGCAGGAGAGGGTTCAGGAAAGGGGGTAACTTGGGGATTTTTAGGCCCCCTTCACTCTCAATGAGATAAGTTTATTTGAAAGTGTATGTCTGGCAGAATAGGCGCTGAACGGGGAAGATACCATAAGCAGTACCTAGCCTCCCTTTCTCGGGAGTTGATTTAACATACGAGTGTATTGAGGTTTAATAGGCCTTTCTAAAACTATGTTTTTACTGTTTTTATTGGGTGGTCGGGAGTAGCTAAGCCCATTTTTCGACACCCCCCCCACCCCGATTACTCATCAAGTCACTAAAATTGTATTTCGGCACTCTGTTATTATGTAAATTTGGTGTCTTGATAGATAAATAAATAAAAAAATAAATAATATTCTTCAATTGGTGGCTTTGGATACCATGTGCATAACTTGTGAATTTGATTCCAGCATGTAGTCCAATGCTTTCCGTCTTTTCTACAGATTCACGGTCTTGGGGTTTGGTTTGTTAGATTCCAATTTGGTTTACGCACGAAAAAAAATTGAATAATGGCGACTTTTATAAAAAATAAACGCCATAATAAGTTGAAAGCAAGTTCAGATTTGAAGCTATACCTTATAACACTAGAACCAAGGCGGTGCCAAGTCTGGGGGCTGCAAAAGATCCCAAACTTGGGGTTTTGAATAAACTGTGAGGTCAAACCCCACTCCCAGCGGGGGAAAAAAAAAAGAGAAAACGTGATTTAAAAAAAAAATAATGAATTAAATAAATACAACATTTAATTTTGTGGCGCGTTTTTCTCAAATAACGTTAAAATCAACACTAAAGCCCAGATTATACGCGCTAAAATACCATCAAAATATGCATGCAAATGTGCACTAAAAAAATCCCTAAAATATGCAAGCAAACGTGCGTTAAAAATCCCCAAAATATGCATGCCAATGTGCGTTAAAAAACCCTCAAAATGCATGCCAATGTGCGCTAAAAAACCCAAAGTATACATGTATATGCACTCAAATGTGCAAATATGCATTTTCATATAATCCGGGATCTAATGATAACCAAATAATTGATATCATATATTATTTTGATGTCAAATTAATCGAAATTTAGCTAAATCTATAATATTGAAAATAAAGTCTTACAGGTTTACACATTGTATAGTAATTGGATACAGTATTTTAACTAGAAAAACTGTTTTAACTAATCAATGCAAAAAACAGGTATAGTTATATCTACGATTATAGAAATGTTAAAAAATGTTAACGCTTACTTTAAAGAATGTAGAAAGAGTGACGTTTTTGAAGGTATGTTGAACGAAGTAAAACAATTGCTGAAAAATTAGAATGTGAAAACGTATTTCCAGCTATTTATGTAATGAGACCTTGTAGGAAAACAATTTTTACGAATGAAAAAACAGATAAATGCGTTGATATGAAATAAAATGATACTTTGCAATTTTAGTTACAGCAATACTCAAAATAGAAAAAAAAAAAAGATTCGAACTGATAAGTATACATACTAACGCGTTTGAATTTTTTTTAATAATATACATTTATTATCTATGTATAAAATGCGCAGAGACACAATAATGAAACACTGTATGAATTTGCAAATCATATTATCGAATTATCATATTATCGAATCATATTATACAAAAGAAATCTGGTATAAATGCGTTAAATAATAGGAATGTATGTTTTACAATATATATCTCTATTTTTTTTAAATGATGCTATTGAAACGTTTCCAAATGCCACAATTGTTTTGAAAATGTTTTTGCCACGTAACAGTGGCAAATGGAGAGAGAAGTTTTCCAAAATTTAAGGTGATAAAAATTTTTTTATGATCAAACGTATCACAAGAAATACTTTAAAATCCAAATTAGTATTTGAAAACGAAATTTCTGATCCAGTTAATTAAATTCGCTATAAAAGAAGGCAATAAAAATTAATTTTACCTGAAATGATTCCTAATAATTCATTATTTTCAAAGTTATATTTAATAGTTTATTTTTAATTTTAACCAATATTTTCTATTTGTTTGGAACTAGCCGAGGAGGAGGAGGAGGATTGTGCAAGGGTTTCATTGGGAAGGGTGGCCGCCGGAGGCGGCGCTGTAATCCCAGACAGGACTGGAACTAGCCGAGAGCCAATAATTCGTAATTCCTGGGACCAATGGCGTTTCGGTTTTCTAGTCTATTGCTCAAAGTCCATAAAACAGGTTTCTGTTTCCACACCTCCTTAAGAGCTCTAATCCCTAAATGGAGATTCTACCTCCTCTTCCTTTCCTGATCTCTTGGACTCCATGTCCCTCTCTCCTGATCTCTTGGACTCCATGTCCCTCTCTCCTGATCCCTTGGACTCCATGTCCCTCTCTGTCCCCTGGAAATACAGTGACGCTTGTTCGGTCAACATTTCCAAATTATTTATAATTTTTTGCATACAAAACAGCAATCCATAAATCAGGGTGAAGTATGATCATGGGCGGACTGTACCCCCGGTCGGTGCGCCCTTGATAATCGAAGGGATGCGCCTTTTGAGGGGACTCAGTCCGCCCCTGAGTATGATAATTTCAAATGAAAGTAAACAAACTATATTCGGACGGATATAACATTTTACATGAGGCGCTAATGATTATTAGTTAGGATATTCCGTCAAGGAAGCAAAGGGTAAAGACTTTGGTATCTTACAAATCCACTGCTGTTCAGAATTGCATATAATTAATAGAAGTAGAAGTAATAAATAAATAATTAAAATAGGAGAAAAGAGCTGGTTAATTAGTATAGATATGGAAGGTATAAATTAAGAAAAAATTGATGATATAATAATTCTCTCTCTCTCTAATGGATGTCTGCGGATGAGTTTTTTATATTGAGCAAAGGAATAAATAGATTTAAGTGTGTTAGGAAGATTCCAAATCCAAGGGAAAATGTAACATATGCGGGAGAGTCTAAGTTTCGTCCATGAATACTCTGAAAAATGGAACGTTAAGATTTCTTGTAAAGTGGATATGATCAGGAAAGTGTAATGAAATAAGGTCAAGAAAAATGCCTTATGGTATTAAACACTAAGATGGAAGTTTTGTACGTAAATAATTTACAATTAATAATATCTGATGATCATAAGCCATTTCAGTAATTTTGGAAGAATGAGTTCGATAATTTAGGAGGTGGAGGTATCTTTTTTTGAAGTCTGGTAAGTCTAACGCGATAAGACGGGGATATGCTTCCCCAGATTAGAAGGCAATAGCAAAGAAAAGAAAAAAACAAAACAGAGTAGTAAAGTTCAAGAATTGAGACGGGTAAGCAGCATCTGACATTTTTACTTTTTAAATTTTTACTTTTTCGTTTAGCGTTTTTTAAAGTTTACAACTCACGGATCACTCTAAGCACCGGCCCTGCGGTGGCGCAGTGTGGTAACGCGTTCTCCTATTGCGCGGCTAATCCGGGTTCGACTCCCAGCAGTGCAAAAAGAACGCTTACTCAGAGATCTCATAAAGATCGCACTGCTCACTGTAGTCCGGGGTTTGGTTCCCTAGGCCTTAAGAGGTTCGGATTCCTCGGAAAACAGTAGGTCCCGGCGCAGCATGACCATTGTAGTCTTTGAGCCGTAAAACCACAAAACAAACAAACAAACAAAACTCTAAGCACCACCTCTTTTCTATTTCGCAGCCCTAGTGAAGGGGGGAGTGGGGTCTGGGAACTAATGGAAAAACGTGTTGCCTTAAACCAAGATTTTCACCTCTGGTTAATATTATTAAGTCTTACAGACTACTATAAATCGCAAGCTAAATAGTAATTTATTTTTATGTATTAAAACATCAAAAGAAATCGATATCAGAATTTTGCATCCCAATGTAAAATTCTTAAAGTACTCAAACATCGGCGAGGGTGTCACATTTAGAAAGTTATACAATAATGTTTGCCACCCACGTATATTTAGCTCAAGCTAGAGCTTTTTTGTTTTTGGAGAAAAGAGGCGCCGTCCTCATCCTGGACTCGAACCAGGGATGTTGTGCACATCAAAATTTTACTAGACTCAAATGGGCATATTTTTCAAGTTTTTATGTTAAATATTTCATAATCATTTTTTTTTCTAGAATGTCCTAAAGATTCCGTGGACCACTTGGTATGACGTCAAGGACCACCATGGGTCCGGGGACTACATTCCAAGGAACATTGAATAAGAGTATGAAAACGAAAGTGTGCTCAAAATGACTATGCGGGCTGCATATTTAAATATTTTTTTTAGAGAATTAGGTAAAGAAGAATTATAGGTTTAATACATAAAATTATAAAATAATTTTCAGGAAAAAAAAAACTGTGTGAGAAAATAAAAGTTTTTAATATTTAAAAATTTTCAATTCGTCCGTAAGAAGCTTGCGAACGAATACTGGCGAGAAGGCGAATTTGAAATAACCGCCAAGGGCGCCAAATTAAGAATTTGGCAAAAGCGCTAAATTCTCTGTTACACCTCTAGTCACGTTTAGGCGGCAAAATATGTCAGCGTATAGGTAGCAAAATTCGTAAATCCGCCTCTGGAACTAATGTTAATTCCCAATTAGGAACATTTGATTTTACGAATTTCGTTTTGGGATCTGTACGAATTCGTGAAATTGAGATCACTGAATTATGATGAAAACATGAATGCGAAGATAAAGCATCGTTTTCTGGGCCTCGGTGGCTAGCCGTTCCAACGAAGAAGTTGCTGGTTCAACATCAGCCCAGGATGACGCCTTTTTATTCCTCTGTGACCCACCAAGTCTTGCGATTTTGGGTCAAATGACTCTAGTTTGAGAGATAGAGCACGGGAGACAAACCTTGGCGAATACACAATACTAACAGAATATTCGCCACATTCCTACTTAAAATTCTAGTTATGAGACGTGTATAGTTCGTTCACGAAAAGTAGTCCGATGGTGCCGTTAGAAAATAACGGGAGCTGACGTCACAAACGGCCTAGCCGATTACAGCAGAGGGAAGGGTGTCATTTCAGAACTGTTTTTTAGTGAACGTTTGTCTGCGCCAAAAACCAGTTCTGAAATGACGTCCTCCCCTCTGCTGTAATCGGCTAGGCCGTTTGCGACGTCAGCTCCCGTTATTTCTAACGGTACCATCGAACCACTTTTCGTGAACGAACAGTACATTATATTTCATTCCGCGCTGCATTGTCGACGATGAATTGTCGTAGATTCCTTTCTTTGATTTCCTTATACCCCTAAAAAGTGCGATTGCCTAATATGACGGGAAACGAAAAATAACTTTAACGTATCTTTAATTATTATTTTTTCAGCATAACGCTAGGATGTGCGATGTATTTCACAGGCACACCCGATTTTAGCGCAAAATTACAATTTTTGTATTATGAAAAGCAAATACGTCATGCTGTTGATTATACGTACATAGGATAGGGCTTGTAGGGATCTCGAAAAGGGCCTGGCATTCTTAAAGTTCGAGCGTTATTTTAATCTGTATTTTAGGACCCCGAAATCTTCATATATTTCTACATTTTCATGTTCATAGTTCGATTATCATCGATTATACTATCTGGAGGTCCCCTACTCTATAAAAGTTATATTTCGGCCTTTGGGCTCCTACATTTTTATTTAGTTCACAGGTCTACAGACCATGGCCGCAGCCAGGATTTAATTTCGGGGGGGGACTGGTCCCTAAGATCTCCCCCCCCCCATCTGGATACGGGCATCCTACAGATAATACAGTCACATGCACGCTTTGGGACTGTATGGACATACGGACTCTATGGATATACAAGCATAACAATTAAAAAGTTTTTTGATTTTACTTAACTTTTCCTCTTAAATTTTTGACAATTTACACCATCAGATGGCTTCATTGCACTAAAAATACACACAAAATAAATGATAAACAAAATAAACACAAAATAAATAATACACACAAAAAAAAAATGCACTAAAATACACCACTAGAAATTCAGAAATTCTCTATATTTTTTTAGTTTTTTCCTTTACTCTCGCAGATAGACGGGCGGGCTACTTTCATTAAGGACCCCATTTTATTCTTTCAATAGTACCTATGGCATTTAAAAATCCAAACCGGCCACTGACTAATTGTCAAAATAGTTGCTGATCTTACAAAGAGGAATTGATTTTTATTTATTTACTTTTTATTAGACAGTATATTGCCATGTTTATTAACGTACGCAAAAAGTTCATAAGTTCATAAGTTCATAAGGGGAATTACTGGATTATAAGGGAGTTACAGAGCTACAACTCCATATAAGCATGTGTATATAGGACAAGGGCGTCGTTAAGGCAAATTGGGGGGGGGGCTTTTTTTGCCAATGTTAACAAGAAACAAATAACCACTTTCACCTTTTAATGTATTAAAAATATTGCATATATTTCAATTCTAGAGAGGGGGGGGCAACTGACCCCCTGCCCCCCAAACGACGCCCATGATACAGGGTGGTGACATAAAGTCTCCATGTTTAGTGCTCTCTGTAGCTTGAACCAATAAGAGGAATATATAAATACAATAAAAGACCATGCCCGTATCCAGTGGGGGGATCTTAGTTGACCGCTCCCCCCAAAATTTTTAATGGGACTTGGCTACGGCCTTGCATGCTGTGATTGTATCAATGCATGCTGTAAAAATTTTTGAACAACCCCCCAAAATTAATGGCCGCGGCCTTGGGAATGACGTCAAATTTTGTACACAAGGCTATTATTCAAGGGATGAGGGGGGGGATAGTTCCCAAATGCCTTATAGGGGGAAAATATGGCGCTCGAAAAGCGGGAAAACGTGGATAAAGCACAAAAAATGAATGACTAAAATAAATATAAAATTGCATTTCCATCTTTTAAGTTGACTCGTTGCAACAACTAAGAGAAACTTACAGAAATTGTCAAGGAAAAGGGTTTAAACGGGAAAAGCGTTTTATGCAAATTTCTGTATTGACGAAGGTATATTATTTTCATTTTATTTTAAAATAAAAATTTTGGGGAAATTTATGTAAGTTTCTAATAGTTTTTTGCAACGAGTCAACTTAAAAAATGAAAATATAATTTTTGATTTTTGTGCTTTTCCCACGTTTGTCCGCTTTTGGAGCATTACATTTTCCTCCTATCGGCGAATTTTGGAACTTTTTTTTCGGAATTCTTCTCCTTATCTTTTGAACAGTATATGCACAACATTTGGTGTCGCTCCTCTTATTAGTTCAGGCTGCAGCGAGTTCTAAATGGGGAGGCTTTAATTGCAAGTGAACACCCTGTACATACAAAATTTCATCGTCAAGAGGGGTGTAAGCAGGGCTGGCCCAAAGAAAATTATTGAGAATATGCTAAGCTTGCTGCCTCAATCAAAGAGCATTGAGTTAAAATTTCTTGAGAGAACGCGGCGCACATAGCGCGTACCCTTTGCAGGGCCAGATTTATAAATGGGCACTTGCCCAGGGCGCCAAATTTCTAGGGGCGCAAAGGCGGCGGATTTTTTTTTTAAATTATAATTTATTTACCGTAGAATTCTGTCGATCAGCTCTCCCCGAGAAGGCGCCCTCCACCTTTTTTTCTAAATCTGAAATTCTGAAAAATTGTGTGAAACAACCCCGCTCCCACGGGCTGATCCAAGCAGGGGGGTCGTGCACCTTATAAGAATAATAAATTTGCACTAAAAATGATTAATTTCAAGTAAAATATAAAACTAAACTTATAAGTACATTTTCAATCTTTGCGCCTTCCCTGAAATTGCTTCCGCCCCCCCCCCACTCCCCAATAAAAAAAACAATAACCCAAATAATCGTCGTCAAATAAAATTTATTTATTCATAGAAAAATACCAAATGTATGGGGCGTCAAATTTTTATTGACGCAAAAAGCGGCGAACTTCGCCATTCTTTTAATTACAATCTTTTTTACCATAAAATTGCGTCGATCCGTACTCCCCGAAAAAGCGCCCCTTCACACCTTTTGTCTTCGTGAAATTTAAAAAAAAAAGAAAAAATAATAATCTAACGGCTTTGCCCCCATTAAAGATCGAAAAGAAATAAAAAAAAAATTTCCTCGTCAAATGAACTAGATTTATTTATAAAAATATCGGTATTATATCTTATAATAATGCATATAAGGTAGGCTAACCATAAATGTCGCTCCTTCCCTATCGTCTGCGATTTTTCGTCGAATTTGAGGGGGCGGAAGGACAGAGTTTTATTTATTTCTGTTAGTTCTCTTTGTCTAGGAGGGCTTGCCTTTTTTTTTTTAGGGGTGCTAACCCATTTTCTAGGGGGCTAAACCTTATACCTCAATGCTTAGAAGAAATTTTCTAGGAATTAGCCTCCCCTTGTTGCGCCAATGTAGGAGGCGCCTAGCCCAGGGCGCTTCATACTCTAAATCCGGCCCTGACCCTTTGGGGACAGTCCTGGTTATAAGCCCATCAACACGCCCCTGCATACGCCAGTGGACATCCTACATCACTAATTAGAATGGATGATCCCTCGATGATCACTGTGGATAATTTCTCCGATGATCTCGACGAGACGCGAAAAGAAACTTTATGCTGATGATCGTCACCCAGCCGTGTAATAAATCGAAACGTCCCTCAACAACCGGCCGATTGCAGCGCCCTCTTTTCGAAACTTTCGAAGTCCTGAATAGGGACGTCCCAAACGGAGTTTTGCGTCCGGACTGGGGAAACTCAGACTTCCAGTGATGACGTTCTTTTTTACCCGATAGTATGGCCCTCGTAAGCCGTGCGCTTATTTTAACGTTATTTTTCTGTGCTGGTTTTATTTTCCCGCGCTTTTTGGCTTATGAAGGAAACGGCGATTGCTATACCGAATGTGGTTCCAAAGTGGTAAGTGAGTTTTATGTGGTTAATTGACCTGGTGCGCTCATGAAATTAACAATGAAATGTATGAAATTTAAATTGGGATAAAGATGTAAGAAAGGTGGAATATTAATTAATATAATATACATTTTAATTAATTATTTCTTCAATATTAAATAATGATCAATTATTTGAAAATTTTGTTTTTATTGGTAAATCCATATAGCCCCTATATTCAATAAGAGGTTTTTCCTAGAATGCCCTCTCTTTCACAATGCAATACAGTTTAACAGAATGACTTCGTTCAGAGTTAATGTGCATATATATACAATGGACAATACAAATGATCTTTATTAGTGATTTTACTAAATGATTTATTTTTTATTGTGTATATAATTTTTCGTGTTTTTTATAATTGACCGAGCAAAATTTTTGGTTATCCATATACAGTAGAAAGTATTTCAAGCTGTGTAAGTATTAGCATAGTGGTTCCCAACGTTTCTCAAGCAGTGACCCATTTTTATAGTAGTCAAGTAATCTGCGACCTCTTTTTATAGTAACCAAAAGATCCGCGATCTCCCCTTTGTTTGCCGCTGCCACGTTTACATAATAAAAGCATTTTTAACAGAGTAAAGAAAACACATTAAATACAAAATTATATTAATTATACATATGTTACATTATGTATATTATATTAATTATATATATTAATGTATATTAGTCTGTAGATGTAAATTTAACGACCATTAGTAGAATATTGCAGTGTGTGTAGCCATGTTGAAATGTAAATGCGTTGGAAATATTTGGTATGAAATTCCTTATAAAAATAATTGCAACTAAAAATAGTTGCAGCGACTCCCCCTCCCCACCGAAACTTGTTCCTGACCCTCAGGTTGGGACCCACTGTCTTAGCAGATCTAGTAGTTGGTTTTTAAATCTGTGCTGAAAGCTGCAGGCGAAGAATAAGGAATATTAAATAGTACTATGTATAAAATGTATTTCTGGATCGTGTATAATAATCGTTCATAATTTTTGTCATTAATTTATAATTAAAGTTTGATGTATTTTCCATCGAGCTTTGTAAACTATATCGAAGCAACTACTAACATCAACTTTTTTCCAATAGCAAAGTAGAGGAAAGTGGGTGAATATGCAAAGAAATTTATGAAAGTTGTTCAAATTTATATTTGATTTTTTAAATATTGCCGATGCCTATATTTTGGAAGTTCTGTAGTTCTGTAACTTTTGGCCAAGAGGGCAACTATATTGTTTTTTATGATATCAGGGGCGGTTGAGTGAACGAAGTAAAGGGGTCCGGAGATACCTGTATATAAGTAAAGGGCCGGGTTTCGTTGTTTCCAATTTTGAACCATTGTTGAGCCATTTTGAGCCATAGTTGAGTCCCCAAAGTAATTCTGTGTGAGACCCATGATATGGCTCATAACTCTGTATGACATTATGCTTTATATAAAAAAATAAATTTGCAATGTTTAAGACTTTATACTAAATGTTTCTTGCAGTATCATACATATATGTTATACAAAGAATATGCTACATATAAATTTGTTTATTTATAATATTCGATTCTAAATAGCAAATATATTTCGTTTAATAACTGGCAGATAAATCAGGCAGGCATTTAGAAAAAAATCAGAGCTGTTGTTTAAATAAAGTGCCATTTATTTGTTTCCCTTATTGTTATTTTAAAAAAAAATAAATAAAGGGAGAGCGTGGTGCACAAAATAGAAATTATTTAGTTCTCAACTTCCGTTGAGCTTTTCGAAGAAATGCCTGCAGTGCCTTATTTGAACCGCGTATTAAGTTTCCAATGGATTTCTTTCTGCAAAATTTGAAATTTTCGGATAAAGATGATATATTCTATAGAATGATTCGTTCTATTGAATGTTCTGTAGAATGATTTGTTCTATATGTAATTAAAATTTGAAAATGTTCTTGCACGCATGAATCTTTTTTACGCCGAATCTTTCAACATGAGAAGTTTGGAAAACCTTTTTCCAAATCGCATAATTATTATGGTTGAATCTGATTAGTGACGTAGTTAATTTTTGGGGCCCTTAAAGACGCTAATTAGACGACTTAGGGTAGCTTCTTTTTGGGTACCTTTCTTTTATTAAAGGGGCCCAAAAATGAAGTGAAGGGCTCCCAATTTATTAGGACCACTAGACACTGCCCATATCATAAATATGCTTCACAAAGGGGTCTATAACTCAATAAGAAGATTGTAGAGCAGGGTTGTTCAACATACGGCCCGCGAGCCACAATCCGGCCCGCCAACAAGATTAATCCGGCCCGATCACAAACAGTTTGGAAGAAAAAAAAATCCTAAAACAGAAATTTTCGATTTTTTTTTTCCCAAAACAAAAATTTTCGATTTTTTTCCCCCAAAAATAAGGAAAAATCGCGAGGATAGCATTAGGACTCCTTCCATATCATATGTGAACAAAGAAATACTCGGAAAATCTATGATTTTTTTTTTTATGAAACTCGCTAAAACCGATCGCCCCCTAAATCCGTGAGAAATTTTTAAATGGCCCCCTGCCTAAAAAGGTTGGACAGCCCTATCGTAGAGGAATTAACCATTGCTTCTTATGCTCATATTCCATTCATAACCGTATATCATTCATACTGAATATACGGCTACTTTAATTAAAGAAAGCCCCTTCGTCAAACTCGTGAGCACGATTTTCATCATTATCTTATCATTTCATCTCAAGCGCATAGTTTTGTAAGATAAGCTAAAGTTTTATTGATTATTGAATGATAATATTGAATATTATGAAGAGGTCATTAATTGCTATTTTTTTTTGTTTCATTCAAACAATTTTTTCCTGAATGTAAAATTAGTAAAAACATTTCGCGTAAATTAATGTCCTCCCCTCTCTATGTGTATACAGCAAAATCTGTTTACATCGATACCCAGAGGGCCGGGAAGAAGAAATATTACTATAGACCAGGTTGTGCATCATGTACTTTATATCTGTTTTTATCGATATCATTACAGACATATAACAGATTTCATCGCGTATATATATATATATATATATATATACACGTCACCAATTTATTCATTATTTTAATAAGAGGCAAAATGGAAAATTATTTATAAGTTTACAAGAACAATGGAAGTGGTGAATTCAAACGTATTAGGCGTAAAGCCCTTCTATATCAACGCAGATTACTCGAAATTATTGGGGGAGAACATTTTGGCGTACGTTTCATTACAGTATATATGTAAAATCGCAATTTATTTCGTGAATATCGGGGTGGGTTTCGGGCCCATATAACTCTACGTCCACGCTTTCTATATTAGATTAAATGTCTATTCAAGGCTAACGAAAAGGTAAATTATTTAACTTCTTTGCTATTCTATCCTAACTTGCTTTGCATCAAAATTAGAGGCAACATTGATTGAAGTAAAGAAATCAGGGTTTAAATGTCAGGGGCGTCCCCAAGGTTAATTTATTAAAGGAACTAAGCCTCTAATTTTTGCTTATTGAAGTGGATCGTAGATAACCATGAGAGGAGCTCATTGGCCCTTGGCCTCAGGCTCCCACCCCCATCAATCTTAGAATGAACTCTCCCATTTTAGTGCTATTATCAATTTAAGGCTTTCGACATGTAAGCTTGGGAAGGGTAATGTTGTTTAACCCAAAGCGGACCAACATGTTAAGCGTTAGCAATATTATGAACAACAAGCTGGCCGGTGTTTTGGTGTTCCATATCATGAAGGCTAAAGATTCAATCTTTTTGGCACACTAGGTAACTCAGAGGTTGACCTAGGTTTCCTATGAGGAAAGCGAAGGTAACAAAATAGGTGCCACACGGTGAGAAAATCGGGAGTCCTTCCATAGGCACCAATCAAGGCAGAAGTGCTACACGAGGAGCATTTACTCCTTCAATGCAGTCCTTGTAGTTACCACAGCAAAGTACTCGTCGCCCTGTGGTACTCTAATGTGGTGATTACACTATAGCGAAGCTTTGTTCACCAATATGTGGTATTTCTTATCTGACTCCAGATCCACTATATCTCATTCTAACTTGATTGCGTAATCGATAAAACCTGTTGAATTCGGTATTTATATTAGTCCCGAAATGACTGATCCAGTTGTTGAAAACAATAACAGTTTATTGCGCCATTTAAACATAACGTAAGTAAAACTGGTTAGTAAACACAATATAAATTCTAACACAACGATAACAAATGACGACTCCAACCTCGACATGCAGAGGGCTAGCGTACAGCTAGAGTGTTAAAAACCCGGGAATTTTGGGCACATTGTAAACTTTGAGCATAGAAACCAAGACAGT
>QLNU02014176.1:12167293-12189337 GCA_006491805.2 Dysdera silvatica
TTTAAGTCCTGAGCTTTTGAAATCTTCTTATTTCCCTTTCAAATCTAATATTTTCTCTGGTTGGCCAGTCCTTCAAGTCGTTCCTTCTCCGATAAGCAGACGATCAGAAACGAAGAAGATAAAGCTATGAATGCCGATGTCGGCAAAAATTCCAACCATGAGTTGTCTCTATAGATGTAACCTTTTAAATCGTATTGTATCCGTATGAAATTGTTTTCTATCAACTAGCTCAAGTGTCTTCTGTATTGGTCATTTCCGAGTTTGGAAGGAGGGAGGGAGGATGGATGGATGGAGGGATTGATGAGACGTGCGGCGTTGCCAGGTTCTCATCTTGGACCAATCTCTTCTTTTCCTTTGGTTGCGTGACCTTTTTGCTACTTCTTGAAGATCATGCAGCGAATGGCTGCGACGATGCTAAGGAAGGGAGACTATAATTGAGCGTAATTAACCTCCAAGATGAGGCTTATTTACAGATTCATACGCAAAATACGTTGACACACTGGCCACATTTATAATATTTATAATAAAGTCATTGCGGAGAAGGCTCTGTAAACGTATCTGTGTTGAAAGTATGTAAAGAAGAAACGCTGAAAAAAATATGCCTCAATGAGTACTCCCAGCGCTTTCGGAACGAGTTCGACCACCAGTAACAGGATTAATTTTTTGGTCAAATCTGGTCAAGTCAAGTCAAGTCGGGGAGAGAGAGAGAGAGCGAACCTTAACTTTCGTTTCGAATAGCTAAATTGCCTATGAATGTGAAGCAATTTTCCCCACAATATAAGTTTAGTTAAAATTTGCTTGTGACTGGTTGGGGAATTTTGTCGGAAAAGTTAGGAAAACCTGGAAAAGTCGGGGAAAAACCTGGAATTTTTTTTCATTGTGAGTGGAAACCCACTAAGTGGAACCCCACTGGAGTAAGCTTAATTTTGTGTAAATGTATCCGGGTAAGGAGGTTGTTAAGCCATCGATCAAGTCCCAAATTATCCACAGCGCAGCCCTGGGAAGTAAAATATCCATAAATGAACATAACAAAGAGATCGTATATTTGGTGTGATACGTTTTGTTTAAGAGATTGAAAAGTTTAATAAGCTTTGTAAGATAGACTTCGTTCGATGAATTTGTTCTATGAAATGGTTTCATCGGTGAAATGCGTTTGGAAGATAACACCTTCGACAGAGGAACCTGATCCCTATCTAAAACAATGGTTAGTATCGATTCTCTCTTGAAATTCAATATAATTTCGATCTCGACTCAAGCTTATCCCACCGATATCCCTTACTGAGATGGTAAATGGACCACACGGTTGATCTACGTAAGATCTGATATCAACATTGTATATCATCACTATATCACTTTGTAACTGGATTTCGTTAATTCTGATACCTTCTGTGAAGAAACAGAACTGTGGTGAACAAAATTACAGATAAAAATATCAGGCAAGAAGTGCTTAGATGGTATGGATATGTAAAAATAATGCAGAATAAGAGATGGCCGAAGAAGATGTTGGATTTTGTACTGGATGGAAGAAAGAGAAGAAGAGGGATAGATTTCGAAAAGAATGGGCCATAGAAACATCGCTGCTGATGCAGAGCGATGCAGAGTTCCAATGGATTAAAGCATTGTATGACTGAGAGTATCCCAAAGGAAGGAAAGATTCTTTAAGGTTTAACATTGGCATCTTTTGGTAAATACTTCAATCTTAGAGAGAGATCAACAGTATTTCTTCGTTTCAACGAATATCTTGTAAGGATTGTGGTTTTTTAAAAAACCACATTTTTAACTTCTTAGCTGTGTTTTTTAGGTATATGTGGTAATTTCTATTGTCAACCAGGGAGTGTGTCCCAAGGTCAGTGTTCAGCGGAAAGTTGGAGCGGAAGGATACGGTTTCGCTTGGCTGCTGTAATATACAAAGATTTTTTACCAGTTTGGCGGCAAGAGGGTAGAGATAGGGGGGAGGGGTTCTGCTTACGTTACGTTGGGATTTTTCACAGTATGGCTCTTCAGCGATACTACTCGCCCTTAGCAAATACCTTGAAAAACAGTAAAAAATTAGCCAGCTCTTTGTCAGCTAACTGCTTGCATGACCCGTACATGAGAAACTGCTCTTTAGGTAATGAAATTCGCCGTCTTCGTCATGAGCAAACGTATTCTAAGCACAAATTGATTTTAGGGATGGAAAAGTTCTTTCAATTAGTCTCAGAATGTATTTAAATTTTATACTTACATATTTAAAATTTCTACTTATATATTTAAATTTTAAACTTAGATATTTAAATTTTATATTTAGATATTTAAATTTTATAATTATATATTCAAATTTAATTATTAAACTTACGCTTTTTTGCTGAATTGACTTAGAGAAAAATGAGACAATTTCAAATTGAAAAAATATTTGTACTTATAGAATACTGTAGTTTGAATACCAAGTTTAACAAATTTTTAAAATTTAAATCGTAAGTCAAGGAGTTAAAGTTATATTTGAAGCTTCGGGCTCGAGCGATCTGAGGCTCAAATTCCCATAAAGTATTTCGGGCTCGGGCCTAAAAAAATGAGCCCAAAATCATCTGTACCCAAGAACCCTTTCCTCCTCCTCCTCCTCGTGGTCCGCGGTATATAAAAAATAAGGTAGTTTGTGTGCAACCAAAGTTTAAAAAACAATGCTTTATGAAGTCATTACACGAGTCTGTTCGATTATGATACAAGTTTTTACAAATCATGCAATTTTTCAAGTATAATAGGACATTTTTATAATTTTAGTATATCCTATATTTCTGTAATTTTACTACTTTCTACAATTCTATTATCTATGCTAGTAGTTCTATCTTATCATATAATTCTGAAATTTGACTATATCCCAAAATGATGTATTTTATAATCCTGCTTCATTCTGTAATTTTTCCTGTAAGTTCTACAAACGTGTAAATGCTGACTTTAACCGTTTCTGTTGGGGTGCTTCGGTTGGTTTTGAGTTACGTAGCTTCTACTCATAGCTGCCTAGACGAATCAATGTCACAGACTGTAATTGTAAAATTACAAAAAAATAGCAATTGCATCTCACCTAAGATAAAAATCTATTATTATTATGTCTTTGCAAACGCTAAAGTTATTATAATATAATTTTGCTTATTATCAAAGATATTATTATGTCTTTTTGCTTATTATCAAAGTTATTACATCTTTTTGGTCAATGTTAAATTATTATATCGTTTTGGTCAATATTAAAGTTATTATATACATATATTTTTGCTTATCATTAAAGTTATTATCATATCTTAAACGCTGTGGTACAAGAAATCCACGGTTGCACAACATCGAGGTTGAGAGGTATTAACGGACCTCCAAGACACCCTTAATTTAGGGACTTCAAAAATTTCTGAGATAATTTTGATCCGGTCCTTATATATTTTGCATGATCACAATTCCAATTTGTTATTTCAATTCGGGTTATTGGGTCTATGTACAGAAAAAACATATTAAAGCTGCATACCTACAAAAGCGCTATTTCCGTTTTAGCGCCCAATATTGATACATTGTGATAGTATTTGTAAGGGTTGGATATTATTCGCATCACTGCGCATGTGTCCCTTTTCCTGAACTCTCTTTGTGACGTCACCATGGGTCACTCATTTTTTTTGATTTTATACTGCGGTTCGAAAGCATGGGGGTGCAGTTCCGGGGCGGGAATGGGGGGGAAGGTATGCTAGGTCACAATAGAGTTGATTTCCTGGGCTTTGGGGAGTTTTGTCTTTCGCATGGTTGAGCTGGTGGGAAAGGTAGACTGGCTTTCCTCCAAATATCTATCAAGTGGTCGATGGTCTAAGCCAATGATCGACAAATTAATATGGCGGCAAAATTTTTTACCACATGAAAAAAAAAAAAAATCTGTCACAATATTGTAAAAAGATTGGAAAAATATCCTACAATTTTCTAAAATTCCCTAGTTTACGAAACGATTTGACATATAGGGTTTTTGGTATGGTGAAATTGAATTTCAAACTAAATTTTAAGTAATTTATGTCTAGTTTCATAGAAGCGAAAATATTTTGTTCAACAGATTATCGCTATTGAATTAGTAGCAATAAAGATCAATTTATGGAAATTTGAAAAAGATTAATTTGTCTGCCTTTTTTAAATTTTTATCTGATCTCTTTCTCTCACTATTTTACACTAATTCAAATAACACTAATCAAAATTAAAAAACATTAATTTATTAGTAGAGACATGGGAAAATGAAATACTTCAATGTTAACAAATTTAGAAAGTGAGGGGAGGTATTTTATTAACAAAGTCCCATCGCTTCCGAAAGAACCAGAAACACATTTCTTGTTTACACGATAAGAAAGGTTTATAGTGTAAGATATTATTACCCTTCACAGGGATAACACAATTGCCAAATAATGGTCAACACAGAAAAGCCTCCGGGGCGAGATTTTTGTGAGTTTATCGTGGGGGAATTTATTATACAATAAGTTTTGTTTTTTGACCCTGGTTCGAATCCGGGATGAGGACGGCGCCTCTTTTTCTCCAAATATAAAAAAGCTCTAGTTTGAGCTACTTAAACGTGGGTGGCAAAAATTATTGTATAAAGGTTTATAGTTACGGCAAAATAAGCATTTGGCTTCAAAAAAATAATTCTGTTTTTATATATAAGTTATATTATACTTCGTATATAAAAACATAAACATAGATTTTATAAACGTGAATTTAGAAAATAATTAGAAATTAATAGTATTTTGTTTTAAATCTTGATATCGTTATTCTCTCTGAGGCAAATTTTAAGCAACACATTCTTTTAGCAGTGTGTTGGGAGAATTTGATAAAATTTAGGTTCATTGCTTCTTAATCAAGATGTTTTCAACCACTTGAAAGTGTTTTTACGAAGAATAAATTGATCAAAACAAGGGCTTGCAAATGGTAATAATATCTATCTATGATCAAACGGCGTTAATTTCACACGAGTAGGGCAGGCAGGCAATCTTATCTCATGTGATATCTGAAGAGACTACAAATGCAAAGAGTTTAGAAAGATTCTATTTAATTAGAAAGAAATTTAAAATATTTGATAAGAAAAAGAGTTAGGGGAAAAATGGGGAGCCGTGACGGAGGATCGAGGCTCCCAACTCAATCAGCCACAATTTTGTCAAAATACAACAAATTGTTTGATACGTTAGATTTTCGCTAATTCGAACCTCAACAATCCGGCTTCCGGTTCTGACGTAAAAATGGCGGGGCGACACTTCCATGCGACGTCACAAGCGAAATATTTAATAGAGAATTATAAACTATATTTTTCTATGTACACTCTCAGTATTGCGGTACTCCTTTATGCAAGGTATGGGTGGCTTAGAAAGCATCTGCTGTGTTTATTTTAGAAAATAAGAGCACACATTTTGACTTTTTAGATTTTTAACAATGCATGCGCTTTTCTTTTGCATGCTCATTCAAACACATTTGTTTTTGCAAACGAAGTTACGAACTTTTCCCAAATGAAGCAAATGTAAATTTGGAATTTAACTAAACAGTTATATTTTAAAAGTGCAATTCACATGCTAGAGTTATTCTGAAGTGAATAATTTAATCAATATTACTGTTAATTGATTTAATTAATGGCATTAATTGAGTAATGATATTGATTTCATTAATGATATTGATTTCATTAACGATATTAATTTCATTAACGATGTTTTCATTAACGATATTAATTTCATTGACGATATTGATTTCATTAACGATATTGATTTCATTAACGATATTAATTTCATTAACGATATAGATTTCATTAACTATATTGATTTCATTAACGATATTAATTGTTTTAAGTAGCGATATCGATTGATTTAATTAATGGCATTAATTGGTATAGTCAATGACGTTAATATATTTAATTAACGGTATTAGTGAATTTAATTAATGATATTGATTAATTTAATTAGCGATATCGATTGATTTAATTAATGATATTAATTGGAGTGGTCGATGAAGTTAATACATTTAATTCACGGCATTGGTCAATCTAATTAACGATATTAATTGATTTAATTAATGATATTAATTGTATAATTAACGACATCACTTGGTTTTATTAATGATATTGGTTTATTAACAGGCTAACGTTTTCATTAATCATAAAAATATACAGCTATCAGTTGTTTCTAAGGGTTTCTATAGTCATCATCATTATACAACATAAACGTTTGTATAATGATGATGATTATAATATTTTGTGGCACAGCTGAAGCTTGTGTGGAACGCGCACTTGTGTGTCGCGGCTTATAAATTATAAATTAAGAAGGGAAAATATTTCCAAATGTTATTAAAAAATTGAAGAAACAATATGGTTAAACTTGTGGAACGAAACTCAGTAGCTCGTAGAAATGTTTTGCCCGACTTATAGGCTGATACAAATAAATTAAAATATTTATCAATAGTTAAGGCATCGTATTTATTCAAATAAATATGCTTCTTCAATATTATATCTCATTAATTGGACAGTTCGGATGAGAGGAGCTCTACCATGCTGAGAAAAAAATAAATTGCCAAACTTGTAAAAAACTCTTTCACGTAGTAACTTTTTCTAATACGATTTAATGTAACAACATTACAGCTAAAGAAATACACCCTATAACAAAAAAAATCGACGCACCAAGAAGGAGTTGTCCGATTGCGATAAAAATTGGTGGATGTGAAGAACATACATAGAAAAAGAAACGATTAAAATTTCAGAATAATTGAATGATTTATTGCAGAGTTTGACCGTTACAAAAGGAGGAAGAAAATAAGGCGTTGGTCCACCTCTGGCCTGGATGCAAGCTGTTATCCGGCGTGGAATAGACTGTTGAAGATCCCGGATGGTGTTCTGCGGAATTTCTTGCCAAATTGTCCCCGACTGTCATAATAAATCGTCAACATTCCTGGATGGTTGCAATCGCCTTCCCATAGCGTCCCAAATGTGCTCTATGGGAGAGAGATCAGGAGACCTAGCTTGCCAAGGAAGTGTTGGGTAAGCTTGAAGACAATTCATAGCAACACTATAAATATAATATATGCCGTGTGCGGCCGGGCATTGTCTTGTTGAAACGTAAGTCCAGTGTGTCGCAAAAGGAACGGTAACACAACCGGTCGTAGAATGTCGTCTACGTACCGCTGTGCTGTAAGTGTGCCAGAAAGGACCACTAAAGGGTTCCGGCTATCAAAGGAGATGGCACCCTACACCATAACGCCCTGTTGTGGGCATGTGTGGCGTGCGATAGTAAGGGCAGGATCCCCACGCTGCCCTGGACGTCTCCAGACACGTCTGCGGTTGTCGTCAGGACACAGTTGGAAACGGGACTCGTCACTAAAGACTATACGTCCCCAGTCAGCGCAGTTCCAAGTTGATCGAGCCCGGCACCACTGTAATCGGACTTGACGGTGTAAAGGCGTGAGAGGTAAGCGGCGTAACGGTCGGCGCGAGCGTAAATTCCGCTCTCTCAGTCGTCTGCAGAGGGTCATGTTGGACACATGTGTGCGGGCCACACGTTGGATAGTTGATAACGACGAATCCGGTGCTGTGACAGCTGCTCTGACAATCGCTCTGTCTTCCCGTTCTGTTGTGGCCCTAGGTCGACCGCTGCCGTCCCGACGCTGACATCTGCCGTTGTTGACCCACTCTTGCCAGCACCGTCCAATCGCCGCATGGCTTCGACCCACATGTCCAGCGATTCTTCGATTCGTCCAACCAGCCTCTTTCAATCCGCTAGCACACCCTCTTTCAAACTCTGAGATATGCTAGTAATGAGCACGCATCTTTCGGCGAGGCATTGTTACAGTCGACGTAAGATGTCCGCAGTCAAAATGCAACAGAAATTTTGACCACATATTGAGAATCGCTCCTTATATACACCTGCTGAATGTGCAGTTCCGATCCACTGGAGTTCTCACTATTCATTCATCGGACACTAAATTTTAATCATTTGCATGTTCGGTCAAAATGTCTTTGCATACAAAATTTCATTACAATCGGACAACTCTTTCTTGGTGCATCGATTTTTTTGTTATAGAGTGTATATTGTAAATATTTTATTAATTTTTTGAGATAAGTGCACTTAAGCGGTTTTGTATACTAAGAAGAAACAGCATATATGCTCAAAAAAGAAAATTTATTGGTGTAGGTTGTAACGTACCGCAGAGTGGTTGGCTACTGTTTTGGGAAAGTTGGCCAGTTTTATGAAAACTTTAAACATCGTTTCCTCTTCCAATATTTCTTTTTATTTTTCGTAATGAATTTTCCATTTTCCTGAGATCTTCATCAGATTCTTGTTTTGAAAATGCTTGTGCGAAGACATTTCGGTTTCTGAGTAATTAAAAAGGAAGATTTTTGTCAAATGGACTGCTTTTTGTGAACAGACGACTTACTATCGTCCGTTCACAAAAAGCCGTCGCTTCTTCCGAACCGAACTGCCTTTTATGAACGAAGAGTATTTTTAATCTCTTTCGGTAACTGTCATAAAGGCTTAGCATAAAATAGGTTCTGCAGTGATGCCGTGATATCGTGTTTACCTAAAGTGGCGGTAATCTATATTATTAATCTAAAACTTACGATTTACTGCTGGCTACAATCTGGAGGTTGATTCCCTAGGCCTTAAAAGGTTTAGATCGCGTAGTGGTAACGCCATATAACTCCATTAACACAGGTTCGACACCTAATCAGGGGCGGACTGGGTCCTCTCAAAGGGCGCATACCTTGAATTTCCGGAGGACGTAAGTCCCTGCCCATTCGGAGCCGCCAGTCCTATTGCCCTTGATGACGCACAGGCCCGGGGCCCAGTCCGCCCATGATCCTAATGATATCGTAGAACAAGTACCGTTTTCTTTGCCCACTGTAGTGCGGGGGTTGGCTCTCTCTCTCTTGGCAGCAGAGATTATAAGATTCCTGGGAAAACTAAAGATCTCGACGCAACACAACTTTTACTATCTTTATGCCGTAAATAAAAAGATGTGTAAATAAAATGATAATTATGTCGTTATAAAAAGATAATATATAGATTTGTATGAAGTGCACGCCTGAATACAATTTATAATTTTAATTAGAGTTCCATTTATATAACATTTCTATATTCTATTAAACTTGCTAATTACTTCAAATACACATAAAGATCGGTTATAACGACCTTCAAGGGACCGCGAAAATTTGGTCGTTATAACCGATAGTCGTTATAAACGATATTTTTTTTAAAATGATAGTAGCCTGCAGTATAATACACTCTAGAGTTTTATAAATTATTTTGATAGTAAAAAGTATAAACTTTTTGGTTTCAAAATTAAATAAAAATATATTTAATTATAATGAATTGAATTTCCGTCTATATTAAATTATATTTATAGCCACACTAAATACATAGCACTTTATATTTTTTTAAATTGACAAAAATTCTAGAAAATACTAAAGTATATAATGTAGGAAACAAATCTAATGAATAATATTTATTATATTATACTAATGACTTCCGAACAGTGCCGGTTTAAGAGCTTTATGGGCCCTACGCTGAAAAAATAAAATAGGGCCCTAAAGAATATGACCCTCGTGATATTCAATTAATAAATCACTTTTTAAGTTTATTATCTTCAATATTCAGGTTTAGCAGTAATAAAAATTTCTCAGACATTTGTAAATAAACAAGATTAGAATAACACTTAAATTTTGATAACTAATTTTAAATTTTAATAACTAACCCACATGGTTCTGCTTTATGACTGTCAAGTCGCGTCGTTATATCCGATACGAATTTCCCTACTTAGAATCTACGTAGACTACAAAATCGCCGTCGTTATAGCAGGTTTCGTCGTTATATACGATGTCGTTATAACCGATATATTTAGTATGGAGTAGAATAGCAAACCAAACTTCTTGTAAAAATTCCGTCGTTATATGCGGTTGGTCGTTATAAACGATTTTCACTGTATTTACTTAATTATTTTTCGGTCACATTTCTATTCACGTCCTTTTGCCCAATAAGTAAGACTTTAACGGTCTTAAGTTGGCCTATTTAATTAATAAAGTGTTAGATTTACATATAGGCCAAGCTGGTTCTGCAATTTTTTGTCCCCCCCCCCTCATCAGGGGCCTGGCATTATTGAAATCTATGTGTTATTTTAATTTTAATTTGGAGAACAAAACTTTCTCATATTTGCATGCCCATAGCTGGAATATCATTCATCGCACCATACCAAAGGCCAGCTGTTCTTTGACTTAACTAGACTGCGGACCCCCCTTCAGAGATCACTCACCCTCGCAGACCCCCAAGAATTAACTCAAAGTTTAAAGCCCAGAATTTGCATCATACATATTTATTTCTAGTGTTTCATCACTAATTTTCACTATTTAAGGAAGGAATTTTTCCTTCCCTCGTAATTTATTCTTAGCATTAAAGAGCAAATGCTCTTGTTTCGGTATTTTTTCGAATCTTTGTGGAACACTGGGAGGGTCTCGCGGACCCCCTAGGGGTCTGCGGACCACAGTTGAAGAACCGCTGCTTTAGGTATTCTGCTTTATAAAAGTTATGAGCCTAGCGTTTGGGTTTCCACTTTCTTATTTAGTTTATGTGGCTACTACAATACTACAATCAAATAATATACTACAATACTACAATCAAATAATATACTACAATACTACAATCAAATAATATACTACAATACTACAAATAATATACTACAATACTACAAATAATATACTACAATACTACAAATAATATACTACAATCACATGCACGCGCTTTGGAGACCTACGGACAAGCACAATAATTGAAAAGCTTTTCATTTTGTATTTGAGTTTCCCTTTTAAATTACTAAGAATTTACTGCATCAGATGCCTTCACTGCAAACTTGAAATCAATTTCACTACAAACGTCAAAATTCCATATATTTTTCATTTTCTGCCGGAATTTACGCGATTAAACGGGTCATCTCCTTAGGTAATCCCATCCAATCCTTTCAACCTAATGCCCATAAAATCCTTAATCCGGCACTGATCTAAAGGGTCGTCTTTAGATAATACGGGGCCCGGGGCAAAACATATTTCGGGGGCCCACACATGTAGTAAGAAAAAAAAATGTGGAATGATGTATGACCACTGGATTGCATGAAATGAGAGAGCCGAAGCAAAAATATTTTTGGGGAAATTTTCAATATTACAAAAATTAAAAATTTGAGAATTACGCTTCGCGGGCCTTGAGCATGGGTCCCGCTCGCCCTTCCTTAAGGACGGCCCTGTTGATCTAACATACCATTAAACACTAAATTTTTTGGCATGATGCGTTGTATTGGCTTTTTGAGTTACGCTTCTTTCCTTCTCCCTTCCCTTTCTCTAAGAGTAATATTTTACTTTATTTCTTAATGATCCAAAAACAAAGTTAAAGCCAGAATGAGACGCAGCAGTTGGGCGGGAAGACATAACGAGATACAAGGAGGAAAGAAGGCAGGGGTAGCTCTAATGCGATGGCCTCTACTTCTGTGAAGCCATTGATATATCGCGCGTGATTACTGCCACAGAAAGCATTCGAGAACTCCCGTGGCATTGATGAGTGTCCTTGCGCTAAACATGGCCGTACATCTCGCAAACTGTTGTCATTCGGACTTGAAGTAATTCTAAACGCGTCGCGTAGCCCAAACATGTTGACCAATTATGAGTAACATACTTTAAATGTCTCCAAAAGTTTTTGATAAGACTAGCGAAGAAGTCTTGGAGATGGGGTTTTAGGCTTTACAAGTTGCTTTGCAAAGCTAGAGGGAAGTGGTGGAATTAGCCTCGTTCACAGGATTTAAAAAAAAAGGTGGGGGGGAGGGGAGGGGTTGATGGAAAGAAAAATTTCATTCAATTTCATTTTACAGATAATAATATTGTTTAAATGGGGAGGTTTGAACCCCCCAAACTCTTCATCCTTGAACACGGCCTTGGGTGAAATAGTAGCATTCAAAAATGCCAAAGAAATGCATAGTGTTATTTGTAAAGCTGGTGTCGAGGGTGTGACGGACAACGTAGTTTTAGGTTGAAAGCTTAAAGGAGGTGCCAGATGAGATAACGTGAGAGTGTATTGTGGTTCTAGGTTCGTATGTTTGAATTAAAGAGATGATGTAATTAATAAATTAAAACAGCAAGTGTTAAAAAGTATTTTTTCTTGGATGGCGGGAGGGCGGCGCCATTTTTCACCTTTGCCTCCGGTACAAAATTTCACAATACGGACATGTGTTACCATACCTAGAGCTGTGCAAATGGCAATTGCGGAAACTAGAAAATTATAGAAAGATTATTCAATGAAAGGTATACAACAAGCTGATTGTATACTCGGGTAAAAAAAAGACCAATACACTCTGAAATAATTGTTCAATTTCATTTATTTTAATTTTTCAAGTTGCATCGCAATAATGACGATTTTTTTTGCAGAGTTCGCATGTGGTGAATGTCTAAGAATTCGGACTGCCCTGCGATTTAGTCATTCTGGATTTTTGATTTTCCAATCTTTTGGCAGTATTTTTAAAATGGTAATTTAAACAAGAATAAAGAAGAGATGAACATACAAATTTTGTTGGCTTATACATTTATATTTGTAAGGTATTATTACCTCCCACAGGGATAACACAATTGCCAAATATTGGTCAACACACAAAGCCACCGGGGCGAGTTTTTCGTGGGGGATTTTTTATTACAAATAAATTTGACACCCACGTATTAGTAGCTCAAACTAGAGATATTTTTGTTTAGGAGAAAAAGAGACGCCGTTTCCATCCTGGATTCGAACCAGGATCCCTCACGAATTGACCCTGGTTCGAATCCAGGATGGGAAAAGCGTCTCTTTTTCTCCGGAACAAAAGAAAAGAAAGAAAAGCTCTAGATTGAGCTAATAATACGTGGGTGTCAAATTTATTTGTAACATTTATATTTGCTACAAATACAAAACGCTTCATTTAGCAAAATGGGTACAAAGCATTTCAAAATGGCGTCCGTGTTGTTGCTTCGCATGCATAGCGATTAGCGCATGCGCTCTCACTTACAAATCGCGCGCATGCGCTTTCACTAATTAAAAAAAAATATATTAATAGCAGCAGCAGCTTGAGTTTTCAAAAGTCCGGACTCGTGTATGTGTGTTGTCTACACTTGCTACTACAATTAATTTATGATAATTTGATTTTACTCAGAACAAATTAATCAATCCATTTGATCTGGATCCCATCGACATAAGCCTACGTGGGGTTGAGGACACTTTCCTTTCTTACTTTATTTTTTTTTTTTCAAATAAGTTTTGGTTCATTAACGCTTTCACACAACAATCATTAATATGTATCACCCATATTTAACACGTAATCGGTGTTAATTGATCATGAATTATTAATTTACTGTTTTTTATTTTCCATATACCATAAAACTTATTCAAATCGTTTTAAGCGGTATCAGCTTTAAAAATATCATTACATTAGAGATTATTTTAGTCAGTAACTCTAAATTGCTTTTGTTCATATTTACTTAACCTCGGTCGGGCGGAACTGATCTAAAGGCATAGCTCTCACATTTTATCTCCCTCTGAACCACGCCGAATTTGTTATTTCTTTCCATAAACTTTACATTTTGATTTTTAAAATGTACCTCAAAAGTGTTGTATTTGATAAAAGGATGATTTGAAAAAAAAAAAATTCATACAGCTATTTTTTTTTTTTTTTTATAGAAACAAAATGCGTGTTGGGCTCTTTTTGCCTTATATCGTGCTATTTGCTTTGTTTATATAAATAACTTACAGGAACGTATTAAGAATTGGACACTGTTATGCTTCTAGTTACGTTTGGTAAGATTAGGCAACAAAATATATTAACCTGCTGGCGGCAAAATATGTCAGAGTCTACAGGCGACAAAATCGCAATCTCGCCTCTGCTCCGGACTATGCTGGACAGAAAAAAAAGGCACGTATGCTACGTACCATTGGAATCGAACTCGAGTAAATTGCACAATAAATAAGCGTGTTACGTCTATGCCACCCTGAGGTTATTGGCTGGATTAGATGCCCAATAAGTATGGCTGTAAATGCATCCTGGTTTAGAGGTTACGTCAAGCCATCTGTCCCATTCCAGGCGATCTACAATGCAACCTTGGAAAGCTAAACCTAAAAATACATTCATGCGTATGCATGCAAAACGTCCTTGCATGCACTCGCTTGGAACAGAAATAACTTATTTTAGAAAATGGCTTTTGAAGTAGGTTGGTTGTTATGCGCATTAGTCGTGATAGGCTAATACTGGGGGGGGGGTGTATTTTCCCATCTTGATATAGACTTCTGCAGCTTCACTGTGTTTTATACTCGCTTTGGTGGTCTACCGTCACGGTGGTTGCCGCCACGGTTCGATCTCAATAAAGTAGCACGTTGAGCCTTCGGTCACATATCAGACGACCTATGGTGGAGACTTAAGATGAGGAGTTACAGTTGCACACATGCACACAAATTTTCCCTGGAAGCCAAGGCTTTGAATTGCAATGAATTTTTAGATATTGTCAAACTCTCAATGCCTCATATTTCTGATTTTTCCTTGTGGATTACCTCAGTTTAAGAACTTGGTCCTGACATTTCTTTCGGTGCCGAATTAAGGATTCTATGGACCCTAGGCTGGAAGGATGGAATGGGCCCCTGAAGAATTCGGCCATGTCAATATTCTGTCCATTAAAAAAAATCTTCAAAGTTTTTGAATATTAGAACATTGAAAATGCATACACTCTGAATACGGAATATCGTAGTCGTAGCCCCAATAGCAGCCTAGAAAAAGGATGGGGGCTCCGGGCCCTCCGATACGTCCCTGACATGCGACATTTCAAGTGCCCTCACATACACACTCTGAATACGGAATATCGCAGCCGTAACCCCAATAGCAGCCCAGTAAAATGATGGGGGGGGGTCCGGGACCTCCGATACGGCCCTGACATGCAACATTTCAAGTGCCCTTACATACCCCTCACATACACACTCTGAATACGGAATTTCGCAGCCGCAACCCCAATAGCAGCCCAGAAAATGATGGGGGCTCCGGGCCCTCCGATACGGCCCTGACATGTAACATTTCAAGTGCCCTTACACACACACTACGATATTCCGCATTCAGAGTATGCCTTCACGTACACACTCTGAATGCATCAGAGTGTGCCTTCACGTACACACTCTGAATGCAGAATGTCATAGCCGAAGCTTCATTAGCAGCACTGAAAAAATAACGCAAAAGTAACGAAAAATGATGATGCTTTTTTTTTCAATTGACCTCCGTAAAAACATTTTCAACGTTTAAAAAAAACAAAGGAACGTGTTTTTTCTTGAAACTTATCATCTTCAATGTTCGGGTTTATCAATAACGAAACTTTCTCGGATGTCCCCCTAAATAAACAAGGTTAAAATAACGATTGAACTAAAATAACGCTGCGCCTTTCAAAGCAATCCTTAGAGCCCCAAAATTATGAGGATTTACGCCTGGATTTAACTGGCCTGTACGCAAATCTGGTAGCGATTTCACTTCATGCGTAACACACAATATAGATGTGTGTATGTGTGATATGGCGCAATATAGATGTGTGTATGTGTGATATGGCGCAATATAGATGTGTTTGCGGCACATTATAGATGTGCCACTAAATTAGCTCATCAACTCCCAGTACGATCCTTAATAGAAGCAGAAATTTCATTTTATTTAATCATAACAACTGTAATATCGACATTGCTGCAAAGTCTAAGAATAGAAGCTTTGGAAACCAACCTTGCTACCTTTGTCACGTGACGGCAGAAAGAAGACAGATATTTTTCTTTTTTTTGCCTTCACCTGACGAAGGGTGAGGTTGGTTCCCAAAACGTTGCTTCAATACTTCAAGTTTACATCAGTGTCGAAATAAGCAGTTGTTAATGAATATCGCCTGGCTAAATTTTATGCTTAATTAACCAGTAAGGCAAAAATAATAAAAAAACAACAGATTAAGTACCGCTTATCAACAGAGAATTATTTCGTATGATGCACCGTTTTTCGCTATGGAACCATATGACGAACTATCAAACTATCAAAATAGGACGAATTATCAAACAAAAGTACGTTACATCCCGTGGTTGTTTGGTTACCAGGCAGGATATGTTCATTGCTATTACTCTTCCCGCTCTTGGCAGAGAGGCCGATGTATCCTGATTAATGAATCTTCGACTGTCAGCTTAATCTTTTGGTTGGTTCTTTTCTCCAGTCCTTTGATATGATGCAGCGAATCAGGTAGTTCGCCTTATAAGCGCCAATCATCGACGTTAGATCATAAAAACTGCTAGACTCTACAGTGGCGCATTACTAACGTCATAGGCGTAATCTGGCGGGGGCAAGGGGCGCACTTGCCCCTCCCCCTAGTTTTTTTAAAAGAGGCAAAATCATACGTTTTCCCATGCAATTTTGGTTTTTTGCTTTTTTGTCCCCAGTTTGTACAATAATTAAACTCCAAGTTGCGTTTATGACTAACGTGCTCCTTTATCATGCCTTTAATCCAGGTTTGATCTTCCACGAAAGTCCGGAAGTTGGTTTCCTCGGCCTTAGGAGGGGAAATATAGGACTAGTACCTTACCGTGGTGTAACTGTAATGCACTCGTCTATCATGTTATTAACCTAGGTGCCATTCCAAAATGGCATCGGTGTCATTTTTCAGCCCATCGTAGTTCGGAGTTCGATTCCCTTGGCACCAGAGGTCTGGATTCCTCGGAAAATTGTAGGTCCCTGCGCAGTATGACCTTTGACATCCTTGCGCCATAAAACGAACAATAAAAATGTTCACCGTGAGTGAAAATTGGAGCGTGTAGTCTTCTTGTGCAGAGCACCCCAATGACCCGTTAAAAGAATGCACGACTGTGGTTTGAATCCCCAGGTGACGGAAAGAGGTTTGGATTCCTAGGAAAATTATAGGTCCCGGTGCAGCATGACATTTTATGTCCTTGCGCCATAAAACAAATAATAAAAATACTCACCGCCGAGTGAAAATTGAAGCGGGTAGTCTTTTTGTTCAGAATACTCCAATGTCCCGTTAAAAGAATGTGAGATTGTTGTTTGATTCTCTAGGAAAGGGCGGAGGGGCGATCTCCCCCCCCCCACGTCAGGCTTAAATAGAAAAAAATAAAGACGATGAAGAATATTTTATATGTTGTTTGTTATGACTGTAATAAATAAAAGTCTTACATTGGCGTCCAAAGTCTTCAAGTCTTGAAGAAATGCGATCAAGACGTTTTTCCACGAATCTATAAGCTACTTGCCTTTCAAACTACGTTTTCAGTAAGTGTTGCTTCAGCAAAACGTAGTTTTTTATCGTTGAAGCCCCGTCAAACTTGGCTTCGAACGCGGATGACAGAAGAGACTTTTAATACACACTCACAGAGATCTTCATATTGATGTAAATAAAGTGATTGACAAATTTTCAAAGAAACAAAGATGGCTTGATTTTGCACTATAAACTTAATTGTTTTTGCTTGTTATAAAAAAAGTAAAATAATTACAATGTTTTTATAGTTTAAATTTAAACTTGTTCTATTAATTACATTGTAAATTATCGTTTTTGGTTATTGTATATGTCTCCTTTACTAGCTTATCCTTCTGTCATACTTGACTATAATATGCCTTAAACCATATAGTTTAATTAAAGAAAAGCCCAACTTTAATTCATTGACGTAAATTAAATATTTTGGTGAGTATAAAGGAAGACTAGTAATATAACAACATTTACCTAAACTGGATTTAATAATTAATTTACCTAAACTATTTAACAGTCCAAAACTAAAAATTTTCCCGGTGAGGGCCCCCCGAAACCGCTCCTCCCCGTAATAACATCCTGGACACGCCCTTGTCCCTATGTGACGGAAAAAGTTTTGGATTCCTAAGAAAATTATAGGTCAAATCATGACCTTTGCCCTCCTTGCTCCATAAAAAAGCAAAATAAATAAAAGAATGCAGTTTGCATCTGAAGCGAAACAAGTATTTCAAAATGGCATCAGCTCTTACACTCTGTATTTCATTATTGTGTCAATATTTGGTTTTGTAGTATTAACATACATATTTTTGCCTCTCATTTATAGACTACAACTATACATACGAACTTATATACTAAAATTTACATACGAACTTATATACTAAAATTTACATACGAACTTGTATACTAAAATTTACATACGAACTTATATACTAAAATTTACATACGAACTTATATGCTAAAATTTACATACGAACTTATATACTAAAATTTACATACGAACTTACATACTAAAATTTACATACTATTTACATATTCCCGTAATGTAATCAGCGCCGTCTTAACGGGTAGACCAACACGGTCTAAGCAAGCGCCTCAAATCGGCAAAATTTATTTGTTGCATATTATATTTGTTGGAAACTTAAAAATTAATGGAAAAAAGGCCCCAAAAATGACTTAGGTCAGAGCCCTGGATATGATAAGAGGGTCTTGAATGTAATATTGGGTTTCCCGCCAAAAGAAGACAAACGCATTACAAGTGGCCTTTTCCGCTGCGTTGCAAAGTGTATCCCTTTTTGTAACCCCCCATCATATTTGACCTTTGTACCGACTTTCCTTTTAGTAACGGCTTTTCGTCGTTGACGGAATCCTGTCTCAATAAGCCCCCCCCTTTCTAAAACATAATTTATTTTCCTATAGCCAGAGCCGACGAGAGGTGGGGGGGACATGGGCTGCATCCTGGGGCCCGTGCTGGCAAGGATCTATGATGTTGGGGGGGCGGCGCAGGGAAAGAGTGATGGGGCTGGTCGAAGTGAGTCTGGCGTCCCTGTCCATAGTCAAATAGACTATCACTATAATAGGACTATCACTATAATAAATGACTATAATAGTCAATGCTATATCAAGTTTACTTTTACGATAGTGAAGTAATCGTTTTAAATCTCCTTTCCTTCTTATGCAATATTCCGTCTGGATTATAAACTAGAGATAAATAATTTCCAGCGATTAGGTCTGTTGTGGTAAGAGCATTGAATAAAAGATTATCTTTTTAATAACATAATTTTATGATTAAGAGATATTGTGACACTTTTGATATCGTGTTTGGAGGATTCCGAACCGTCTCGAAACATGTCACTTTCCTTCCGTCTGAGTATGTAAACAGGGTCTTTCTTTTCACATGGACGAATTTCTGCAAAACTGTTTCGTGAAACTTTAAGATATTTACTGAATTATCCTTCATTTATATTTTGATTTTAGAGATCATATTCGAACTGAAAAGTTGATATACATAGGAAATTTAATTTTGAATTATATTAAAGCGACGTCCGTGAGAGAGGTTTCAGTTTTGAAGAAAAGAAAAATTAGCGCCTGTTTTTTTCGTTGATATTTTAATGGAATAATACTAAAAAAAAGGGCAAGTAAAAAATACTAAAAAGAGGTAACTAAAAAAATACTAAACAAAGACCAGTGAAAAAATACTAAAAAAAAAGAGGTAACTAAAAAAAATACTAAACAAAGGTAAGTAAAAAATTACTAAAAAGAGGTAACTAAAGAAATACTTCGAAAATGTAGAAGTACACATAAAAAAATTAGTGTATTTAAATACATTCATGTTCCATTTTTGTTTAAATCAAACTGTATCGAATTCCTTTGCTATCATGTTTAAAATATGCCTAAATATCATGAAAAAAAATGTTAGTTAAGAATTTAAAAATAATTAATGCTATTGGAGCTCATGCACTAATGTTTATAATTTGTATATGCATTATTGTTATACACTGAAATCTATAATAATGCTCATAGGACCAGGAAAAATATCGTTATATACAAGGTTGAATACGATACGCTCCATGTCTGTAAGGACTGGGGAGAAAATGTCGTTATAGACAATACCATTATAGACAAATTTTACTGCGTATAAAACGATATTGTCTATAAAAACTAAAGTAGTATTTAATCAAATGCAGCTATGTTAGATATAACACATAAAATTGGAATTGCGGAAGTAGAGAAACCATTTGGATACGTCATTCATTCATTCATTCATTCATTCATTCATTCATTCATTCATTCATTAATAAGTGATTTACTGTACGGAGACTGGCAGGGGCGGAATGGGCCCACGGGCCGGTGCGCCCTCATGGGCAATAGGATTTGCGCCCTCACATGGGCAATAGGACTTGCACCTTCCGATAATCTAGTGGTTCCCAACATGGGGGTCACAACCGTCAAGGGGGTCTCGAATATGTTTCTAGGGGGTCGCCGCAACTATTTTTAGTTGCAATTATTTTTGTAAGGAATTTCATACCAAATGTTTCCAACGCTTTTATATTTCAACATGGCTACACACATTGCAATATTCTACTAATGGTTGTTAACTTTATATCTATAATATATATAATATACATAATTAATATAATATACATAATTAATATAATATACATAAATAATGTAATATATATAATTAATATAATATAATTTTGTATTTAATGTGTTTTCTTTACTCTGTTAAAAAAAAATTTTTATGCAAATGTGGCGGCGGCGGATCTTTTGGTTACTATAAAAGGGGGTCGCGGATTACTTGGTTACTATAAAAGTGGGTCGCGTCTTGAGAAGGGTTGGGAACCACTGCGATAATTCAAGTTATGCACCCTTTGAGAAGACCCAGTGCGACCCTGGAGCCTGGCAGATAAAAATTCATATTACAAACAAGATGAGCGCGAAACTCTTAACTAAAAATTATCGTTTAGATGATGGAGCGCAGATTTTCTCTCCGCCATCTTTTTCTTAAATGTTTTTGAAAAATATTAATACTTTATCGCGTTACAGATTTGCTGAACTTGCGTTTTCATTTAAAAAAGAAAAAAAGAATTCAGGAAGTAGTAATAAAAAAGGAAGCATCATCTTAAACAATTGAAGAAGATTGCTCTATTCCTCGGGTTACCTGAAGCAGGTGATCGCCGCTGACCATCTGTTGTCGATGCTGCCATCAAAGCCACTTCCTCTAATTTTAAAGCCGGGAAAAAACAAGTAAAAGCGCGTGGCCTCTTCTCCTCTCATCCCACATACGAATAGCAATGTTTTAGTTTAAATTCACGCTATATATTTCCAGTAGCTTTGATTGGGAACTTATACTGAAAACCATTGTAGCTACAAGAAGTTCATAACAACAGCTGGATTTTCAAATTGTTAGGCATTAATTTTCTTCCATAGTGAATTAAGCGAATTTGACGAATATTCATAAAACACTAGCTTGTAATTGCAATATTTTTATATAATTATTTTCAATATCAATTATATGCGTTAATATTTATTTTAATTTCATTCAATATCTTCACGGCGATGCAAAGGTATTAACAGACGATTAGCGAGACTTTTTTTTGGGGGGATATTGTGCCTTCATATTTTTAAACCTTCCGTTTTGAACCGTATTGTAGATCTTCCAAAGAAAGAGCTATGTTGCTCATCAGTCAATAGGACACTTTAATACTAGTAGTTTAATACGTGTATGCTAGTAGTGGCGTTGTACTCTATTGTTATTTATAACATGTGTTTTGAACAGTTTTTGTATATTTGTAAGCTCTCGTTGATAATTCATGAGAGGTGAAAAGTAGTCGTATGTCGAAAAGGTTTGAAAACCCCTAATTTAGTTAACATGTGTATCATTTTAGAAAAAAATGTTTATTATTTAGTTAACAAATTTTCTCATTTTAGTTAATAGGATTATAAATTAGTTAACATAGTTATCATTTAGTTAACATATTTATCATTTAGTTAACATGTTTATCATTTAGTTAACACGTTTATAATTTAGTGAACATGTTTATTATTTAATTAACATGTTTATAATTTAGTTAACACGCTTATAACTTAGTGAACATGTTTATTATTTAATTAACATGTTTATTATTTAATTAACATGTTTATTATTTAATTAACATGTTTATCATATAGTTAACACGTTTATAATTTAGTGAACCTGTTTATTATTTAATTAACATGTTTATCATATAGTTAACACGTTTATAATTTAGTGAACATGTTTATCATTTAATTAACATGTT
>QLNU02014176.1:12191323-12209067 GCA_006491805.2 Dysdera silvatica
TTGTGCATGATAGTGTAAACACATGTGTCATTTCAAGTTTCATTTAATAATCTACTTCTGACTTCTATCTTTCTGCTGAGTGTGTTTTAAAGTTTTTATATTTGAATAAAGTTTATTTTTAATGAAGTTTTGAAATCACGGGAAGTTATTGGAACTCGTGGCGTTTTCCATTTGCAGTTCTATCTAGCAAACTAATAATTAACTCTTAATAAATAAATCATATAATAAAATTAATCAATAAATAACAAAATTCGAGGAAATAGAATTCCGGAAAAAGGTTTGAAACCTTGAAAAAGCCATGGAATTGCCCCTCCCCACCGGAAAAAAAAATCCAGCTTTAATTCTAAATTTGTTAAAGTATTATAAAGAGTAGGAAGAAGACAAAATTCTGTCCAGAGAACTTTTGCATAAAATTATAAACTTTCTTAATAATTTTTTAGTTGAAGCTTTCGAACTAACGTGTTTTTAGCTTTTCATTAAAACATTTTTATTATTTTTACATAAATTATAATGTCTCTTATTTTGGTGTCCATGATAGGCAAAATAAGTAAAGGATTGCTTAAAATATATTTGTAATTTCTAGTTAAGTTTGCGTATATGGTCACTAATTTTGGCTTAAATGGTCACTTTTTTTTTTTTGCAAAATTTTTCACTAAATCAACTATTTTTGAGGAAATAATGACTCTGACCTCTTCATTCGCGGCAAATATCAAAATGGCGCTCGTCAATTTTCACGTGGAGCTCGTTGAAATGCACAGTAACTCCGAATTGAAATCTAAATTTTTAGAAGTTTCTTTTCCAGAATTTTACAAAAATTAGTTGCCTAGTGAAATGCAAAGCCACGCATAAAGAACGTCAACATTATATGGAAGTGCATATGTATGTGAGCAATCATTTTTATTAATGAAACATATAAAATTAAAACCTCGTTCTTGTTTAACTGATGAACACTTGGAGGAGGGAAACCTATAAATCGCTGTGTCTAATATCGAACCAGATATTGAAAGAATGCTGAAAAAGAATCAGCGACAAATTTCTCACTGGCCATATAAATAAATAGGTTTTGGCAACACCTGCCCATTTTTTAAGTGAATTATTTTTATTTAATTAATTTTTGTACTTTTTTTAATTTGATTTTAGAATTTATTAAAAATATTGTGTTAGGGACCATCCCCCCTCCCCGCTGGTGGCCCATTGCTGCTAAAAGGTTGTTCACCACTGGTATAAGAGTAGTTATCGTTAATTTACTATTAAAAGTAATCAGAGTATATAAAGTAATAAGAGTAAATATCGTTATTTTTACTGTTATATACTAAGTTTCATTGTAGTGTGGAGGTTACAATCCCTATCAACACTCCCTGCGTACGCCAGTGGAATAAAGCTCGGATTAGCAGCATTATTGGTGAAAGCGCCACCACCCGTGGGGATTGAAGGATCCAAGGGGGGCGATGATGTGATCGCCCACCCCCCCTACCAAGCCGGAATTATATCATGGAATATGAAAATGAAAAGTATTGGACACTTGGCTGAAAATAGGAATCGGAAAAAAATCCCAATCCACCCTCTTGAAAGATTTCTGGATCCGTCTTTGTCTGGGCCAAGAGATCGCCAAAACGAAGTTTTCAACTCCAGATCTGGTACTCTTTTGCCTTCATATCAGATCTGGTCGTAATCTTTCGTCGAAATAGTTACTGTAGCAGTTGGCATTTAAGAAGGAAAGAAAGTGGCATTTGTTATCGCAGTCCGCTAAAAAAATATCATGTTTAGTTCGAATATCCCCTATCTGATGGCGATCTGGGTTTGACGTCCGCTTTCTTAAACATTTGATTTTCCAGTGATTCCAATTATTTGCGATACCATAAACAGTTGAGGTTAACTGTAGCTCTCATTTTTTTTATTTATTTATGTTTTGTGTCTTAAATAGACGGTATCTATGGTCATATTTCTAATTTAATGATGAGAAGAAATAATTATAATTGAATATAGACATCAAAACTATTTACTTTCATCGAAGATATCGAAAGATTATGCACATACATAGATAACCGCACATCTCAAATTTTTGTCCCACCGCTATGATATCTTCAAAATAAGCTCGAGTTGATATTAATATTTTTTTAGCTTTTCTGTATATTTAGTTCTGCCTCTTCCCCCATCTTCTTACAAGAAGTATTTAAACTAACCATTTAGACTTGTTGATGTCCGACAATTTCTTTGTATATGAAGTTGTATTTTTATTAACTTTTAAAGATGTGTATGATGTTCGTTAACAATTTGCTTTCCTTACATTTTATCACCTCTTCTTGCTTATCTTTTCATGTCTTATCTTTCACATACAGTGCTCATTATTCATCATCGTCATCATATCCTTCTCCCCGTTTAATTTCTAGAGGGGACGGATTGTTTTACAAAAAATCACCATTAATTCTCCAACTTTTTTGCTAGTTTCATTGTTTTTCACCACATGTTACCCTCCTCCTCTTTAAATTCTCTTTGTGAAGTTATCTATGTATTCCTTGATCTACTTCTCTTTCCTTTGAGGGTTCTGTCTTGTGTTTGTCTGCAAATATTATTCATTTCCCCTTGGGTGTCTTTCCTATTTATTTGTGTATGATCTTTCCCATCTAAACATGCATGCGTGTATTAGGAAATTCCCACCTCTAATTCTTACATTTACTCTTTTCTTTATTTCAACATTACACGAAATTGCGTTCCATGTTTTATGATTTAATAATAGATTTTCCTGCAAAGTCAGTGTATTACTTTTTCCGTAATTACATTTTTGCTATCAAAACTTGTCTTCTAGAATTTTATTGCACAGGGGTCGTTCAAGTATTGCGTAAGCACATTTACAGTACTCTAGGAAAGAGCTGAACGACAAACCTAGCAGTGCATCGTGTTGGTAATTTATTATCTAAAATAGAGATCAGAAAACTAGCTTCACAATCTTGCCAGCGGAGTACAGCAGTAGGTCATGTTGTGCGTTGCTCCTTAAAACCTTTTCTCTTACATTTCTATAAATACTGTTCTATAATGTACTATAAATACTTTTATAATATACCATAAATCTATAATATACTATAAATGCTTCTATAATATACTATAAATACTTCTATAATATACTATAAATACTTCTATAATATACTATAAATGCTTCTATATTATACTATAAATGCTTCTATAATATACTATAAATACTTCTATAACATACTATAAAATGCTTCTATAATATGCCATAAATATTTCTATAATATACTATAAATACTTCTATAATATATAAATCTTCTATAATATACTATAAATACTTCTATAATATACTATAAATATATTATAACTACTTCTATGATATAATATAAATACTTTTATCATATACGATAACTATACTATTCGTATTAATGTACTATAAACTAACTATAAATGCTGTAGAACATGCCTAAAGTGGTCGTCTTTGAGACCGAATTACAATGGTCGCCATAGGCAGGTGGTCGTTGTACATAATGTACTTTGGTACAAGCATTACTAAGTTCCTATTAGGTCTTTTTTACAAAAAGTGGTCACTTTATCCAGGTGGCCAATTTATCAGGTTCCACTGTATTTCTATAATATAGCTGCTATAAATACTGCATTTTAAAAATATATTGAAAACAAGGAAGTGGCGCAAATCTATCCTCTGTGGATTAAAGTTACCTCGTGTGACTGCACTTATAGTTCGTTCATGAAAAATTGTTCGATGGTACCGTTAGAATTCACGGAAGCTGACGTCACAAACGGCCTAGCCGATTACAGCTGAGGGGAGGACGTCATTTCAGAATTGGTTTTTGGCGCAGACAAACGTTCGCCAAAAATCAGTTCTGAAATGACGTCCTCCCCTCTGCTGTAATCGACTAGGCCGTTTATGACGTAACCCCCCTCCCCCCGTTAATTCTAACGGCACCATCGGACAAATTTTCGTGAACGAATTATGCGTTATCTGAATTTTATGGCTTGCAGGAAGTCCAATAACATTTCTTGCCAGAATATGTAGCACTCAGTGATTATTTTTTGCCAGACAAAAATTATTTCCATATATAGCGAAAATTGACTATAACGGACCTCCAAGGGACAGTGCAAAATTCGGTCGTTATAAACGATATCTTTTTAAAATCATAATTTAGCAAACACACTGTATAGTTTTATAAATTGTTTTGATAGTAAAAAGTATTAAACTGTTTAGTTTCAAAATTAAATAAAAATATACTTAATTATAATGAATTTAATTGTCATACACGGTAAAACTTGTGAAAGTGACAACCTTTGTAAATTGACCACTTTTTATAAGAGAGAACTGGTAGGGACTGGTAGTGTATAGTGGCAACCTGTCTATGATGACCATTGCAGTCCAGTCCCAAAGGTGGTCACTTCAGGCAGGTTTTACTCTATATATTAAATTATATTTATACCCACACTAATTACACAGAGCTTTCTTAGTTTTTTAAATGAAAAAATTGTAGAAAATACTAAAGTATATAATCTAGAAAACAAATGTAATAAATAATATTTGTTATATTTTACCAATGATTTCCAAACAATACCAGTTTAAGAATTTTATGGGCCCTAGGCTGAAAGAATAGAATGGTTCCATAAAGAATATGACCCTCGTGATATTCAATTAATAAATCATATTTTATTTTATTTTTTTTAAAAGTTCATTATATTCAGTATTCAGGTAAAATTCAGTAATAAAAATTTCTCGGACATTTGTAAATAAACAAGATTAAAATAACGCTTAAATTTTAATAAGACAAGGCTTTTTACAGATCCCTGCGGAGTTCAAAATGGCGGGGACTTTAGGTTGGTCTATGCGCCGGAAAGTAGAGTTTTCAAAATTATTGGGGGAGGGGTGGCAGGCACACATAGTAGATATATGCATTTATACATTATAATATATAAAATTCCAATTAAATTACTGGGGGGCTTGAGACCCAAAAGCCCATATATCTCTACGCCTATGCCCAGTTCTGTATTTCCCAATAGGCTATAGACTAGGGCGGCAAAATTTTGTGTATTAAGTCTGATATAACAAAATCAATACCATACGATGATATAATCAGATGTTTTGCCGAGAAGAAAGCTAGACGTCATGCTTTCCATTTAAATACCAGTGTTCGATAGGCTTTTGTATTTTTGCCAAAATTAAAATTTATTTCAATAAAATTGAATTTGATTTATTATATACCAAGAAGAGATAATACTTCATATATAAGTTAATATTGTTTAATGTTTATGTTTCAATTTATGAGTTTATTTTTAAACAAAGTTATTGTCAATAAAAAGTTTTGGGTGTCTATTGAAAGTAACAGTTTTATGTTCCTATCACTGATTGGCGGGGGGGGGGTAGGAAGGGGCGGCAAAATGGTAAATCCGCCCATGCCTATGATTATATCTAAGTCAAACACTGCCTCCCAAAAAATTGGTAATTTCGTATCGACATTACATAATGAAATTTTAGTATAAGGTTAAAAATGCTTCTCAGTTACTAGTTAGGTGTTAATTTAAAGTCACACATGAATAGTATACGCGGAGCTTCCTTCCTTTTTGCTTAACTGGTGCGGTTGTTGCCTTTATCTATTTGTTAGAAATGTCATTACCACATACATACCCACGTTTCCTATATTTCGAGAACTTTTGTAACTGCTCTATTTCATAATCTCCATTAGTTGTTTTTGCGGCTGCCACATTCTTGGTCAATAATGTGCTTAGTTAATTTAGAACGGTGTACCATTCCATTATATACTGTGTATTTTCCTTCACCTACATATAGACATCAACTGCTATCCGCGAAACATAATAGTACCTACTCACTATACGCAACGAATTCAAATACATTCACATGTTGCTATGCATGTAGCGTTAAAGGTTTGACAAGAACCGAAATTCAGTGCACTTGGCCGAACTGTGCTTCCGATTTCTCCTTTTATTTGAATGAAACAGTGCGATTCCAGCATTGTCTTGAACCCACATGGTTCCGATGTACGACTGTCAAGTCGCATCGTTATATCCGATATATAATTGTCAAGTCGCATCGTTATATCTGATATATGACTGTCAAGTCGCATCGTTATAATCGATATATGACTGTCAAGTCGCATCGTTATATCCGATATATGACTGTTAAATCGCATCGTTATATCCGATATATGACTGTTAAATCGCATCGTTATATCCGATATGGACTGGCCTACCTAGAATCTACGTGGACTATAAAATTGCCGTCGTTATGAAAGGTTTTGTCCTTATATGCGATGACGTTATAACCAATATATTTAGTATGGAGTAGAATAGGAAACCAAACTTCTTGTAAAACATTCCGTCGTCATAAGCGGCTGGTCGTTATAAACGATTTTCACTGTATTTAAGAATACATTATGGAATAATTTACGACACTCGCAAATACCTTTATCATTTTACCACCGGAAAGATGCTGGTTTTTAACATTCATGAAAATCTTCAATCCTGTCATGTGTTTATTTATTAACAACGACCACAGCTTACTGCCTTTGAGTTGACCCTTTAGACGCCAATAAACACCAAATTCTGGACCGTTAATTTCCCGGCGTAATTGAGAAATTGCGCCACCATGTCACAAGCTTCATTCTTAAACAGTCAAGCGACAAGGGCATCGAAAAGGAAATCATTTAAAAGCGACAAGATGGGGATAAAGAACGTTTATTTCCCCTTCAAACCATCAGATGCAATGTAAGGCCTGGAGAATTCTTTATTATCTTTCTTTATTTTCTTTTATCTTTTTATCTTTTATTTTCCTTTGGAATAAAGGAAAGGCTCTTGAAAGGGGCTATTAATTAATTAAATTTCTACACATGTACAGTCGGTTGTAAAAGGTCCGAACAGCTTTCGTTATTCACGCTTTTGTGGTCGAATGGCCAATCCAAAAATATCGTTGAATTCGGAATTATGTTTACTATAAAATAATGTGCATCTCATTTGCGTAAGGGACCGTCTTCATAAAATAATGGTACTAACAATTTTATTAAAGGGAAGCATCCAATTTTGATTACAGATTCTGATTGACTCTGTGGATTAAAATAGCTAGCATTCATATAAATTTCACTTATTTTGTTGCAACCGATGATGTTACGAGCAGTGGCGTAGGCAGAAAGTTCATAAGGGGGTTATAGGCTTAATGGGAGGGGTTACAGAGCTACAACTCATATATTCCTATGTTAAATATACAAAATTTCATTGCGATGAGGGGGGGGGGTTGCAACCACTGACCTTCCCCCGGCTACGCCTCTTGTTACGAGTGGTCGAAATTCGAAGCTTCTAAAGCTAAATGTGTACTCCAGTAATTTCCTTACAATTTCCGAAATAATCAGCCGATCAAAAAATGTTTTATGACATTTTATATAGGCAAGTAACCCAAGCACAATGTATGTCATTTTCATTATTAACGCAACATTTTATAATTATTCTTAATTATTTAATTTATATTTGATTTTTTTTATAGAAACAGCTATAAATTTCGATTTCGATCGATTCGGAAATATCTTACACGAAGATGTGCAAAATTAAAGTTTATTTTTTTAGAAATTATCGAGATATGGACACTAATTCAGAATTGTATAATTTTGACTTTTATTCGGGGCCGTTCTGAAATTTCCATTTGAATCTTACGTTAGTCATTAATAGTTTGAAATAATAAGCCAATCCGGACATTTGTTTTGAAATATCTTTTAATGTCTCATAGTTTGCAAAGAAAATAAGACCAAAAGTGAAAAAATATGAATTAAGAACAGAGTAGGAAATGCGGTAAGCAATTTGCACATGACCTTCAATTTGTACACTTAAATATGGAGACGACCCCCAATAGCTTTTGTCATGTATCTTCGACCATTATTGTCAGAATGGCACAAAAATTTATTTTTAGCGTAATTACTATGTGACAAATCCTTTGATCGCATGAAAAGTTGGTGCTGTCATTGAAATTTTGAAAGCAATATTAAAATAAATATGGAAACGGTCCCTTATGTAAATGAAATGTACATTAATTTAGAGCAGTGGTTCCCAACTGGTGATCCACGAGACGGGTCGTTATTAAAAAAAGGGACGTCCTGGTGAAATGTAGAGACTTTCTATTGCTGCCACTAGGGATTTTTTTTCTTCCAATAGGGCTCTCTTTTTAATTAAGGTCTTGCAGTCAACTCGTGTAGGGACGGATTTAAAGGTCATTCAAGGGGAAGGGGGCGATTAATGACTTGATTTTTGAAAATGATACCTCATTGGACCTTTACCTTGCATCTTTTCAATGTTAAATTTTCATTCAAGGGGAGCGATCGCCACCTGCGCCCCCTAAATCCGCCCCTTACTCGGGACAATTTTTTGAAGTGGCCCGCGACTTAAATTGAATTGGGCCACTGATTCAGCGTAAACATGATTCTAAACATAATGATACTTTTGGTTTGACAATTCGACCACAGGAATGTGAATAAGGAATGATGTTCAAATATTTTTGTAACAGACTGTACATGTATGATTAATCATATGTACAGGGTGTTCTGAAAGAAACTCCTGCTATTTACGAGGCTTTGCCCAGCCCCAATGTTTGGAGTACTGAGATGAAATTCAAGATTTAGACCTTAAAAACATAGATACCAACTGTCTATACGTGTTTAAAAGCACTTGCGCTCTTGCAGTTACGGCTAAAATGCACGAATTTCGTAAATTTCCAATGGCAACATTAGTTTGATTATCTCACTGTATCCAGTCAGCATATGCAGAAATCATAAAAACCGTCAAGCTGTATTTTTAGGCTAAAAAACAACTGAAAAATAGTACTTTCAAACAAATGAGAATTGAAACAACAACAACGACTGCAAATGAATTTTTATTACACATTTACATTACGTTGTGGATCATGGTAGACCAAAGGAAATACTTATGATTAAAATTCCCATGTGCAGCTTTCTCCTGATTTTAATTCGTTTTTCCCCCTGCAACTCCCCACTAACTTTGAAATTACTATTTTTTATTTTTTTCCCATATACAGCTTGACGTTTTTTGTGGTTTCTGCACGCAGGACTGCCGCTAAATGTTCTTTGGCCCGTGGCAGAACTGTTCAGATTTTTCCCTAACTCACGGACATATTTTCCCTCTGCCTGTTATTTTATACAATCTTACACCCCCATCATCTGCGCCACTAACGTGTGGTTCTTCCTCTCCCCCTAGCTACGGCACTGCTTGCACATACTGACTGAACATAATGAGATTAACAAATTAGTGTTGCCATTGGAAATTTCCGAAATTAGTGCGCTCTAGCCGTAATCGCAAGAGCACACACACACGTTTTCTACGTCGACGTCCATGTTTTTCTAAGACTAAATCTTGAATTTCATTTCAGTAATTACAGTGGAAAAAAAAATAGTGTTTCTCCATTAAAAGCGTCCCGAAGTTACATAAACCGCAGCTGTAAGAAAAACAGTCAAATCATTGTTACCTATTTGGAGTTATATATTTGGAGGCCATGTTTTTTTTAAATTTCAAATCTCGAATTTAATTTCAATTCCTCATAAATTAATTGCGGTTGCCTATGCCATTTAAGCAAATGGAGTTTGTTTTAGACTACCCTATACATGAAGTGGATCCTATTTCTTCATTTAATACTCCCTTCTACTGTCACTGAAACACTTAGTGATTGTTTACAACTATTAAGGATTGTGAACAATCACTGCATTATTCACTAACAAAAGCTCTGTATTTTCATGTAATAAACTAATTCGCATTTTTCTAATTTTCACAACTTTAACTTTTTAGTTATTTTTTTGCCATCTAATTTGATACATCTACATGAGAAGGTAATACAATTTTGTTGATTTGTATTATTGTTACTAATGAAACCATGCAACGTGTTTTTTATTTGCATTTTTTATTTATTTATTTACTATTAATAATACGTATACTTTGGGGTTCGTGAAATCATACAGCATTAGTGTTAATTTATAGTTTGCGTAATATTTTTAGTAATTTAGTATTATGCGTGCATATATATATATATTTTTTGTGTGTGTGTTTCCTGCATTACAAACTTTTGCTATTGTATAGAATTTGCTATGGATTGATTTGTATAGTCAAAATGTTCATATGCATGATGTTGATTGAATAATGTAGGTAATAAATAAATAATAAATTAATTAATAAACGAATGAATGAATAAATATAAATAAACAAACAAACAAATAAATAATTGACTTATTGACGCTGTCTCCCGTTTGTGTGAGATAAACATGTCTACATTTCTTTACGGGAGATTGTGAAGAAGAATAAAAAAGATAAACCATAACAGTATCGTTTGGAGAGACAGCAAAGCCTGTAAAATTACACAGAGAAATTCAGTACTTGGACAGACCTATTGCTAAGCCGATGTTGTTGTATTTGCATATTTTACGTTCGAAGACGGGTGCGGGTCATTCGGGGCAGGATCTACAGTTTAACCTGACCTACAAACCACAATATCTTCACATACAACCAAATTTACTGGTAATCAAATCCGGGATCGAAGACCGGAGTCATAACCACTTAACCACCAGGTCATACATTTTGTTCAAAATCCTGATTTGTAAACTAATTAAAATTATTTGTTTATAAATCAGATCAATTCATATTTTTTAATTTATTTTTTAATTAATTTATATTTTCAATTAATTCATTTTTAATTTACCTTTTATTATTTTTAATTCACCCTTTTTATTATTTTTTAATTTACCTTTTTTATTATTTTTTAACTTGTTTTTTAATTTAAAGGAATTGAGCCGGAGCATTTGTAACGTTCTTTTCTTTATTAGCTTTGAATGAGAAATTTAGATTTTTGAAATATGTGACATGAAAAAATGTCATTTAATGTATAATTTAAGAAAACGCAGATTCACATTATGAATATCAAGTGTAAGCTGCGTTTTTTTTTTTACTATGAGCATTTCAACGATACAGACCTACCAATGAAATTGTTACAGAATGCAAGTCATCAGTTCTTTAAAAAAAGTAAGTACGTAAATAAATTAAAAGATTTACAGTGAAATGCACAAAAGAAAAATAGTTTGGGTGTTGTTTTCTTCGATGGAAAAAAAAAGGTCTAAGGTTATTTTTTAAATCGCTCGTTCAGTTGAAAAGAATAATATATTTTATTTATTTATTTACATATGCTACATAAAAATTACAGAAATAAATCATATACATATTTAATTGATATTTATCTAAATTATCTTAATTATAAGTATATCATTACATTTATTTAATATTAATTATAAATTTAAATTAATATTTATTTGGAAAACTATTTCTATTAGTTAATATTACAATCAACTGCGCTTTTCTCTTTTGAAAAAACTGTTATAATCTGTTATATCTGTTATAAACTGTCATAACTGTTATGGAATGCGTCGTCCACTTACCTTGGCTACTCTACTACCATGGGCGTCCATATGGGGGGGACAGGGTGCTCGATCTCCTCCTCTTAGCCGTTCAAAAATTTTATTTGCCTAATTCTGCTATGCATTTACTTTCAAAAGTTTTACAAGTACATTTTAAAATAAGGTACTTTTTTTTTTATCTAATTACCAAATGTCAAGCAATGTTAATAAGTTCTTATGAAAAAACAACAAAAACAACACCCCCCTCTCTCTGAAATCAAAATAGATTTGCGAGCGCCACAAATTAATCTTCATAATTAATTATTCCACAAAATTTTTAATTAAACAATTCGCTCTTTCATAAACACATTGTTGTAATAAACAAGTGCTCCTGATTACAAAAGCTCTAGTGAAGAGATTGAGGGTAAAAAAGAGGTTGTTGTTTCTGAGCTCTAATTCCAAGAACGCAGAACTTTCAGCCAAACAACTAACCAAACAAACAAAAAATGTTGGCTTTCTATCAACATATAGTAGGAAAGGTTATATTGTTCTATTCTCCGGAAAATTGGATTTCCTGTGTGCAGTTAATGTTAGCGGAAACTTCACTGCTGACCCTCCTTTGCCACAGTCTCATCTCTTATGCAGCACCCGCAGTCAGCTGGCCAATGCAAGGCTTACTGATAGTTTGCGTTTTGGTGATTTTAGCGACGACATCCAGTTTAGCCAGGAAGCTATCATCCCAACCCGCATAACACCACCCGTTTCCGGGAAATCAAACGGGCATGCCATTTTTTAAAAAATCTGGTTTGCCCAAAGTATTTCCTGCGCCATGCTTGACTGCGCAACACGTACCATGTAGCCACGTGACGTAGCCACACCGAAGTCCATCGGCATAAAAATTCGCATCAAATTTATTGCACATCCGACATTATTTGAAGTTAATTGTAAGTCTTCAAGCTGACTATTTGAAGACAAACTTTTATGTTCACCTGAACTTAATGCCTTCGTTCCACAACAGAAGTGTATAATAACATTAGTCAACATGCTTGTATGCATCAGCGTCTACGAGCTTGCAGAATTCTATTAAAGGAAATTCTGGGCCAATGTTTTCAAATATATGGACCGATTTAAGACCATTCTCAAATAGTTCTTGCTCAAATAGCTCACTAACTGAATGCATTTATTATTGATGTGATTATATTATTGATGATATTATTGATTACACGCGAACTAAGACCTACATTCGAATGGAAGATAGTTACAAAGCTTAGTGGGCGAAAACAGTCGCAGCGTAGAAATTTAAGGGGGTCCGTCCCCACTTCAGAATTTTTTTTTATTTATTAAAATTACGATTTATTGTTTTTGAATGTACATTTATAGGACATACCATATTGATATTAGACAAAAAAAAATAATTTGTAGCTGACTTACTTTTTTAAAAAAAATTTACAATGTGCTGAAAAAGGATATTGACCATTTTTTATACTTGTCTTTATGTTTTTCACATTTTGTAATTTTTAATATTTTATCTCGTTAAAAATGAAGTAAAGAAAAATCCATCTGAAGGATTTTTTTTGTCTCCTTACATAGAACCAGAGAAAAAACTTCAATGGATATTTTAAAAATATTTCCTAGAGGAAAACAGGAAACAAGATAAAATGGGTACTTAAAATTAAAATATCAAAATTCTGTTCAGATAACTTATTTAAGTTTGTATATGTCATATACGTACAAAATTTCAAGTCATTATCTTGAAGGGCTTTAAAGCCTTAGCATTTTGAATTTGAAAAAAATGCAAAAGTGAAATTCGGAGTAAATTGAACTTAAAGTTAAAAATGTCCTATTTTTATTATATGTATATCATGGATAAAATTTAAGACATGGTGTTTTTTTTGATCTAGAAACAAAATTTAATCTTGTTAGATTTAAAAAATTTAAACAACACATTTTTTTTATATCATTTTGTATACAATTTGGTATATCATTTTGGTGGGGACGGACCCCTCAAAGCGCTGGATTTTCATTGTTTGTAGTAATTTAAAACTATGTTTTGCCATTCTATAGCTATCAAATTTATAGACATACAATATCAGATTTAAATGTCTTTAATATTTACGATTTTTTTTTAATTTTTTATTTTTGAAGATCTTTCTGAACTGTTCCCTTTAAAGTTACTGCTGAATTTTTCCTTTTATACAATAATTTTCGTCACCCACGTATAAATAGCTCAAGCTAGAGCTTTTTTGTTTTTGGAGAAAAGGAATCCCGTCCCCATCCCGGATTCGAACCAGGGTCCCCATGTCAAGCTAAAAACTCTGTCAAACAAATCTTCCGTTCAAACCTAAAAAGCTCTAGTTTGAGCTACTTATACGTGGGTGGCAAAAATTATTGTATAATAAATTCCCATCCCCCCACGAAAACTGATAATAAACTCGCCCTGGGAGGGGGGCTTTGTGTATTGACTATTATTTGTCATTTGTGTTTCCCTGAGAATGGTAATACTATCTTACATTGTTACTTTCAGGTGCTGGATGAAGATGACTTCGACGTAACATGCAACGACACCTGTAAATTCAAAAGGTAATATTATTCAATTTTATCTTTCCATAAAATAAAGCTGATAAATTAATAAAAAAAGTAATATAAAATATGTAACACAACGTAACATATATGCAATATAATGCAAAATAATTAACACAGTGTAAAATATGTAATGCAAAATGTGTAACATAATGCAAAATATGTAATATGATGTAAAAGTATGTAATGTAACGAGTTAAATATGTAATTAATTTCGCGAACTGACACAGTTCATAGAGCTTTAAAAAGCTTTGAAACCTTTGAAGAGCTATTTCAATTGCAAAATTCTATTTTCCTCAGAAAGAATCGATTCTGGTCAGCGATGGCAAGTGTTTTATCGAGGCAAGTCGTATAGAAAAAGTAGCATTTGTTGAATACTTTTTATTTTAAAGAAAAAGTTGTATAATGGTCCAGTTTCTGTACGAAGATTTTCTCAGCTGATTATTTATTTATTTTTTTTTTTAAATGCGAAGTTTCTTTTGATGTTTTCGAAAATGGGTAGATGTGTAAAACGAAATTCACTTCTCGTAAATTTGTAAATAATTATCATTTGTAGAATATCTTTCACTTCACAACGATTTTTAGATGAATATTATATTTATCACACATTTTCGTCAGAGTGAAGTGCACAGGTCGAGATATTAGATGTATTAAGAAATAAAAAGGTAGATATGATATTTTAATAATTTTATCTTTTATAAAATGTTCATATTCTTTACCATTATCTCTTTATTACCGAAAGAAGGTTACTTCAATTTTTCAACTAATGATATTAAGATATTTTCTTACAAACATGTGTATATATAAAAAAAATTAAGTGAAATAAAAATTAAGTATGAAAAGAGCATTCGTCCAATTAAAACGACGTCATACACTTCTTTAGAAAACATTTAAAATTGCTATCATTGGTGATCTTTCATTTTAATTATCATTTTTATCTTTTTTTATACGTTTGGGAAGACTAAAAATGCATTTAATATACCATAGTAGAAAAAAAGTGAAAACACACACCACCTAAAACGTTTAATCACTTTACGCATTCATTCATACAAAACGTATAAAATATTCATTTGTATAAAATGTGCTTTTGACCATTAAGGCCAGAAACAAAAAAAAAATAAATGCAACTTGGTGGAGGGTGGTTAACGATTTTGAACGACCTTTGGGGAAAACTCAACCACTGCATTTATTACAAATATGCCTTTGGTTTTTATTTACCACAATGATATTTATTTCGTGCCGTTATATCGCGATTAAATACTAGAATACTAGATACTAAACTACATTATGATTGAATGCTACTAGATTGAAAGCGTGTTCCAGCTATATCCAAGCTGTAAGGAGTTTTCGTTCAAAATTACAATTCAAAATTCTCATTCGAATCGTTACATATTTCCAAGATTGGGGATCGAATAATGGTTTTGAAGTGTCTTTGGCTCATCTCAAATTTCCAAGTTTGACGCCGAGAGGTTATAGTTTTGTAAAAAATATTAGATGCTGCCAATAATGATGACGATACAAATCTCGGACGGGTACGGTTAATTTAGCTAACGGTTGAGGCTGGAATCCCAGTTAACCGTCAGCAGAGAATATGCGGCCATAAGTAAACACATGAATGATGGAGAGGACAAGCGTTGGAGAGGCAATGGAGGGGAACCATCTTTTGTGTTGGCAGAAGCAATAATTGTTGCGGTCGTCTAGTATATAATAGCTGAGCCGGGTCCAGTAATGAGCTACTTCCTTATTAATCTTCCCGGGCTACTTCGTATGAGCGACATAGTCAGCTAAACGTCAGACGAAGATGGCAGCTCGAAAATGCCCAGGTCCTGCAGCATACATCGACTTAAATAATGCAAAAATCATATTATGAGCACCTGCAGAGTGTATGACGCAAGGAGAAGGAGCTCTTGTCCTTTTGAAATACATATATAAACATGTGCATTTGGAATTTCATCTGAGAGATTATAAAAGAAGGAAGAAGTACTTAAGTACTGAATTAAACTATAATTGCTTAGTAATGCTCTTGCTTATCTTTATAGGCATTCAAGTACCGCTTTGAAGAAGAATGATTACAAAATATTTCGCATGCATATATTTTTTGCGATTTCGGTTGTGCATATGCATATAAGCATTATCACACATATTGTCCTTGTTCTTCCAAAAAATGATTAACAGAGGAAGTCATTGGAAATCGAAGGTTAGGAGGTTGCTTCAGCTGGTTTAAGTCATAGGGTTACCAGGTTCAAGCTCAGTCATAATGCTATTCTACCTATTGCATTCAGTTTTGAATACCTATTTAAATTTGTTTTAAAGGGCGATTTAAAAATTTAGAAAGTGTTTAAAAGTGTATTTAATAGTACAAAGTAGTGTAGAAAGTGTAAAAACATATTTAAAAGTGTGCAAAATGTGTATTTGAAAATATACAGTTAAGAGTGCTTTAAAATATAATATATACAGAATTTATACATATTATTACATATAGATAACATATTATTACGTACAGGGCGACCCACAACAATTTCCCTGAAAATAAAAATTTGTATCTGGAAAATAGTTGGTGCCGTACCTTTGGTAATAACCACATAGTGACTATTGGAAATTTATAGAGAACGAAATTACCAGAGAACATTAGTGTATATTTATATATATATATATATATATATATATATATATATATATATATATATATATATATATTTGATTATATAACATATATATTATATATGTTATATATATATTATATATATATATATATTATATATAATACCATTATTTATTTCAGCAGATAAGTGAATGACAGAGATGAAGTAAATGGTGAATATTTAAATCATTTGCGGTTTGCTGATGACATTGTTATTTTTTCAACGAACCCATCAGAACTCCAAGACATGGTACAGGAGCTCTCAACTAGAAGTAAAGAAGTTGGACTCAAGATGAACCTACAAAAAACTAAGATCATGTTCAATAATTTCGTAGAGGAAACAAAAATACAAGTTGACAACATTGAGCTAGAAATTGCTGATTCATATATTTACCTTGGCCAGCTGATTTCAATGGATGGCAACATTATGAAAGAACTCAACAGACGTATTAAACTTGGCTGGAGTGCATTTGGAAGAAACAGTTTTATCCTGAAGGGGAAATTGCCTTTGTGTCTAAAAAGAAAGGTCTTCAACCAGTGTGTATTGCCAGTCCTCTCTTATGGATCAGAGACATGGAGTCTAACAGTTGGAGCAATACGAAAGTTACAGACAACGCAAAGGAGCATGGAGAGGTGCATGCTTGGAATAACTAGGAGAGATCGAAAAAGAAACACTTGGGTGAGAGAGCAAACTAGAGTAGAGGACATCATTGTTAAAGTAAAAGGGCTGAAATGGCGATGGGCTGGGCATATTGCAAGAAGAACTGATCAACGATGGACAACAGAAATTCTGAACTGGATTCCAAGAGACCACCGAAGACCTAGAAAACGTCCTCAAACTAGATGGGTGGATGAAATAAGAAAACAGGTTGGGGTGACGTGGAAGCGAATTGCTCAGGATAGACTTGTGTGGAAAGCATTTGGAGAGACCTTCATCCAGCAGTGGATAGATAATGGTTGAATATGATGATGATGATGATGATATAATATAAAAATCGACTTGTATTATTCACTAATTTACGGTCACTTGAATTATGGAAATAGTGTATGGATTAAGAAAATACCTTTAAATCAATTATAAACAGAGTTTTAAAAACAATAGGTAAATGTATATATAAATCACT
>QLNU02014176.1:12209167-12220686 GCA_006491805.2 Dysdera silvatica
AAAATGAGGTTGCTCTGTGGAGCCATAACGTATATAACTTGTTTAAGGTGAAAGTTTTCTAAATCATTTATACGTTGGATATCGGGCTAGTCCTACCGGATGCATATGTATGTACAGAAGGAGGGTCCACGACCTATATATATGGAGAGAAAGAGAGAGCATAAAGCGACCGCAATCGTCCTGTATTGCCTTAATAACAGTTAAAGAGATGACAATAGAAAGACCGTTGTTCGCTGTAACGGATTTTCTGTGGTAATAAATAAATTTCGCCCTGCATAGTGTGTGAATATGTAACTAAATAAACGTTTATCTTCTCTCGTTATAACCGAACTCGCGTTAACGACCTAATTTTCTATTATTGTTGTCATAAATCACTTTTGCCTGATATCATTAGCATAAATATAAAATTTTGCTCGAATATATTTCATAATAGCTCACCCAGCGCGAGCCAAATAAGGTCACTTTAATTATAACCATCTTCTATATTATTATTGGTATTATTTCAATAATTGTATCGACATTATTATTGGTATTTTTAATGATTGTATCAAAATTGTTATTGGTATTTTTTCAATGATTGTATCGACATTATTAATTATCGGCATTATTTCAATGACTGTATCGACATTATTAATTATCGGCATTATTTCAATGACTGTATCGACATTATTAATTATTGGCATTATCTCAATGATTGTATCGATATTATTAATTATTGGTATTATTTCAATGATTGTATCGACATTTATTATTGGCATTATTTCAGTGATTGTATCGACATTATTCTTGGCATTAAATCCACAGTAAATCGGCAGAGTTAGAATCGTGAACACCTAAAGTTATGAAACATTACTATTTTTTTCGTCTCGATAACCAAATTGCACGGTTTGTGAATAGGACCATTGTATATACAGCATATAAAAGTAATGAGTTGGGTTGGTTGGTGTTGTGATGTGACTAGAATTGAAAGCTCCATGGATACTTTCTGATCAGATATATTTAATGAAGAATATATCTTTTTAGATACCTGTTTTGGGCTACGAAAAATCCAACCATTGGCGGCGTGTACAGGATGGATTTGGCAGAACTTGACTCAGGACCCAGGACGTTAGAAGATGCCCAACTAATTGTAAAAGACGCTGAAATAATGGCATTCTCCGTCGATTATAAAAATTTTAGATTATTAATACCAGTTCCAAGCAAAAATACCATTATATCAACAGCTTTGGATGGCAGCGATGGCATAGATATTAGAACAAATTCTCAGACAGCGCAGTTCAAAGTCGTTCAAAGCATTGCAACTCACAAAAATCTATTTTATTGGACAAATGGTCATGAAGTTTTTGGCGAGGAGTACCATCGAGAAGAAGATACGTATTATCATAATCCTTACCTTTTGTCAGACGAACCATTTTCAAGCATTAATATTCATCATCCTCATTGCCAGCCAGATCCTGGTATGAAATTCGAAAAATATATCTTGCTTTCTGTTAATTCATCATTCAAAGTATTTAATTAATATTCAGTGGCGGCTCGTGAGATGGAAATAGGAGGGAAGTGCTGCAAATTAATCGTGTCTTAAACTAAATTATATTTTTAGCACGATATTAAAAAATGCGCGTACCTTGGTTAATCTCCGTTAATCCGTAACCTTGATTATCGGAAGTTCTCTTAATCGAAATGGTCTGCTACACTATTTTTTTCTTAAAAAAGAAATCAATGTAAATGATAGATATCGGACATACACAATAATTTTTACATATCGGATATGTAGACAAAGATATCAGTATGTAATTAAACGTATTTTTTGAATAAATGTCGTTTTTTGCACCTTTATATTGAAAATTGTATTTCCGAAGAAACCAAAATCTGGCGTTAGGCCCTTTATTTCGGATAAACAGAGTTTTACTGTGCGCTTTAAATGTTCCAGTTCAACAATGTACAGTTCAATTATAGTTTATTCCGGATAAAAAAAAAAAAAACGCAAACAAGCGTCGCAAACGATCTATTTGTGACTCATAAAGAGACGGAAAAATCGAAGGAAAAAGAAGCACGCGCGATATAAAGCATTTTAAGACCAGCTCTGAAATGTTTTCAACACCTCATGGATATAGATAATCGTCGTCGACGCCCTAATGGTGCTCGCTATGCATCACTCCAAGCAGAGGAGTAGCCAGGGAGGGTTTTGGGGGTTGTAACCCCCCATCGCAATGAAATTTTGTATATTTAACATAGGAATATATGAGTTGTAGCTCTGTAACCCCTCCCATTAAGCCTATAACCCTCCCCTTATGAACTTTCTGCCTACGCTACCGACTCCAAGCCCGCGTAATTAGCTGCATCGTCAAAACAGAGAGCTACAGCGGAAGTTGATTTTCTCTACAGAACTTGGGGTTATTAATCAATTTTCCCACTGGGGTTGTGGCCTTAAGAATTTATGAGTATCCAAGCCCGGAAATTATGTAAATGATTAAGAATAAAAAAAATTATAATTTTTGAAATAAATTACAAGGGGTTTTTGCCGTATTGCATCTCTTATGAACGAGCCGCTACTAGTAATATTTCCTATATTTTTAGTTATAATAATATTTCTTCATACTATCCTTAGTTCCGCTCAATGGCGCTGAAGCGGTGCAAGCAATATTTGCAGACGATGTTGCCAAAATCAAATGGCTAAAGCCCAGGCCACTGGGAGGTTTAGGTAAGTCGATTGGATTATTTTTAAACACAGATGATCCCCGATTTACGATTGTTTGACTTACGATAGTTTGATTTCACGATGGTTCGGCTTACGATATTTTCACTTGATGATGAGAAAGTGATATGTATTTAGTGGAAATTGTACTTCACATTTTAATATTTTTCCCGGAAAACTGTAGGTTCCGGCGCAGCATGACCTTAATGTCCTTGCGCCTTAAAACTAGCAAACATTCACTGTATATAAACTATTAACACGTTGAGTGCCACGTCAGTCAGGGGTGACCGACACTGAACTTTGCGTTCAGGCCGCGTCAGTCACCGGTGACTGACAGTGTAAAATATGATATCAAAACTAAAAAATTTACATCGTTTTAAGTAATTACCTAAAATTTATTCAACATTCACTTAATTTTTATGTATTACAGGATTGTATCATTAATGTATTTAAATATTTCTTTTCAAAAAATCGCATCGTTACACCATAATACCAGCGCACTTCTAAGCAGCGCTCATGGCCTGACGGGGATTTCCTTATAAATTCGCGTGGCACTCAACTTGTTAATAACGTTGGATAATAATAGTAGTTACACGAGTATTTAATTCCAGTATTTCTATAGTACACTTGCTTTAAGTTGTCATGCCAAATTTAACAATAATAATAAGGCTTAATTTTATGTGCTTTCATATAACAACTCAACATACATTTCTTCTTGTTTATCTGTATATTATTTTATACATAGTCATAGGCGCCCGTAAGTACTTCTAGTTAGAGCTGAAGATGTCGGTGCTGGAGGGGCTGAGAAAAATTATTACCTCCTTCTCAAAGCTGTCGAGAATTTTAGTGAATGTACAAGATACCAAAACGCTACAAAAATAATTGATACTGCTTGACAATTAGTAATGAGCTAAAAAGTACCTTATTTTAAAAGTTGGCGCAGTATAGCCCAGATGCTCTTGCGCCATAAAAAAGCCAAACAAACAAACAATAAAATGTGATTATAAAACATTTGAAAGCAAATGCATAACGGGTTCAGGCAAATCAAATTTTTAAACGGCTAATAAAGGTCGAGATCCCTATCCCCCCCTCCATATGGGCGCCCATGTGCATAGTATATGCTCATACATATCTCTTGCATGTATTTACATTGATGTGGAAAGCAGGCCACCAGTTAATACTGGAGTGAAAAAAAGTAACTTGAAAAGTTGCATAATTATAGAACATTGACATTGAAAGCATTTTTACTGAATATTTATTAAAGTCAAACAATTCTCATCATAGTCGTTGATGTGGTTATATTAGATGATAAATTACTGGCAAAGAAAGAATAATTTCTCAGTACCTGGTGGGGATCGAACCCACATCCTCTTGATGACCAGTCAAGTGCTATTTCCCACTGAGGTCCATCCATTTTTATTGAAGTTAATCGAAGAAATCTCGTCTCGTGACTGTCTTTCAACAACTTTCTGTTATGAAATTGTGACATTTTCGCCAATTGGCGAGATTTGGCTGTTAAAAGAAAATTGTATTATGTTCCGCGACAATTTGACCCCACAAGTATTCTTCAAGTAGTTTGCAAAATATTGCCGATATTTGTAAGGAAATCCCTAAATTCTGCCATTCCTCCCCGCAAAAGCAACAACCCCCTTAAACAGAATTAGCCAATCATAACAAACACCCTGCTACTACAGAAAAGCATAATTTGCATTTTATACTATTATATTGTTATTCATTATTATTATTAGAATTATTTTTATGTTTATATCTAAGCTGTGGTAAATAATAGTTCTTTGGGTTTCCCTTGAATAATATTTATAGTAGGGTTTAAAAAAAAAAAAAAGAAAAGAAAAGAAAGAAAGTAGAAAGAAGGAAGGAAGGTAGGTTGGTTGGTTTGTTTAGTAGAAAAAACAGTTCAATAACAACTGTTGTAGGCTGTTTCTGATTATTCATACCTTGTTTAAATGTTAGCTACGGCTTGTTTTTAACGCTAAGTACTTTTCTTTCAGGTAAAGGAGCATGGCAGAAATGGATTTATGAAGTGCACCTAATTAACCATACTACAGGAATGTCTTTGTTTGAAAAAAATATTACAAAAACGAAACACACAATTTACAATTTAACTCCCAACTCTACATACTCCATTAAAATTCGAGCATATAGTTCTGGAGGAAAAGGGCCTTGGTCATCTGAATTCGTTGGACGTACCCTAAAAACGAGTAAATAATAATATTATTATTCAAATAACATATGTACAATATTATTTTACTCTAAACATACATCCCATCAAGATTTTTTTATAAAAAGAAAACTTACTGTTCATGTTTGTCAAGTAAAAAACCTATATAATAATATATACTATATAATTTGGTAATACCAATACTTCAGAGTTATAAATATTAAAGTGATAGAAGCTAGTTCCATCAGTTTGGATGATATTTGGTAACAGTATACCATAGGTGGTTTAAGCACTTTCGTCGCTACTGCATAAACAGATAATCTAACCGCACATTTTATAGTAACCAAAGTCGCAAACACACCTCATGCATGGTACATATAGTAGGCATTTTTTTTTAACAAGTGAAGGCATTGATATGATTATTTAACCCATTAATTATATATATATATATATATATATATATGTATATTATCTCCTCATCGTGGAATTATATTAATTACATGTTTATTACATTAATTATATATATATGTATATATATATGTATATAACATTACACATTAATTATGTATATTATATATTAATGTGTACGTTATAGATATAAAGTTAATAACTATTATTAGAATATTGCAACGTGCGCAGCCATATTGAAATATGAAAAGGTTGGAAACATTTGGTATGAAATTCCTTATAAAAATAATTATAGCTAAAAATGGTTGCGGCAACCCCCTTCCCAAAAAACCTGTTCGCGACCTCATGGTTGGGAATCACTAGCTTAGGTTAATTCAGTAATACACAACGCTAGATAAATTCAGTACACCGTTTTGGCGGAGCCTTTAATGAGACGTGTGCACACTTCGATGGTAAACGGAAGATTGATTTGATTTTAGAATTCAGAAAACAATTATACACACTGTTGCCAAATATAAAAAGTGAAATTATAATTATACAAAATATATGTTGCCAGATGCGGAAAGTGGAATTATGTACCTTTGGAAAACACCGTATAAAAATGAAGCAATTTGGCAGTTCGCCAATTTTAGAAATTGAACTTATTAAGTTTGCTTTCCTTGCGTTTCTAAGTGGCAACAGTTAAGAAAGCCTGCGAAGTGAACATTTATATTGTGGGAGCCCACAACGTCCCAGGGGTCATGACCTTTGCCCTCGTGCTCTATTAACCTGTGGTCAACGCCAAATAAATTTGGCTGTGTGCAAATAATATATCGCGATTCGGAGTGCACGTTAAACCGTCTGCCCCATTCCAGATTACTCATAGCACAATCTTGGAACATAATGTATACAAGCAAACACGATTTGTCCTCCATTTTGAATCCAAGTTAAAATACAGTTTCCATGAAAAGTTGAAAGCTTGTACAAAAAGTATGCAATAAGTATAAAAATTTAACTGGGGAAATAGCGTAGTGAGATGTTAAACATGGGCACAATCTCCAATTATTCACCACACCCTGCCTCAAATAAAAAAAGTCAAAATTCATGTTTATTTTGTGACTTTTTTTTTTTATTTAAGGGATGGTTGTGAACAATCGGAAATTACCACTCCTCAAATTACGCTATCCTATTGGTAGTTAGAAAAGTATGCTTGAAAAGTAATACAGTAAAACCTTTTTAAGGCGACCACCATCGGTTCCCTGAAAAAGCGATCGCTTAGAGAGAGGTGGTCTTTGAATGGAAGTAAATTTAACATTTGGTCTATGGGCGGGAGGAAATTCGTTTCCAGGAAACATTGTCCTTAAGGGAGCTGATCGCTGAATAGAAGTGGTCGTTAAAAGAGATTTTATTGTATGTATATTTATGTTCTGAAGATTCATGTATGGAATATTCTATGATTTTATATCATGACGCTATTTATAATACAGTGAAACCCGTTTATAGCGATATTTAAGGGACCGGGGAAAAGGTATCGCTATAGACAATTAACGTTGTGGACAAGGTTGAACACGATGCACTACATCTGTACTGAGACTTGTGGGGAAGGATATCGTTATAGACAGATTATCGTTGTAGATAGTATCGTTAGAGAGATTATTATGGTTGTAGAGGGTATCATTATAGATAGATCACCGTTGTAGAGGTTATCGTTATAGATAGATTATCGTTGTATAGAGGGTATCGTTATAGACAGATCATCGTTGTAAAGGGTATCGTTATAGACAGATCATCGTTGTAGAGAGTATCGTTATAGATTGTTTCTGTAGAGGATATCGTTATAGACAGATTGTTTCTGTAGAGGATATCGTTATAGACAGATTGTTTCTGTAGAGGATATCGTTATAGACAGATTATCATTGTAAAGAGTATCGTTATAGACAGATTGTTGTTGTAGAGGATATCGTTATAGACAGATTATCGTTGTAGCGGGTACCGTTATAAACAGATTTTACTTTAGTAAATTTAGACTAATAAAACATGTAGCTACATATTTGTTAGTGTATTTTTTTCATGATGAAAATATATTTTATATTTTTGTTGAGTTTCGCAAGTCATTTACCAACTAGTTTTGTAAATTTATGTAAAATAAAACACATAATGGCAGTTTAAATTAATAAAACGGTTGATAGCTATTTCGGAAGTACTTTTAGGCTTCGGAAATAGCTATTAACCGTTTTATTAATTTGAACTTCGATTATGTGTTTTATTTTATGTAATGTTTACGCGCAGTGAGTCGTACATCTTTATTAGTTTTGTAAAATTTTAACATTGATCTTTATATTAAGGTCACTCTCAAAAACCCTCTATTATCTGGAGTGCACGAGAAGGACTTCTCAAATCTGATGTCATAGGAAACGATGTCCTCCATCTTATTCCCAAAATTTACCTAAACAATGCTCATGTTATTGGTAAATATTCTATTCTATTTTTAGAGTGTGATCAATGTTAAATATTTAAATACAATGTATGCTTTTTATAGCGCTGTTTGTACGATATATACTCGTATATTAAATTTCTCCCTCAATTTTTCAGGTATCTGTTGGTTTGATGGACAGATATTTTTAAATACTAACTCTTCATGGGTTTATGTGTACAACATGAATGGGAACCATACTTTAACCCGTCTAATGAATGTCACTAACGCAGCCAGCATTGCCATCGACTGGCTAGCACCTAAAATTTATTGGTCAAGTCCTGTACAGCAAATGGTTTGTATATTTGCTTAGTTCATGTTCCACCAAGGGCGAATATAGGAAGGGGGACGCAGGGGTGTGCGTCTCCTTGTAGAATAACAAATTTACATTAATTTTACATATGCAAACCTGACAACAAACTCTACAGGATATATTAGTTTTTAAGATTTTCACCCTCCAAAAATATTTTTTGGATTCGTCCATGTGTTTCATGGACTTTATTTTCCAAGTCTTATGTCCCCACTGAAGGACTATTCGCGATAAGAAAAGGGGGACCTATTTAGCTTTACGTGGAATCCGAACCTTTGTCCCACCTAGGGAGTCAAAACTCTAACTACAAGCTGTGAAAGCTTTTTACTGTACCACGAACTTTATGCTTTCACATATTTCATTCCTTTTGACCGAAATAAGCGGCACTTGATCTGAACACAATGCCGATTTATCGGAAGGGCTTGCGGTTTTTGGGGAGGGTTTCGGGGCTTCACTGCGCTGGTGTATTTGACCCAAGGCTTCGTCTGGCAAAAACACCTTTGCAGACGTTAAGCCGAACCTGCGCTGCTGATACTTTACAACAGCTGTGTTTTCTGAATCATCATTAAATTGCATTGCAATAATCATAACATGATCCTACCCTTTCTAGATAAGGTGAACTACTTTTATCATGAGCAAAATCGTGTCATGGTGAGGGTTCACTTTAATGAAATTCGCAGGATCACCATGCATCTAGAAAACCTACAGAACCGAAAATTTTCAGGGAATTTGAAATTATTTTCAAAAGTCAAGGAAAAACAAGATTTTTTGTACCAACGAACAAGTATTTTTTAGAAAAGTCAGAGAAAATTTTCCTAACTTATATTTTGAATAGTTACGTTTCACACGAACGTAAAGATAATTTCTCAGAAACCTAAGTTCAATTGAAAGTCTTGTTTGCTATTAGGTAGGGGATTTTTTTGGAAAAGTCAGGAAATTGTTTTCACCAAGATAGATGCAAATCCTGGATTCAACTGTGTTTGGTAAAACTGGAGAAGTATATATATACCGGGTGAGTCAAAAAAATGTATACGCACTTTGAAGCGCCATAGAAAATTTATTTTCCGTTCTACAAGGTTAACTTTCTGGGAAAAGTAAGGTTACAGTCCAATTTGAAAAATAAGTGGTACTTTGTGGCCAAACCGAATGTTTCAAATGGTGGTTAAAGTAAATGTTCAAAATGGTGGCCTTCAGTATCAATACATTTCTGAGTACGAGCCACCACTGATTCCGTACATCGTACCAAAGTGTCCAATGAGATTTCTGTGCACACCGCTTGAATCTCATTCCAAAGTGTGTCCTGGTTACGTAGTTTACGTTTGTACACCTCACCTTTTACTGTGCTCCATAAGAAGAAATACAGCGGCGTGAGGTCAGGAGAGCGCGCAGGAAAGTTGGTCGGCCCCTGCGTCCTATCCACTGGCCTGGCAATTTCTCCCAGAAATTTAACCTTGTAGAAAGGGAAATAAATTTTCTATGACAGTTTCAAGTGTGTATACATTTTTTTGACACACCCGGTATATGTCCGAATTTTACCTTTCATAAATTTGAATTTAAGCTGAATTAAACTATAGACCGAAATTCCAAGCTAAAACTGAGTGAGGGTGACTTTGCTACGAAGAAGTTTATTATGCACTTAAGATTTCACTTTTCTTAAAGGAAAATATCCTCATCTTTGTCGTCTAACTAAGACAAGCTGAAACAAGAGAATGACTCTCTCCCTCGTCCCCATTTACTAATATCTTATTTAAAATAAATTCTGTATACTCTATCACAAGATACATTAATTGCTCTCATATTATTATTATTATTAGAATTAATATATTTATATGCAGACGTTACATTTAAATTAATAATAATTAATGTTTTAAGAACTGACGAAAAAATTTACAAGTTTTTCAGATACTGCAATCATTGTTTTAAGTAGGTGTAAGAACAGATTTTGATATCATTAACATCTGTAACCTTTCTGATCTCCATTCTAATTTTTATTGGTCCCGTATTAAATAGATATCTCGAGCAAATCTTGATGGGAGCCAATCTGAACCTCTTCCAATCTTCACAATGGCTAAACAATTAGCCATTGATTCTGGTAGGGCCCGCATCTATTGGGCCACATCCCATTCTGTGGAGTGCTCTCGTTTGAATGGAGAGGAACACATCACATACATGAAGAATGAACTGTTTTCTGGCAAGCATAGTAAGGCCATTTTTTAATTTATAATTATATTAATATCTTAATTATCAATACTTCTGTAGGAATTGTAGACCGAATATTTTTTAAGTGGAAGGCTCTGTTTAGTATATGAGCTATTTTTATGCTACTTAGGTTTATTTTAATATTTAATTTTTGAAAAGCAAATCTCGACTTTGTTCGCAAACGTTATCTGCATTTTTGCAAACACAGCACTTTACCCCTGTCCTTCCATTTTATTGCCATGAATTCAAATTCATATACATTGACTAATAGTTTTTGACATCCACGTATAATCTCAGATCAGCTCGTTTTTGTAGAGAAGAAAAAGGCCCAACGCCCTGTTCTGGAGTCGAACCCGTGACCCACCGTACGAACCGGTGTGTCGTAACTTACTCGACCACCAAAACACAGAACGATGCTCCTTGTCTTCGTATATAAGGCGTTGTAAAGGTTATTATTACCCCCATTACGTATATATCATCTTCATCAACAACTACAAACCAACCTGCTTATAACGAAGCTAAAAGGATATAATGTTAATATTATAATATGTAAGGTAATATTTGATATACGTGAACTTTGATATATCCATATCAGCTGATAATGAATACGAAGTTCAAGGGACACTGAAAAATTTTGATATATCAGCTTGATATAAGCGGGTCCGATTGTATTATCCATCGACTGCAGGATGAAGCCGTCTTTCCAAGTTCCATACATGGAATGTGAAGGTTCCATATAAGTTTCATACATGGAACCTGAAGGTTCCATACAAGTTCCATACATGGAACGTGAAGGTTCCATATAAGTTCCATACAGTCAGTTTAGAGGAAGTGGACTTAAGCTTACCACGCTGGCCAGGAAGACTGATATAAGATGGACCTACATACAATTCAACAAAGGATCCGAACCACGAACCCACAGCGCGGAGCCTACCACGCGTGGTGATCTGTCTAAAAGCTGATAATGCTCCATGTATATAATGAACATAATGATCACAGTAAAATCTTGTGGTCCTTCTCTAATTCACACAATAATGGGTAAAGCATTCCCTAGTTTATCAAAAATACTTGTTCACATCACTTGTGCTGATTAACAGTTGTGAATAATGCAATTTTCAAGCACGCATATTTATGTTTATTTACATTATATTGCATTATAATATTTAGTCGTGACAGTTATAATACATGTACTAAATAATAAATAAATAATAATAATAAAATACATAATAATAATAATAAATAAATAATAATATTTAATAATAAATAAATAATAATA
>QLNU02014176.1:12225301-12263942 GCA_006491805.2 Dysdera silvatica
CCAAAAATAAAACGATAGACTGAGCTAATTTTTGTGTATGAAGTAAATTTAAATGAATCCATGAACTCTCTTAGCTAGAAGTTGAATTATTGGTCAAAAGTGGAAATTGACTAAAGTGTATATGAATTTATTTAAAAGATGAGATATTTAATAAAATCGCAATCCATGGGCTTAATAAGTGATTCTTCAATGATACAAACAGTTATTTTCAATGGCCAGCTCGCGGGACAGATCCAGTCCGAGAAAGGTGAAAACTGGCCCAGTTGAAAAAGATAAACTGAAATTTTTTTTCTAGGGGACGGGGGTTTAATATTTTTCTGAAAGGGGCTAAAGCTGTTAACTCAATGCAATTTCATTGGAGCAAAAAATTTCCAGGGAAGGATAAGCCCCGTAGCCCCCCAATGTCTATATAGCGTGTAAGGTAATTTCACTACCATATTTTCTGGCCCGCCGACCGCGAAAAGGGATTCAAAGTGGCCTGCGATGTAAAATAATTGAGAATTACTGATATAAAGATTATACTTGTATTTACACAAAAGTTAAATGAATGAGAGCATCAAACCATAACATAATTTGAAGCTCATTATAAATTTAAATTTTGTATCGAAAATATTATATGACTAAAGAGATTTCGGAAAAAAAGTGTTTCTAAACTCATTAATATTGTAAGATGTGCATCTAATAAACTAAAATATTTCAGATTACAGATGAACCGATGTTTTCCTATCCTAAGATGCGCCTATTAAAACCACATACTCCATTATCCATTGCTGTTAAAGCTTACACTTATTGGGCTTCTGCACGGCAAACCATTGTTTTGATAAATTCTCCGATGTCAAGTAAATATACTCATATCTTATATATATATATTTAAATTAATTTTTATTTCCTATCCTGAATTATAGCGTAGTTTAATGGTTTTAACTGAGTTAACGAGAAAGGATAGAGGCGCCAATTCTAAGTAGATTCAGGTTACTTCGCCCCTCCCCAAATATTTATAGGGGCCAGACCCTCCTAAATCTGACAGGCAATAAATAAATAAATAAATAAATAAATACAGCACATAGTTGAGGGTAAATGACATGAAAAAAATATGTTGTTATCCTTTATGTGTTTCTTATCGCTGAAGAAGATGCAGCTGGATTTTATTTAGGAGGAAATAGTCTATTATAGTGTATCACACCAACAAAAGCATGTTGTAGTAATTATTAAGCACGTGAGAAAGAGCAGTTGACTGGTTATCAAGAGGCTGTGGGTTCAGTCCCCAACAGGCGCCAAGAGCTCATTCTTTTCTTTACGAGTAATTTATCTCATAATATTGCCACATCATCGGCTATGAAGAGAGTTGTTTGAGTTTAAGAAATAATTATTAAGTAATTGAAATAAACGGGAAAATATTTATTGTCTGTTTCATTCTCTGCTGAGCGTTTTCTTTTAATAAAATTATGGAGGTGAAGCTTGAGACTGAAAACCATGCCTGAGGAACAAGATAGGATTGGGGCCTATCTGCACCCCAATAATTTTTTCAAGTTGGAGCCCCCTTGAGGGAGAGAAAAATATGAAAACGTAATCGAATAAGTAGCCTTAATTCATGTTTTTTGAAAATTTGTGTAAATAAATTGTCTTTTCGTTTAAATCTATCAGTAATTTAAAGCAATACTGACTTTTACATGATTAATAGAATGTTAGAAGGGTTGTAAGCCGGCTTTTAACTGGAAATTAAAGGCGCGTTTTCCTAGATGCACATATTTTGCACCGCAACCGTGCAAAACGCCGAGCAAACAGACAACAACAAACAACAATTCAGACAACAAAATCCAATAGAAGCGTTTTGCGCATTCTGAAAAAACACGTTCATTGGTTTTCTATCGTCGAATTCAGATCTTGCAGTGTTATATTGTGGTGCCGCAAAATATAAGCACATCTTGGAAAACGCGCCTTTATCATTTCACTCTTATTGTGACTTTAATAGTCCATAGAAGTGTGGGTGTTGTGATTTTGATGATCTATAGAAGTAGGGGTGTTGTGACTTTAATCGTCCGTAAAAATGGGGGTGTTGTGACTTTGATGGTCTATAGAAGTGGGAGTGTTGTGACTGATAGTCCATAGAAGTGGAGGGGTGTTGTGACTGATGGTCCATAGAAATGGGAGTGTTGTGACTTCGATGGTCCATAGAAGTGGGGGGTATTGTGACTTTCATGGTCCATAGAAGTGGGGGTGTTGTGACTTCGACGGTTCATAGAAGTGGGGGTGTTATGACTTTGATGGTGTGTAAAAGTGGGAGTGTTGTGACTCTGATGGTCCGTAGAAGTGGGAGTGTTGTGACTGATGTTCCATAGAAGTGGGTGTGTTGTGACTTTGATGGTCCATAGAAGTGGGGGTGTTGAAACTTCGATGTTCTGTAGAACAGCGACTATTATCACTGAAGAGCTGAAAGAAAATAAGTCTACACTGGAGTACAAAGGTTACTGGATTGATTATAATTTGAGATTTTAGAACATTCGCACATATTGTTGTATTGCCAATCACGACAAATAAGATTAGAATAATTAAAATATATAATAATAAAACCCACACTCATAATAGTTATATTGAACTGTTTATTTAAGTGACAGCAATTCACATAAAGTACATTTATTGAGATTTAATGCTTGTTTTATCTTTTCTAGCTCCTTCAAAACCTTTACATCCAAGAGTGTTCATCACTTATAAAGATTCTCTATTCAACGAGAAGCGAAACATTCAAGCACTTTTCCGTTGGTCTCGTCCAGCTTCTCCAAATGGCGTCATCAGCGGTTATGAAGTAACTTACTGGACAAAAGAAAATGGCGCTGCCGGACAATACACCTTTAAAAAAATTAATTCTCCAAATCTTCAATTCTACTTAAACAATTTAAAGCCTGATACCGTTTACTTCTTTCAGGCAAGTATATTAATAATTGATAGTACAAATACTATTAATTTAAGCTTTTCTTGGCAAGCTGTTTGAAACTAACTTTACACAATGAAGTCAAAGGAGGTTATTTAAACTCGTTGTACTTTCATGTGAAAAGATGAGCGATGCACGACTCAAAATAATATTTATAAACGAAACACAAACGCAGTTTAATGCGAGTTGGAGACACATTCGAGAATTGTTTCGGGGAAAACGAAACATACACCTTCTTCGGAAATTCGTCCAAACTGATTTGTTGCCACTAAATCAAAAACGGAAAAAAAAATCCAAGCGTTGCAGGCGTGTGTCGCCATCTGTTGAGCGGGATGCGAAGTAAAATGAAAAAGGGGCGAATTTACGTTAGTTATACGTACATTGTACTTTGATAAATATATAAGCAAGGGCGGACACAGGGGGAGGTCACAGGGGTCATGACCCCCAAAATATATTTTTTCACTGTAAAAAATTCCAACTTGCATGATAAATGAAGGGTGTTATTCCAAGACCATGGCAAATTCTGTAATTCTGTCCATGACCCTCCCAAAATGGAAGTCTGCGTCCGTCATTGTACATAGGCCTACGCAGAAAGTTCACAAGGTGGGGGTGGGGGGTTTACAGGCTTACAGTGGGGGTTTACAGAGCTACAACTTCATATATTTATATGTATATATACAAAATTTCATGGCAATAGGGAATTACACCCCCCTCCCACCGCGTACACCAGTAGATGGATGGTAGGCATATGGATTTTTGGAAAGCTTAATTACACACTTGTGTTTGAAAAATTCCAATTTTTATTCCATTTTCTTCATTATCTTTTTTCTAAGTACTTGTTTGTTTTATTTAGTGTGCAACAAAGTAATGGGGTTATAGTTTAAGAGGAAAACCATGTGAAGTCATTTATATCTGTAGGTCTCCTGATCTGTTTTCATAATTATTTTCTACATGAGTCAATTTTATTATTTCCTCACATTGTTATTTATCAAAATAAATTTTATACAAATAAATTTTATACAGAAAAGTATTTATTGCAAAACAAAAAATACTTATTCTTATATAATATATTAAATAATTATATGGGCTACTGTATATTTGATAGATTTATCAGGCAAGATTGAAATAAAAATGTGTCGAATCGTTCACTCAATGAATGGTATTGCTCATCTGTCATAAACGATAAGACACGTTCAATGACTCGGTCATTGAACGGTTTGACACATTGCTGGATCGACAGGTTTTGGAAAAAATTTTAATAAGCGTCTCACAGTTTAAAAAAATTTTACGAGAAGGTTTCTAAGTTTTATTTTAGCTATTTACATTAAATGTTGTAGCACAATTATCTTGTATGTTTCCTAGAAAATACATTTGTTTGTCTAAGTTTTCACAGCGCAAGGATGGTAAGGGTCATGCTACGGCCAGAGGTTCATCGAGGAATAGTTTTTCGAGGAATCCGAACCCCTGTTGCGAAGAATACCAAATTTCGAACTAAGGTAGACAAAACAAGGTATAGTCCTTTAGCGGAAAATTGACCAATGGTACCAATAGAATTCAAGGGAACTGATGTCACAAACGGGTTAGTTGATTATAGTAGAGGGAAGGGCATCATTTCATAACTATCGTTTCGCGCAGATAAACGTGCGCGAAAAAACACTAGGTTTTTGAGGAACCTGAACCCCTGTTGCCAAGGAAACCAAATTTCGAACCACGGTGTGCAGAAAAGCGGTACGCGTCCTTACGATTCCATTGTGAATCGAATCCGGACGAATGGCGCGACAATCAACTGCACTACCACCACGTCACCATACAGCAGTGATCCTACATTTCTCGGGGAATCCGAACCTTCGAAGGCCCCGGATTACAGTATCGAACCCGAATTAGGGGCGTATTAGGTAAATGCGTCACCCTTTCTCTACCCCAAGGCCCCTAGAAAACTGGACTTTGATCTTGGATAAGAGGAGGCAGTTTAGCGTTCATCAGATATGGTCAAACTCTGCTACAACGAACATCAGCAGCTCGAGGGATCATCTTCGTTAAAGCCGTTATTTTCTATAACGATTATCCGATATATATTGCACGTTAAATAAAACCAACCTAAACCATTTATTCTTTATTGCTATGAATTCGTTATAACGAGTTTCATTATAAGTCCATCAAAATATAATGATTTTGAGACAGAAAATTCAAGTATATTATAATGGTTAATGCAGTTTTTAATGTACCTATTGCAGTGGCTGATTTCTAAGTAGCAGGCACATAAGGCACAGGCCTAGGGGCGGCATTAAAGCTTAAAAATAAAATTTTCTTCCAAACTCGACAATGTTGAAAATAATATTTTTTTTTAATTATTGTACTGTCCCTCCAATAGCGATGATACATAGGCGAGTACTTTAACTTGCCTGCACATAAACTCATGTTTGTAAAAATTGCAACACCATGAAGGACTCGTCCGAATTGAATGAAATTTAATGTACAAACGACCTGTGTTGATACAAATAAACGATTAAAATTACAAAGCAAAAAAACAATATTACATGTCGAAAATCAGTATTTGGTGAAGCCACCACGCGCTGCAATAAGTGATGCTATACGACGTGGCATGGAATCAAACAGATGTTGAATGTGTGCCTGAGGAAGAGCATTCCAGTTTGCTTGTATGCCATCCGAAAGTTCATCTGTAGTAGCTATGGGACGAGGATCACGAGCGAGACGCCGACCAACGAAATCCCACACATGTTCAATCGGCGACATATCCGGCGAATAGGCAGGCCAAGGAAGAAGCTGTATCTGTTGTGATGAAAAGAAGTCTTGAACATTCCTGGCAATATGTGGGCGGGCATTGTCCTGTTGAAATACAGCTCCGGGAATGCCTTGAAGGAAGGGAACAACTTCGGGCTCCAGAACTTCATTGATGTACCGGTTGCTGTTAAGATTACCCACAATTCGTAGCAGCTGAGATCGTCCATGATACGCAATTGCACCCCAGACCATAACGCTGGGGGTTCGTCCACTATGACGTTGGATAACGCACTCCGGAAGGTGGCGTTCACCGGTATAGCGTCTAACACGGATGCGGCCATCACTGTACCCCAAATTAAAGCGGGATTCATCAGAAAACACCACTTGTTGCCAATCAGCACGCCAGTCTCTATGTCCATGAGCCCATTGTAGCCGCAGGTGTCGATGGTTTTGCGTCAGGAGGATCCTGTATAAAGGAACTCTTGCACGCAGTCCACGGTGCAGTAGACGCCGACGAATTGATGAAGCACACAATGATACACCTGTAGCAGTGCACCAACGTTCTGCCAACTGTCCAGATGAAGCAAAACGGTCCGTCACCGCCATGCGGACCAGGTGTCTATCATCCCGTGCTGACGTCACCTTTCGGCGTCCACTCCCGGATTTCCGAGTTGTCTGGTTCTCTTGAACCCACTGCTTTCACACTCGCATCACTGTGCTGCTGTTACGCCCCATACGAGCTGCTATTGCACGATAAGAAAACCCTCCTTCACGAAAGCCGATCATTCGTCCCCGTTCACACTCCGTAACTTGCTGAAATGTCGCCCTCTTTCGTCGTAGAGGCATAGTGACGTCTCATGTAACGTTTACCACTAACCGATAACCATACACGCCCCGCTACAGCCCTCTATTTATACGGATCCATCAGCAGTTCAGAGGGCGCTGCTCAGCCCACGCATGCGTGATGACTCTGAAATTCTAATCATTTGAATAGCATACCCTAATTTGCATTTCCTGAAAGTTTCAGCTCAATCACATGATTCCTTCATGGTGTTGCAATTTTTACAAACTGCAGAATCGAAAGACAAAAGGCTATGACCATATTGTTTATCAATATTAGATACTTCCCACCAGAGGAGCGGATTATTTGATATTACAACGTGGAAATTGCCATTAGTTGTTGATTTTAACATCATGACTTTGAGTTGAGAAAAGCTAGAACGGAAACGTTTTGAAAAATCGCCTTTACATGTAAAATGTGAAGAGCATGCTCTTTTTTTTTTTTTTACCAAATATTCCTTTCTTAGTAAAGGAGGGAGGGGGCGGCAGTACAGGCTGTGCCTAAGGGCGGCAATTTTATAAATCCGCCACTGACCTACTATCCATCTTTCAGTTAGTGTGTAAACCATGTTTGGTTAAGTCATGCCTATGATCGATGGTTATTAAATTGTGCTTACGTTGTCCTAGTGTACGTTGGAATTAACTAGATGTTATGTCATCTTTTGATAATTTAAATCATAGCAATGCCTAATAATTATGCATAGATTATTAAATAGACATCCTAATTGTTTATTCCATGTATTAATTAACAAATTTTCCAAAACTTTGTATATTTAATCAGTATATGTTCCCATACATTCTTTTTTGTATTGTGTTTGTTGACTTATTTTCAAAATCTCTTATTTCTTTTCCTTTAGGTTAGAGCGTTTACCGAAGTTGGGTTTGGTCCACACAGTGAAATAGTGCATTCAAAGACCTCCGAAGAACACCCAGTTCCCCAGCTATTGCTGGCAAAAACAGATTCGGTAAAAATCACCGATATCGATACACACGAGCAAAAGATCTTGTCCAGTAAGATTTCTCGACCTGCAGCTGTTGCGTATCTCGCTCATGAAGGGAGGATATTTTGGATCGAAGAGGATGGGTCATTAATGTCTTCATTGTTAGATGGAACCAACATTACTCTGGTAAAAAAGTTTGAAACCTTGATTTTTGTCTACTTCGTATTTTAATAGCATAAAAATATTTCAATATACTTTAAGAAATAGACATTGCAAACAGGCTTACCATCATGACGAATATATTGGGAGTTTTGAATGGTAGAACTTGTATGTAGAACCAATTGAGTGAACCAAGGAGGAGAAGAAAAATAATAACAATTTACATTTTTTGTATATTATGACCGCTGGTTTGCTCAGAAAGTTTATAAGGGGGGTTTACAGGTTTATAATGGGGATTTCAGAGCTAGAACTCCATATATTCATACGTATATATATAAAAAATTGTATCATAATGGCGGGTTATGATACCTATCAACCCCCCATCGCGTACACCACCGATTATATCCTTCACTCTTAATCATATTCTGCATTTATTTATTGTCTATCTTTTTGGAGGGGCTGAAGAGACCTAGGGTCCCTAGAATTGGCGCTACTGATTGAAAAGAAGATCACATCTGCATTGTGAATAATAATGTTTTAAAAAATAAATTGATTTAGCATATATCACGTTAAGTCATGTCCCTATCCAGATGGGGGGATCTGAGGGACTGGACCTCCTCCGAAACTAAATTTTTAATGGGATTTGGCTACGGCCTTGCATGCTGTGGCTCAATACATGCTGTAAAATTTTTTGACCTCCCACGAAATTAAATCGTAGTTACAGCCTTGCGTTAAGTATTGTTGTTCCTGGAATAATAACTTAATCTATATTTTTAGTTACGACATTTAACATCGAAAGTTTCAAGTCTGACTGTTGATTGGATTGGCAGACAATTATATTGGGTTGAAATAGACCACGTTAGATCTTACAGCTCAATTTGGTCTCTGGATCTCAATTTCAACACTTTCCCAAATTTGATTCTTAACCATTCTGGGATCATCACTGCTTTGGAAGCCGAACCGCTCACTAGGTTTGTAATGTGACGAATTGTTCCCATCTGCTTGTCAATTACAGTAGAACCTCCATATAACGTACTTCCGTATAGCGAAATTCTCTATATAGCGAAGTTTTGGTAAATCCCCATGGTCATTACATATGAAAGTGTTTCTATATAACGAAATTTTTAACGACCAAAACAGAAAATCGAGTGGTCACGTCAGTGACATCGGGTTCCCTCATACCATGAGAACACAATATGGTTTTAAGGTAAGTGGCAAACGAAGAGAATGGGGCACATCTAATGGATTTTAAACTCCCTAATAAAGAGTTTTCCTAAGCACACATATCTGTATCTGATTGCCCCATACAGTGCGAAACTGCTAGGCTATGAACAGGCCCCACTTGTCCTTGAATCCACTGTATTATTTGAATAGTATTATTTGTCGCGCTTTTTTGCTCGGTTGATTACCAGAAATCCAGACCTTGCAAATTTCCCACAGGGGTGCTAACACTTTTATGATGAATCAACATCACCATTTGTTGTGCAGCAGGATGTTAGAAATTTTTCTACAAAAGCATGAATGTGTATGAAAGAAGCATTAAATATGTTTTCATTTTAAGGTAATAATCGTTCAACTCTCTTTTATACGCATGATATATATATATATATATATATATTTCACACTTAACAACATCTATTTTTAAATGGTTGAATGTCATTTATGAGAAACAGTCGTTAACTGAAAAATAGGATTTTAATTGCGGTATCATATTGCCCTGTCCTAGTTCATGAATACATCGTTTCCACATAGCGAATTTCCTATATAACGAATTTTTTTTTATGGAACCGTCGATTTCATTATATGGAGGTTCTACTGTATTTATTTATTAAAATACATTTTGCCAATTATTTGCTTATCAATATATATATTTTGTGTTAATTATTTACTCGAGGAACAATTTTTATCGAAGTTTTTTTAGGCGTAGTAATAGTAACGCCAATGTTATGGCATAGTTAGATGGTGAAACGTTCGTAAAGAAAGGAAAATGTTTTTTCTGTGTCTGGCGGGACACGATGGTGCCCCACCAGACAGCAAGGGTCATGCAGCGCCGGGACCTAAAATTTTCTAAAGAATCCTAGCCTCTCTTACGTAAGGAACCAACCCATAGCTTGCTTACGGTAGGCAGAAAAATGGCGCATGTTCTACCATATTATTGGACTTGAGCCCGGGTTATCGATATAGTAGGCGAACGCGCTACTTCAATACCACATTGTAGAGTACCATCAGGTGCGGCTGGGTCGGTGCGCCCTCACGGGCGATAATCGGGAATTTCTTTAGTAGCCTGCGGAATAATGAACTTGCACCTTCCAAAAATTTAAGGTATGCGCCCTTTGAGAGGATGCAGTCCGCCCGTGGGTACCATGTATTTATTTTTTATTTTTATTTATTTATTTATTTTTTTAAATTTTCAAGGCTACAAAATGTTAACAAATTTTCATACATTATAATAAAACCTTTAAAAATAATTTTCCAGTTCTCTTCTGTGGATTGTTAAGAAGACTACGCACTGCGAATTGATGATATCTAACAATAAGGGAATGGAGATAAAGTCGTTTTTCTGGCAATCTGCAACGACAGAAAAAAATAGTGAAATACACGACCCACTCACTTGTAATTGTTGGCCAAATACAAGTAGGGCAATCACAATCGATTCAAGTGACTATTCGCACCCCAAATTGCTTCTTGCGGATGGAAAAGGTCACATTTGGTCCTCCGATATGGATGGTTGCACCTGCCAACTTTTAGTGAATGCATCAGAAGTCAGATACAGTGGTAAATATACAAAAAAAAATTTTCTTTTGATGATCGTTTTTGTTTATAATTTGAATCACTAGATGGCAGCACTAGCGAGATATTGTTGTGTTAAAATTACCTTGTTGAAGGCGCTCTGTTCGATAGGTTTTTTAGGTTTAGAAGTTGTCAGTTCTGTTTAACTGGTAGAGATATCGTCTAACTTAGAGAATTTGTTCATCATTTGTAATAAACAGTTGTGATAGAATTCTATATATAACTACTAATGTAAGTTTTGACGAATTGCAGCATGCCCGTATCCAGAGTGGGAGGGGGATCTTAGGGACTGGTCCCCTGCAAACTAAATTTGTAATCAGACCGCAAAAATATATATGTATTTACTTGTCAAATTTGCAAAAAAAGAGAGAGATAAACTCTCAAACCTTGAATAATTATTAAAATTCTGACCACAAGATCTCGTTTTGTAGACCATTAATTTGAGAATATTTCAAAGAAAAAAAATATGGGAACCATTTCCTTTAAGAAGGGAACATTGCCATCAAAATTTAATTTGTTATGAACCTACAAGCAAAAATTTACAATAGTGTCTGAAGGCAAAATTAGGGTTTTATCATTTATTTTTGAATGGTGTACATATTTATATTTTTTCTTTGCGGTAAAGGTGAAAAGGTGAAAGTCAGCTTTAAAAAGCATTACAAAAAGAATTATAGAACCCGAAGGGGGGGCTGAAAATAGTCTTGCTAAAAGCAAAAACTTATAAAAATCTGAATGGTTTGAATAAGTTTCCTTGCTTGAAAAATATATAACGCTAACCACATAAACAAGCTTTTTTATATACATATATATATATATACTACTACAAAATTAATTGTATAATACAAAGCAGCAATGCGATTAAGATGTTAATAAATGGAACATATCCATCTTAAGCTTCTGTCTGATGTGAATTGTTAGAAATTTAAAAGAAAAAACCAGGTAGGAAATATAAAAATCTCTCTCTCTCTCTCTCTCTCTATATATATATATATATTTGTTATGCTTGTAAACAGTCGTTAGTTTCCAAAGAGCGTTAGCCCGATTGTATTAGCCATATGCAGAGCTGTTCCCAAAGGGTACGCGTTGTGTGCATCGCATACTTTCAAGAAATTTTAAAAAACACCGAGTACGCGCCGCATGGTCTCAAGAAAATTTTTGGACAACTTTCAACGAAGTTCTTTTTTTTTTCAAGTCATTTACAAACTTGAATGAAAACAAATGAGGAAAAACATCCTGAACTCCCCCAAGCCTCAAAATAATATCCTGCGTACGACCAGGAGAGGAATGAAAAACTGATGAAAGTGGTAACTGCCACCTTGGGCTTGGATAGACGATAGACGACCAGTCAAATGACAGTCAGCTCGGCGCTGTGAGGTCACCAAGTCCAGTTACCCCGCAATTTCAATACTCTTTAATTAAGACAACACTGCATACTCTCAATAATTTTCTTCAGGACAGCCTGGCTGTAGGTATATGGAAAAGTAGTAGCCCAAACGCTGAAATCGTAACCTTTATAGAGATGAGGACTTCCAGAGTGTATGACGATTAATAATCCAAAAATGGATATGAAAATACAAAAACATACGAAAGTTTCGAGTCCAAATGAGAGTTAAATAGCGTTTGGATTTAAAAATAACATCAGTTCCCTAATATGGTCATCTCTCAGTCTTACATTATTTTAAGATTAAAATTACTCTAATTAGGAATTAGTTTAAATTACGTGCTATAATTAGAAAGTTAGTTTAATGAACCGTTGTAGTTAGGAATTGGTTTATGTTCAGGATTTTAATGATCAATCCATTGTTTAACATAACTATCTAAAAACAGATTGCTTCATATCAGTGTTTCCTTTATTAGGTCTTCCACCAACGTCTCTGACTGTTGATCAATCAAGGATTTATTGGTCAAACGAAACCCTTGGGAAATTATTCAGTATTGCAAGAGAAACATTACATAGTAAAAACTTGCTTTCTTATAAAATTGACAAATCTCCCAAGTCTGCATCGTACAAAAGCCACGAAATTGCATCCGAAGAAATTAGAGGCATACGCGTAATCAGAGCCATAGGAAATTACTTGCAACCCTTTCCAGGTAAGTTGAACATGTTATATGATGATGTCAATTAGAAATTTTCTGTAAAAAAAGATGCTTGTTTTAAAGCATTAACATATAAAAACATTATTGTATGCTGAGTGTTTATCATGAGTGGAGTGGTTCTAAGGGCTTTTGATGAAGTTCTGTACTGGGTGCATGATATACTGGTACATAGCTTATACCTATGCTGATTGGTCGGATTTATTTCGTATTTAACGTGCAACTCAGTTAATTTTTACATGTGGTTTATTCATAGATCCATCGTGCTTGTATCCATCACCATATAACAAAACAGCTAAGCTTATAAGCAGATCATCCACATCTCTGACGTTATATTTTCCACCAGCCGATTACCTAAGTTATTGTGGTCAAATTTCTACTGCTTTAACTGGTTATACAGTACACTATGGTCTTGTGTTTGGGAATGTAGATACCGATTGTGTCACAAATACAGAGAAAAGCAGCTTTTGTATGATAAAAGTAGGTAAACTATTATTGAATGCAATTTTGAAAAATTAATGAAAGTCCTATGCTTTACCATAGATAGAGACTATTATAATGCTGGATTTATTTTGATATACTGTCAGAGTCAAATGAAAAATAAATGCTATAAAATCCCTTCCTTCCTATCTATCTATCTATCTATCTATCTATCTATCTATCTATCTATCTATCTATCTATCTGTCTGTCTGTCTGTCTCAAATAATTAAAAAAGTACCATTTTTGCCATAAATACTCACAACGTTGTAGCATATTCCAAGTACATCATTCTCTACTTTGTGCATAATCACATTTAAAATACACATTTTTTGTTTTTATAATTTCCAACTACCATACACTGATAATTAAAAACTTACGTTGAATAGAACTTTATACTAGAAACAAACATAAAATTTTACTAATCCCAAAATTATATTTTAACTCATGATAAACTTACCAATTGTGATTATTTTCAGAAAACCTACAATGGTACAATGACAATTGATGCTCTTCAGCCATTTTCCAACTATTCCATTCGTGTTTCGGTTAGTAATTACTATAGCAAAGGTCTACCTCATTTGGGCCCAGCGGTATTGTTTCAGACAGAAGAAGGAGGTGAAGAATTTATTGAATCTTTTTTCTTCAGCCATAAGTTTTGTACTTAGATACTTGAAATTCATTTCTGGCTTTTTTTGTACAGCACCATCACCACCTACAAATGTATCCATCCAGGTTGTGACTCCATTTCGAATTGACGTATATTGGCAACCACCACTTTTTCCAAACAGTTATCCAATACAATACGAAGTTCGCTGGAGGACTGATAACTTCCAAAAGTCTGTTCTGTACGGGCAACAACTTGATAAATCAGAGGAGAGATTTGTCATGTCAATCAACACAAATGAACCAGGGACAGAACATTTTATAGCTGTGAGTGATTCATCTAGATTTATGTATTAAAGCTTCAAAGTTACTAAGAGGCGAGCTTTTGTGAGTTTTCGTGGGGGAATTATTTTTACTTAATAATTTTCGACACCCATGTAGAAATAAACTTAAACTAGAGCTGTTTTTTGTTTAGGAGAAAAAGCTACCGGTGGCTTTTTGTGTTGGTAATTTGTGTGTTTGGTAATTCATGGACCACCCTTATGTGGTCCATGAATTACCAAAGTTTGAGAAACACTGGTCTAGTGGGTCAGGACACTCAGGGCTAAATGGAAGGACCCTGGTTCGAATCCGGGATGAGGACGGCGTCTCTTTTTCTCCTAAACAAAAACAGATCTAGTTTGAGCTTCTTTCTACGTGGGTGTCGAAAATTATTGAGTAAAAATAAATCCCCCCCACGAAAACTCACAAAAACTCGCCCCGGTGGCTTTGTGTGTTGACCATTATTTGGCAATTGTGTTATCCCTGAGAAGGGTAATATCTTACAATAGACATGCTGTGCTAAATGGCCATTTAGACATTGACGTAGCTAGCATCAAAATCTAGGGGCGTCATAGTCCTCACCCCAGTGTTCCACTCATAGCATTCATTTGTAATTTTTGTTTCTCTAGGGAAGGGGCTAAAATTTTTTCTACGGAGGGTTTTACTATTTTTAAGCCACGCCTCATGTTACGCCAATAGGGTTAATGTGTTCTAATTGAATGAACATTTTTTCATTTGCCATAGGATTAATGGAAAGCATAAATAAATGTATTCAGATGAAGTTCGCGCATCTGTTTGTGGCCTTATGACTTTCAGTATGACCAGTTCTGGATTTATGAGTCGAAGGGCTATAGGTGGCTAATGAAGTCAGGGCCCACACTTATTTGTAATATTAAAAAAAAACATATTTTACTTTTTGCTTATTTAACGTACTTTGACTTTCAAGGTCTATATTCGATACGCTTCCATTTAAAGGTATTACAAATTACATTGCAATAGGACGAACTCTCTTCTCTGCAAAGGAATTGATGACCTCACTATAATCTACAGACTGCACAATTTGTCATCTGCTACAAACTTCAAAAATTGTTGAGGAGGGAAAACAGAATAAAACAAGAAAATAAAATTTTGTAAAGATGGTTGAAAAAGTGTGGAAGATAGCCTCCGGCGACAAGGCTTTCTTCAAGGTTGAGGCTCCAGGCACCTGCCTTGTCCGCTGCCTAGGCGGAAGTGCGGCGCTGTCGAGTTATGTAACTAGTTTAAAAGCAAATCCATTCGAACGTTGATTAACATTAGGAAGAATATGTACACAGTACAGTAGACCTATGTTTCTAAGAAACTCTATTTACGAACTATGTGTGTTGGTCTCGAGAGGTATTCCATAGAAGAAAGGTTAATTTCCATTTACCAACTTTCTATTTTATGAATATTTTTACTTCTCCCTGGGTTCCATATTAATTCGCAAAATAGAGGGTCCGCTGCAATATGTGCAATAAGGAAATGTATAATTTTAGACAGTAGCCATCAGATAATTTTATATATTTTACTTAATTTTGCATATTCTAATGTTGCCATTCTTGTCAACTGTTACTTTTTATGTCAAAAAACTTACCTTTCACAGCTTTAACTAACCGGTTTTAATAAATTTTTGACGTAACATTTTTGCTTTAGGTACGAGCATACTCTTCTAGAGGGAAACTTCATAATGACAGTGAAGAAATTTCTGTCATTTCATATAGCCTTCCAAATAATATAACTCTCTCCAATACTTCCTCACACTCACTTGAAGTTCAGTGGCTTTCGCCCAACGAGTCCAGCGTTATTCATCATGTACTGGAATACTCAAAGGTGACATTTAAACGCCATATAGACATAACCGAAGAACATATCATTATGTGATTTTTAGTATAAATAATTAAATATTATACGTTTTCCATAGGCTTCGCTAAGGTTTTTCTTAACATTTTAGATTGACAGTTTTGAGTGGCATGCGGTTAGCAAGAGCTTGACGGAATCAGCAACCTTGTACGAGTTCACTATTTCTAATCTAAGTTCCAAAACTAAATATAATTTTCGACTACTTTTGACGTATTCTGCCAAGAAAGTGATAATGGAGTGGCCTCAGTGGCTTCATGATCCATACTTCGTCTTTGAAACGCATGGTGATTCACCAGGGCCTCCAGGGCCACCAGAAGTTTATCATGTTAGCCGCGACGTGTATCAAGTGGTTTGGACAGAAGCTGTGGGCAATGATGGTGACGATTTAGTATACGAATTGCAGATGAGGTATGGATTATATTTATAATTGCATCCTATTATTAATAGATATTGTCAATATTTGTGTCAATAATTATTAACATTAATAAAATTAAATAATAGTGAAAATAATAGTACATAATCAATAATTAAATAAAAATAATGATTAATAATTAAATAAAAATAATGATTAATAATTAAATAAAAATAATAATTAATAATTAATAGAAATAATAAGTAATAATTAGATAAAAATAATAAATAATAATAAATAATAACCCAGAATTAAATAATAATAAATAATAATTAAATAAAAATAATAAATAATAATAATAGAAATAATAAGTATAATTAAATTAAATAATAATAAATTAAATAATAATACATAATAATTAAATTAAATAATGGCAAATTAAATAATAATGCATAATAATTAAATTAAATAATAATAAATAATAATTAAATTAAATAATGGCAAATAATAATTAAATTAAATAATAATAATTAATAAATTAAAATTAAATAATAATAAATAATAATTAAATTAAATAATAATAAATAATAATTAAATTAAATAATAATAAATAATAATTAAATTAAATAATAATAAATAATAATTAAAATTGAAATAATTATTGTGTCAATAATTGTGTATCTTATTAGTAAAGCTTGATCTTTAATTGCATCATATTCATTATTGCCAATAAGTTCGAATTATATCTTTAATTTTGTATTATATTAATTGTAACTAGAGTATGGATTATACCTTTGATTGTATCGTATCAATTGCAAATGAGATACGGATTATATCTTACAATTTTGTATCATATTAATTGCAAATGATATAGATTATATCTTTAATTTTGTATTGTGGTAATTATAACTAGAGTATGGATTATACCTTTGATTGTATCGTATTAATTGCAAATGAGATACGGATTATATCTTTAATTTTGTATCATATTAATTGCAAATAAAATATAGATTATATTTTAATTGTATCACATTAATATATTACGGTGGTTCGAAAGTTATTGTCGTTTTAAAAGAGTCGTCGTGAATTCATTAATCGTTTGGTGAATATATATTTTTTCGATAAACATGCATGAATGAAAATCCTGTCGTCTATCTCAGGTTTGTCAATATACAGCCCGCGGGCAAAATATGGCGCCCGACGAAAACTGTTTAGAATGGAAAAAAAAACAACAACTCCAAAACAAAAAGTTTAGATTTTTCTTTTCAGAAATTGGGAAAAACCGCATAGGGTAAACCCTTCCCATATCGTAAGTGAACAAATAAATAACCGGAAGAAATTCGGATTCTGCTTTGACAAAGGCCCTTTATGAATTGTATACAAGTTCTATGTCTTTGGCAATTAACATGTCACCACATATGGAGGATTTCCATCTTCCCCTTATGGCATTAAGTATAAAGGTTAAATCTTCTAAAATAATCATACATTGAAGTAATAGTACAGGCGAAATACACTGTGCAAAGTTTGGTGGAAAAAATTTATTATAGTGACAGATCACCTTACCTGCAATTGTGACTATCTGAGAATTTTTTATTTAAATAATCTCTTATTTCCTTCATTATTTTGAAGATCTAAGGACGAGTTTGACGACTGGATTACAGTTTATAACAGCTCCAATACGCAGTGGATCATAAAGAGCATTTCAGAAAATGGCAACTACGTCTTCAGAGTAAGAGCTGTCAACGAATATGGTGGAAGCAACTTCAGTTTTTCCCAAGAGCCGTTCTTTTTACCTCAACCTGGGGGTAAGGAATGATTTAGACCCCGAAATAACTATCTTCTCTTGTACACACACACAGTATATTTCAAAAATTTATGTCATATGTTTTTCCGTTTCCATGATTTGCGAACAATCTATTTGCTTGTACAATTTACATCCCCAGGGCGACACTATGTGTCAACTTCTGGAACGGGGTCGATAACTTAACGTGACCTTTGAGCCATATTTACACACCATCAAACTTATTGCGAGACGAACCCAGTCCAGCAGGCTCAAATGCGGTGGACATCAATATTTTGGAGCGCTGTTTATTTTATAATTATCTGTTTGGTAACGGCCCTGCAATGGCGCGGTGGTAACGCGTTCGCTTAATGTGCTATTAATCCACACTCTATTCCCAACGATGCCAAAATAAAGAACATTCACTGACTGATTGCTCACTGAAGTCAGGGGTTGGTTCCCTAGATCTTATAAGGTTCAGGTTCTTCAGAAGATTGTGGGTCCCAGCACAGCAGAACCTTTGCGTCCCTTTCATCGTAAAATACACATATATGGATCTTAGCTGGTAAATTGCTCTAAAAAAAAAGACCGATTTCACGGTGCCTGGTTGGAACCGAACCCACGACCTCTTTGTATCCGGCCAAGGGCTATTCCAACTGAGCTACAGACGATCTATCATCCTCCCCTCTGGAAACGCATGTAAGGCTTCACTGTAGAAGTTTTTTTTTTTTAAATTGAACAGTGCCTGGACTGCTTTTTAAACCAAATCAAATAGACGTCACAGAAGCGAACGTCCGCACACATAAATTTGTTTGATAAAGGACTAAGGGAAAATTGATGCTGATTTATAGTATAAAAATAACTATTATTAATGTCAACAGAGAAGATTTAATATACAGTGAAACCTGGTAAAATGACTACCTGAATGGAGTGAGCACTTTTTATAAAAGAGAGCAATGGTAGGGAATTAGTTATGGCCGTACCAAAGTCTCTCGTGTATAATGACCACCTGTCTACGGTAATCATTGCAGTCCAGTCCTATAGGTGGCCACTTTAAACAGGTTCTACTCTATTTTATAACTTAGTAATACTCTTTGTACGTTGTGTTTGTAAAAACATTTTTTTATCATTAAAGCATTTGTCGATTCAGACGAGGACCAAGTCACCATTATTTTGGCGTCAGGAGTGGGATCCTTAATTCTGATTGTTACGGTATTCGCGATAATGTATATGGGTAAGAATTTCTTAGATGATATTCGAAAATCATTATTATTATTAATAATAATTATCTTTTGTTTATTACTTCCATTATTCGATTAGTATCATATGTAATGCAAATTAAAATAGATGCGATTAATGAAAACTGCTATTTTAATATATGTTTTTATTGAATCACATGCATATATTCCATTATTTCCCAAGTTTAATTTGGATTTTAAAATCTTCAGTATTGTAAATTATTATTCCGGTTTACTCTTATTTCGTGATATGTAAATTTCCAAAATTTATATTCATATTTAATTGAATTTAGAAAATTTATTACAAAGTACTTTTACATATGTATGGTATTTTCATTTTATATAATTCTCTTAAAGTTCATAGACGTCGAGAAAAGGAGAAAAAAGTTCTTCATGATAGTGTAACTCAAAATCAGTTAGCACCAGAACTTGAACTTGCCACCTTACAAGAATTGCCGCACCATGGAAATTTCATTCATCAAACAAACGCACTGTACAACTTGGGGTAAGTTTAATTTATTAATTAATTAATTTTAATTATTATTAAATAATTAATGTTAATTTTTTTTTAAATATCATCACACGACTGCATATACAGAACGGTTTGCTTAGACCCGAAAAAAGCGTCATAATTTCAAAAGAAGAAAACACTTGAAGCTGAAATTTGAACATAAAATAAATTGAACATACACCTCTCCACAGTCGCAGTGCCTGTATTACAAAAGGTGCTGGAAATGTCAGCCATTGGTATCCAAACAGAGATCAACCCTTCGCTGTATATTACCAAATTGTACGAGTCAGTATGTTGATATTTCTTGCTTCAATGTCTTTTGTGATATTGCTTTTCAGCTGCTGAATAGTCGTAAGCTTATTGCTATATATGCAGTAATTTTCAGATGAAATCATAAGATGTCATCGTATGCAGTTAGATATGGAGACTTCAGAAGTCATAAATCTTTGCAGATCCGATCCTCGAAGAAACTTCCAGTTATAAGTGTATTATAAGTTGCACCATTCTATGAAAGAAGCCATTTTGCAGTTCAATGTCATCAAGTGAATTTACGAACTGACAGTGTCAGTGTCTTAGGAAAAGGTGCTCAACCCCACCCCACATTGGATATCAAAACACACATTATTTTCTCTCATTTCATCACATAATCTTTTTTAAAGCCACTTGAGCCCCCACCGCCCTCACTTTATAATTTTTGAATTGCTACATTACTGCAAATTGCGTGGAGATATCGGTGCGAATGTCAGAACGTACGGCACTTCTCATTTAATTTTCAGCTGGAAATGTTTTCCCCTTTTTGAAATTATAGCTTCTTTTTTTTTATGGTAAAACACCGAATGAATCACTCTACATATCATGTTAATAAAATGTGACTTTTCATCAATTACGGCATTCAATGAGGTACAATTAACATATCAGTATGTCTTCCTTTTTCAAAAAAAATAATAATATTAGTTAAAATATAATAATACTTGTTTAATTGGAAATTTTACGTCAAGGAAAATATTTATTTGTACGACCAATCTTGATTATTCAGAAAGCAGGCTTGTATGGAAAGAGATCTCATGAATTTTTCTGTCTTACGGCACAAGCACAACTAAAATCATTAGACGATAATTTACTCGTAGAGAAAAGCATGATTTCTCGGCGTGTGCTGGGGATAGGATCCACACCCTCTCCATAACTGAACAAGTGCTTTTCCCAATTGAGCTGCGGGCGTCAATTAAACTTCCCTTTGCGGCGATCGACGCTTGAATCTGAATAAGTAAAAGCAGTTGACTGGTCATCAAGTGATTGTGGGTTCGGATCCCGCCAAGCGCCCTGTAATCGCTCTTTTCTTTTCGAGTAATGGATTATATAATATTACCACATCGTTGTCTGTGATGAGAACCGTTTCATTTCAATACACCAAGATTATGATGAGCCGTGACCCATACTTTTCTGAGATACCTGAACTTTTATTGCTTCGGAAACTAAACCCCAGACTACGATGAAACCAAACACAGCACACAGTCTACTGCACCATGGGAACCTAGTCCAAGTTAACGGGAGGAGAGATGATACCATAGAGAAAAAGAGACTTTTGTTGCACTGTAGAACTCACTACAGTCCACCGAAAGATACCATAGAGAAAAAGAGATTTTTGTTGCACTGTAGAACTCACTTATAAACAGCTCGTACACAGCTAGTTTCCGGATTTCATGAGGAAAATATGGAGATTTCATTTGGTATGGCGATTAAGTGCATGAATCTTTAATTGTATTTTAGTGAACAAGACTTTGGCGAACTCCGGACTTAACGAGTAAAAAAAGGGCCAGAGTTTTAAAGCAAAAAAAAACTAACTTTGGAGAGAGAGGGAGAGGATATCCCCACCTTTTTTTTTTTTTTTTTGAGGCGAACACGAGATGAAACAAATTTTCTTATACTTAAAACCGGAGAATTTCTGGGGACTTCTATCGCCTTTCAGAATACATAGTAAGGAGTGCACGAGGAACCATGTTTTAAGGCAATGAATAACATTAATGAGTATGTATTTAATGCGCTAAATATTTTTACAATGAAAATTTAATGAATATGGATACTGAAAAATGAAGCAAACAGAACGATTTTTAAATACTCAAATAAAGTTTATTTCAGGAATGATTACTAAGGTTAAGAATTTCTTTAATATCATGAATTCCTTTTATTTAGCTAATTGCACTGAAATTGAAGTGGTAATATAATGCGTTATTTATTAAAAGAAAATTGAAAGCTGTGTATTATTCTACGGATGTTGATGCACACACCGTTACCTAGCCCTGCTCTTCCTGTTCCATTTTTTTTATTTTGTCTGCCTTTCCTTATAAATGTCCTTTAAAACTGCACCCGCAACGGTCAACTCAAAATTCATTTACATTTTTCTACTATTTTTGTTTCTCCTACTTCTTTTCTCGGTACAGGCTACAAGGAAAAACATTCTTACTCTGCAGCCCACAAAGACTCCACCTTTGGACTTCAACCTTCACTTGTAACGTCTTCGAGTCAAGACTGTGCTCATAAACTATGTAAATGTGATATTCCAGCGAATGTAAATCTCTTAATAACAATGCGGATTTGTACGCGCGAATCAATATCTTTGTTGTTTTTTGCAGAATACGAGAAATCCCTTGCTTTTTCTACCGGAAAGAGAGCCCCGTTACTAGCATCGCTACTGCTCTCTTTCCATTTCCCAAGCAAATCGTTTGTATGGTCTCCTGATGTACATAATAATAAGGAATAAAGTATTAAGTAATTTCTAGTAAATTTTAGTATTATTTATTTTAGTATTATTTTAGTAAATTTTAGTATTATTTTAGCAAATTTTAGTATTATTTTAGTAAATTTTTAAGTATTAAGTAGTTTCTATTTCTATGCAGACCTTATTTTCAAAGTTCGGAATTTTAAATTCCAAACGGATTTTGCGAGTGACCGGATAGAACGAGCATTTTCGTTGGTCCTGAACTCCTCGTTTAAAATGGGTCCTACTGCATAAGAACTATCTATACTCGTGGTAAAGCTAACCTAGTACACTGTTAAGGCTACGGGGGGACAATATACCTTTAAAAGGCATTTTGTTTCAAATTGAAGGGGGATATGGAACCCTAATGCCAACATTGGGGGGATATCTCCCCACGCTAACAGCTCCCGTTCTTGCACCGTAAAAATACGAATTGTTCATAGTTCATTAATTTCCCTTTAAATTTTTGTTTTTTACTTTATTCTATTTTATTCTATAATTGCCATTTTCTGTACAGTGAGTTGCCAACGGATGAGGAACTTCTGGCCTTGCCACGAGTACAGAGAGGTCAAATTATTTTAAAGAAGTTTTTAGGGCGTGGTCAGTTTGGAGAAGTTTTTGAAGGCCTTGTCTATGATCTTCATGAAGGTTCATCGCCTATGAAAATTGCAATAAAGGTATTTAACTTTTTTTTCATAATGCATAGTATTGCAACATTTGTTTATAAAAGTATGTAATGCCTTAAGGTTCTGAATGAAGATTGTTGCAAGCCCATCTTTCTCTTATCTATATATTTATGATTGTAAAAGTATTTTAAAATTGCTCATCAGCGTGACCTTGTCATGTATTGTGCATATGCATTTGCGCATACAAAATTATTTTTATACGCAGTACTTTTTTTAAAGGCCTTTTTTGAAGGACCTTGCAACTCTTGAGCATACATCGCCAAACATCTGTTTTGGCGTGTTCCATTAGCGCCATATGGTTGCAATTAAAGTCGTCATTTTCACGTGCTGGCGCATGAGACTTTCATACGTATATATGTGTTTCTTTTCTATATGTGAGGTATTTGGTATCAAAGACGGACAACTCCATTTTGTTATGAAACTGAGTTATTTATGCATTCTTATAGGATTTTTCACGCTGAATTCAAATCCTTTAGTTTCAAAAACGGCCAGAACATGAAGAAAATCTCATTCAAAAGTGAGCCTAGGCTATTGATGCAGGTAACAGTATGTTATAGTTTTATGACTGTGTTGGAAAAAAAATTCAAAATAGAGTTGTCCGTCTTTGATACCTATCTCTTCAAGTGGTTTGTTCGTTAAATTGAAAGAGACTGGACCTATATCCATTGCTCTTGCTTATGTTTCATAGTTAGTTTGTCGTAGAAGAGGTACGAGTCAGCTTAACACGTTTACTCCAAATTTATTTGAATATGTGCAACTAATACAGTTTATTTTATTATTGTTTGGACCGAATCATTAATACAGTCCACAGTTACGTTACATAAAAAGCGACTTATTCTCACTGAACTTTAGCTCACTTTCTACAGTATCTTTATAACATACAGTCGGTGACTTACGGACGAAATAAAATCTTGTAAAATACTCGAATACCTTCACAAAGTACGTCAAATGAAATGACGCATAGAAAGAAGGGTTAAAGGCATACTGCTGTTATAGAATCTCCATTAGAAGCCCATGCTATCCTTTCAGCACAAGGCCCTTCGAAACCTTAATTCGACTCTGACAAGCATGTCAATTCCATCCACAGAGGGTATTCTATTGGCAACCTCGAACGTTAAATACATGTCACCCATCCCAGCATTCTTGAAATGCTCCATGTTACGTCAAGGATACTTACGTAACACGGAGCATTCTTGAAATGCTCCGTGTTACGTGAAGGATACTCACGTAACACATAACGACGGCGAAAAAAAGCCAATTTCCATGGCACCCAAAGTGGCCTTTAGTTCTGAGGAGTGATGCCAAAACGTTTGTTTTAATGTTCCCTATTTTCCATCAACGGACAACTTAGAATTAACCTGTATAATAACAATCTTCACTTAGGTCTTCCTTTAACTTGAAAGAAAATATACTTACAAAAAAAAATAGATTGTGTTTAAAATGAATATTCGAAAAATGCAATTTTACAGGATGGGTTTCACAATTATCGGCCTTTTTCTTGAATTCCCGTCAACCACCAGGCTCAGAAGCACTTTCATTGTATAACAAACTGTATGTCCTGTTGAATGAATGATTAAATTGTGCATTATGAGCTTGAAATATGATTAAATTGTGCATTATGCGCTTGAAATATGATGAAATTACACATATTATAATAATATCTTTCTAGACTTTAAGAAAAGGCGCCACTGATTATGAGAAGGAAGAATTTTTAAAAGAAGCAAAGCTAATGAGGTACAGTATTTTGAAATTATATAAAAGTTTTATTTGAAGTGACATTTTCTGAAACGTTATTCATCAATCAGATTGCTCAACTGTTAAAAGGAGGCTTATAAGATTGATTCTCAATGCAAATTGATAATTCATTAGTTATTTCGAAATTTTAAATTCCAAAATTTTCATAGAGCTCTTCCTGAAACAGAATTAAAGATTTAACCAGACTTTTCTGTTATGATGTATTTACTGTCTTTCACAAGAGCTCTTTGTAGGACCTAGCCCATTTTCAAGAGGGGTATTTAAAGAAATGAGCTCTACAATGAAAAAAAATGGCAGACTATGTAAACTATGACCTAGACTAAACTTATATAATAAGACTATAAACTAAGACTATAAACTTATACAATAAGGCTATAAACTAAGATTATAAACTTATACAATAAGACTATAAACTTATATAATAAGACTATAAACTAAGACTATAAACTTATATAATAAGACTATAAACTAAGACTATAAACTTATATAATAAGACTATAAACTAAGACTATAAACTTATATAATAAGACTATAAACTTATATAATAAGACTATAAACTTATATAATAAGACTATAAACTTATATAATAAGACTATAAACTTATATAATAAGACTATAAACTAAGACTATGTATAGTTTACCCAAGCTTTCAAGCTAGACTTCGCAGGACAATGCAAGGAATTTTTTGATAGCAACTTGCTGTGTTTTTAGAACAAGTTAATGTTTTGATAGCATGCGTTACGTTGTTGTTGATGTTGAGTAGGTACCACCGCTTGACATAAATATAATAAAAGCAATCAGACAACTTTGAGCGGTTTGTTAGATTATATACCATATATATTACCATATACATCTGATGAAGGCTGCCCTTTAGCGCAGCCGAAAGCCGGCTCATGTACCAATAATCTAACAAACCGCTCAAAGTTGTCTGATTGCTTTTATTATATTATAGCATGTACAAAAATATATATTTAAAATAAAAGCAAAAATAAAGATCAGACTTTTAATCCAACGTTATCAGTTATGGTAGGCCTTAACGAACAAAATCCATCATGGTTGCGCCAAAAGATCTTATTTTGTTTAATATTCCCATGAAAATTAGAATTATATATAATTAATAATTATATACCAATATTGGCCAAGCCTTGTGTGTTAATAATTTCCGAACCGTAACTGTGCTATTCTTGTGATGGCAATACTATTTGAAATCAAAAGACATAAATACGTAAGTAAGACATCACCTAATCGCGATGATCTAATTGGTGTGACGCTCCGGTTGGGACGAAAGGGTCGGTTGTTCGACTTCAGTCACGGGTAATGCATGTTTTCTTTATGAATCAGCAAATCTTACGATGGTGGGTCAAAAAAAAACCACTCTGGTGTGAGCTTTATGTCGCGGTGTGGCAAAACATTTGATCTCAATATCGATGCTATTGAAAACACTTTATATCATTGATTTTTTTTTTTTGCCTTCTAGAAATATATTAACATTAATTAATACAATTTTAAAACCTTTAATTGGGCGTATATGAATAAATTGCTCATATTTTGCAAACCCACGTAAAAAATTGCATTCTAAAATTATATTAAAATTCTTTTAAACTGCAAATCGAATTTTTGAATTATAAATAAAAAAAAATTTGTAATTGTTTATTAACATTTTTAATCATTTGGCTTTAATCACTAATGATAATTTTTGTATATTTTTTGAGGAATTTTCCGTTCGTCGACTAATTTATATATTCTGTTGCAGTAATTTCAAGCATGACCACGTTCTGCAACTGCTTGGCGTATGCTTTGATAATAATCCAAACTTCCTCATATTGGAACTTATGGAAGGTGGAGATTTATTATCATTTCTTCGGTGCAACAGACCATCATTGGTTAGTAGCTCTCTCGTTGTAAACTGATATTATTATTATTATTATTATTATAGGAAACATACAAGTAAACTCAAAAGTGCTTGACTATGAATGAATAGTTTTTAATTTTTAAATATATTGGAATGTATATATTTTTTTTTTTTCAGTTTCAGCAAAGCATATTGACACTAGATGATCTGTTTGCAATTTGTGTAGATGTTGCTGAAGGTTGCAAATATTTAGAAGATATGCATTTTGTGCACAGGTACAACCTTTCACAAATAATACAAATATTTTAAAATAATATATCTCGAATAATGCAAATACTGTAAAATAGTACTTCAAATAATGCAAATACTGTAAAATAGTACTTCAAATAATGCAAATACTTTAAAACTGTACTTTAATTAATAGATGTCTCTGAAGGTTGCAAATATTTAGAGGATATGCACTTTGTGCACAGATCCAACCTTTCACAAATAATACAAATATTTTAAAACAATATACTTCAAATAATGTAAATACTGTCAAATAATACTTCAAATAATGTGCAAATACTTTAAAATTATACTTGAAATAGTAGATGTGTCTGAAGGTTGCAAATATTTAGAAGGTATGCACTTCGTGGACAGGTACAACCTTCCACAAATAATACAAATATTTTAAAATTATATACCTCAAATAATGCAAATACTTTAAACTAATATTTGACTAATAAAAATACTTTAAAATGCAGCAGATTCTCGTTAGAATGAACTTCACGGAATCGCTAAAATAGTAGTACATTGTACAGAGATTGTCAGTATAAATGAATTCTTATTAATTCATTACTATTACATGAAATATTCGCTTTACTATAACATGTAAAGCACTTCCACGCTTACCAGGTATAATCTTGATGTAAGAACGATTAGATTAACATAGAATAATTTCATGAAATTAAATTAAACAATTAAAGACAAAGGCCTAAATTAAAAGGAGGGGAAGAACAGGAAATGTGGAACGAACCAAACAGTGGAAAAAATTGTGAAAGTATGGAAAAAGTCAATTTAAATGGCACTTGTTTCTTCAATATTATTCCGAAAAAAAATGCTACAATTTATCATTTCTTTTTCATTTTGAATTTTATGTATTTGAATCGCCTTTTCACATTGGCGTACGCAGGGGGGTGTTGATGGGGGTTTTAACCTCCCCATTGCAATGAAATTTTGTATATTTAACATAGGAATATGTGAGCTGCAGCTCCATAACCCCATCATTGGGCCTATTACCACCCCCCCCCTTATGAACTTTTTGCGTACGTGTACGCCTTTTCATGAAATTGAGAAATAGGCTGAACTCGAAGAAGTTTTTCATTATAACAAATTTCCAAAAAAAAAAAGTTGCTTTGTTTAAACCAAAAATTTTGACAAATTACCTTAACGGCATTTGGAAAGAGGGAATAGTCTCAATTTCATAATAACTAATTCTTCGTTATATCATTATTCGTTGCAATGAGAATCGACTGTAATACTTCAAATAATACAAATACTTTAAAATAAAACTTCAAATAAGGCAGTATGAACTTTCAAACAGTTACTAATTAGCTGGCATATTTTTTTCTTGAATTTGTCCATAGTAACGCCTTATATTATATATCATCCTTGCAAAGGAAAGGATGTCAGATGCATGTAGCTTAATGCTAAAGCACTTGACCAGCAATCAAAGGATTGTGGATTCTTATCCCATCAGGGGTTGATAAGTCATTCTTTTCTTTACGAGCAACCTTGCATCTAATACTAGCACATCGTCGGCTATGAGGGGAATTGTTGGACTTCGATAAATATTGTTTTATACAAAGTAATGTTTTTGCTTAGGATACCTTAAACTACCTATTGTGAAGCTGGTGATTCGGATGCGTAATTTAAATACTATATCTTATTTTTCAGAGATCTAGCAGCAAGAAATTGCTTGGTTTCTAGCTTTGACAGGCAGCATAGGATTGTAAAAATAGGAGATTTCGGATTGGCCAGGGATATTTACAAAAGCGATTATTATCGCAAAGAAGGAGAAGGCATCCTCCCGGTACGCTGGATGGCTCCAGAATCTCTCGTCTATGGCATATTTACAAGCCAATCGGATGTTTGGTAAAGCTTCTATTCTTTTTATTTACTTTAATTTTTACATTCTTTAAGCACTATATATTCTTTAAGTATTTCATATTCTTTAAGTACTTTATATTCTTTAAGTATTTCATATTCTTTAAGTACTTTATATTCTTTAAGTATTTCATATTCTTTAAGTACTTTATATTCTTTAAGTATTTCATATTCTTTAAGGACTTTATATTCTTTAAGTATTTCATATTCTTTAAGGACTTTATATTCTTTAAGTATTTCATATTATTTAAATACTTTAAATTTCGTATTATTTAAGTATTTTATATTCTTTAAGTGCGTTTTTAAATGAATTAAAATTTATACCGAGTCAATATTTCGTGCATTTCATGTTGTTTCGTATTTGTGCCTCTCTCTTCTTACAAATTCCATTGAACTTGTTGAAGCTGTAAATAGCTTAGATGGGTATAATTATCTATATTAAAGTATGATTTCAATCTCTTTTTTTAGGATATGTGTTAAATTTTCCTTTTATTGATAATTTTCAGGGCCTTTGGTATATTATTGTGGGAAGTAATGACACTTGGTCAACAGCCTTATCCTGCCCGCACTAATATAGAAGTCCTAAATTTCGTTAAGGCCGGAGGACGCCTAGATAAGCCAGAAAATTGTCCAGATGATTTGTAAGCATACTACATATAAAATATATATTATGCGTATGTTGAGTTGATTTTGATGCTGCATGTTTAACCAATTAAAAGAAGGTATTTTATACAGTCAAGAATGTGGCTAGGGACGTCTTCTGGGAGTTAGAAAGAGAGGGCTAAAATTGACCCACTGGTTTAATTTCACAAGATTTTAAACCAATTCATAAAATTTATGTAAAAATCAAACTTATAAGTGTTGTTTGTTTACAATTGTTGATTCTACTCATAGATCTTAACTGCGTAGTGGTAGGCCAAATTATTCTGCGTAGGTCGCAAAAATTTTCTTTCTCTCAGGTCACGCCCTTGCATACAGCGCCATCTGGGATCTTTAACTAACGTAAATTTCACTTGGAAGATTCTATATAGGACATTTTTTATATATTGTGTACTAATTAACACATACGTTTAATGCATTAGCGCTATATTGCTAAAGTATATTATATCCAATATAATCACTTTATTTGATAAATTCTAAAGTTCATTTTGTTATTTAAATAATAAATACCTAACCGCGTTTAACTATGGGCATGCTTAGACTGTAATCTTGATTAGATTTGGTAAACGTTTTAAGTTGTTTCCTTCATTATCTATTGAATAAACCCAGATCTGTTTAACTATAGACATGAAGTCATGATTAGTTGCTGGTGTTACGATCCAGAGGGAAGACCATCATTTAGTTACTGTTTAAATGTCCTGCAAGAACTCCGTCAAAAAGCTTTGTCTTCTCCAACTATCTTTTCTGCAGTGCAAAATGAAAACTACCTCAGCCCGTCAATCAATGGTATATATATACATTATATATGATATTTTTAATTGATAATCTGATTTTATTATTGAATGCGTTTTAATGTATTTTTAATTGTCAGGATGTTATTACGCAAGTCCAAATGTAAACAATCGTCAAGATAAAAGCATGAAAATCGAAATAATCGATTTGGTACTTCCTTTTGTAAAAGATTGTACTTCGGAACAAATAAATTTAAAAAAATTAAATTAACAAATAAATCTCAGAATAAATTATCAACTGTATAACAAGTGAAGTGTTTATAGGTTATACATGTAAACTTGATCCAGAGTAATGAATTACTCGCAAAGAAAAAAATTATTTATCGACCCCTGGTGGGATGCGAACCCACGATCTCTTGGTTTCCAGTCAAGTGCTTTACCATTAAGCTACAGATGTCAGACATTTTTTCCCTTATGAGAGTATATAAAGCGTTACTATGGACAAGTTTGTACGCTATTTGCTATTACTTTTCGAAATAATTAAGTTTATATACTCATACAGTTCGACAAAGCTCTTTTATCCATCATCATCATCTTCTTCTTCTTTCGGTTAGAAAGTTGGCTGCAATCCATGGACCACTGTTTCATGTCTTTTCTCTCATAGGTAAGTTCTTCTGGGCTTAGTCCAGTCCAAGTCTTTAGATCGTCTGTGCATTCTCTTCTTTCTCTGCCTCCAGGTCTCTTCTAGTGATGCGAGATATTTTAAAAATAGAAAGAATCGCAATCGAGTTACAATCAAGTCATTGGCCGACTTAACAATCGTTATGGTCGATTGTAATCGCGAATCGGCAGTCATCTCTCTACTACCTATCAGTCGTTCAATGATTAGGAGTTGAACTCTAAAAATTTCCCATCAGTTTGATTTGGAACAGTTGATTGAACAAAATAGGGTACGGGGAACTTTGTTCATCCAGTTTGTATACAGCCTGCGATTGTTATATGCATCGTGTGGCCTTCCCAACTCCCCCACAAAAAAAATCGATTTGCTTTGATTGATAGTTTCGTTAGACCTCAACCCCTGATGATAATGAATTATTCGCATCAGAGCTCCTAGTCGACTAATGAGAGAAACCGAGAGAATAGCAATCGATGCATAGTTATCTTCAGACGAATAGGCATAACCAGATTGCTGACGCAACCGCGAATTGACCCGAATCTGTGCGTTTACGTTTGTGAAAGAAATATTTTTTGCACAATTAATCATTCTTCTATTTTCATTAAAATACCATAATCTTCATTTAATATTATTTCATAATTTTTAAATCATAATTTAATATCATTTAATCTTAATTCATAATGTCAATAGTTTGGATTTTTTTTCCTACTTAATTTACAGTAACATAGCAAGAACTGAGAACCAGTTGCACACGCATGAAACGCGATGCATCGAGTTAGATTCAAAACCATCGAGAGATTTCGAAATGCCCAAACAATTGAAACAATCGACTAAAATATCTCACCATCGCTAGTCTCTTCATCCATAACGTTTCCATAGAGTTTCAGGGCTTTTCGTTAGTCAGCCTTATTTTCAATAATTTTCCCTTTGATCGACTTGTACGGGTCAAAGTGGAGATAATTTTCAATAATGTTTCGTACGACTCACACAAATTGAAAGAAGATAAAAGACTATATCCAAGGCTAAACTCGCTTTAGCTTGATTTAAGTTGACATCCCGCCATTTTGTCCACCAAGACGCAACATATACGCAGCACAAATTTCATCCTTGTGCTAATCTTACCCTTTGGGACTTATTATGATGAACGCTTCCTTGGAAGACAGCAGAAAGCCATTGAAAAACATTTGCAGCTCTATTAAATTGCTACAACCTTGCCAATTGTATTTATTAGTATATTATTTATTAAGTGTATCCCGCAGTGATAATAATGCTCCAATTCCATTTCTCTTTAGCCGATTCCATTTTACATATTAAAGACTAAATAAAAATTCTGTCAACGATCATTTATTTCTGAATTTCGTTATTAAGCATCGTTAGTTCCATATAGAGATGTAAAGAACTCGGAAATTAGGGACACATTGGAAACTTTGATGGGAAGAAACCAAGATAGCTAGAATAAAAGCTGTAGGTCCGTCCGCACCTTTCTTCCTATTGGTCGATTTTGATTGACGTCAAAAAGTTGTTTCAAAATCGACCAATAGGGAGAAAGGTGCGGACGGGAATACCTCCTTTATTCTAGCTATCTTGGTTTCTTCCCATCAAAGTTTCCAATGTGTCCAAAATTCCCGGGTTTTTTACGTCTCTAGTTCCGCAAAGTACTCCACCGGGATATTTTTTTTTTAAAATGGATAACTTAGCCTGTGCTTCAGCTGTCATTGTTTGTCCATTTTCAAATATGAACGATAACGAATCCCACAAAGCAAAGAGTTATGAATTCGAGAATTTTTAATCAAAAAGCTTAATTGTGAATTTACAATTAACATTTAAGCATTTGTTCATAATCCTATGGAAATGAATAAAGTCGTCGTTAAATCTTCGCCACGCTAAGGAAGTATGTACAGTCATTAATTATTGCACATACTGTATCCAAACGCTTGCCCTTTTACCGCTTTATAAATAACAGTGATTACTTAATTTTTTTTGCTAGGTTTTGAAAATTTTGGATATAGTGGAGATGAACTAATTATTTTGTCTGAAACTGTATCCATTGAAGACGAAGAAGTGAAACCACCAGGTAGAAATAAAGGAATACTAAATGCACTTGTACAGCACAATGGAAAATAATACGCACATTTCTATTTAGCACAGTTCTAAATAACCCACGGCACACTTCTATTTAGCACAGTTCAAAATAACCCACGGCACACTTCTATTTAACAGAATAAAAGTACTACTAAGCACATTTCTATTTAACAGAATAAAAGTACTACTAAGCACATTTCTATTTATAATGCACATTAACAAAATACTAAGCACATTTTGTGGCGCAATACAATTATTGCACTTATGTGTAGCAGTACGTGAAATAATACTAAATATAGGTATTTTAAAGTTAGAAGACTTTCATACATTTTCTGTATTTGTCATACTTATTTCATATTTTTAGTTCATTTGCTTTTTGTTAAGTGGTTTGAGTTTTTTTATGAAGATGACATATCAGTTATTCTTTAGTAATAATAATAATAATAATAATAATCCATTAAAATTTATACAGGGAATTTCGAATTCCACTGCATATAGATGATGGGCAAAACCCATCATCTGTATGCAGTGATGTTTAATGAGATGATGATATAGCTTTGTGTGTGTGTGTGTGTGTGTGTGTGTGTGGAATCATAGTGACGAGCTGATTCGAACCGGTTGTTGCGGAGAATGACCTTTATCGTCCTTGCGTCATAAAAATCCCACCAATGCACCGATTTTTAAAATATTTTTGACCATAAAAACCGGTTAGTATTTTCTTTTGTTATATGCCCAAGAATCGTGTTTTCAAAAAACAGGTTGTAATACTTTTTTTAAATTAGCGAACGAGTTATAAAGATTTTGGCAATTTACTATTATTGGGGACTACCTGAAAATTTTCCTATTTAAGAAATAGAGAGAGTTGTGCTTTCTTTTCTGCTGTCCATCATTGATTTTGCCATATACCTGGTTTCTTATCTACCTGATTACTACTTTTTCGGCGCTACGGTCTGTAGATGACCTGGGACTCTTTAAGTATCGTCGCCCATTCTCCTCTATCTAAGGCTTTTCTTTGTCATTCTCCTACTACCATTCTTCGCAGATCTTCTACCACTCCATCAAGCCACCTTTTCCTAAGACGTCTCACTTTTCTATTTTCTACTGGATTGGTTCTCATAATCTGTTTAGTCAACCTAGATTCTCTCATTCTTTCTACATATCTTATCTATCTAAGTCTTCTTTATTTCTGTTACCAACTTAGGGTCTCCATATAAATGGTAGATTTTCCTGTTTTTTTCCTAATTCTTCGTATGCCGTTTTCATTAATTGCCACAAATATTTTCAAAAGTACTTTTCTCTCCCACATTCTCAGCAATCCTTTGTCTCCTGGTGTCAATATCCATGTCTGTTCTCCATAAAAATCTACGTCTAATTATTGTTCTATAAAAGGTAAGCTTTAGTTTGACCCTAGTCTACCTGATTTACCATCTACCACCTATTCCATTTTTTAACATTCCTGTGCATTTATCAGCTGCCTTGATGTAGGGAGCTATCAGATGCCTGTATGTAAACCAATATAACAACAGTTCATAACAATGTATAGTTTGTAAATTGAAGGTTTGTAAAGACTCCCACTGTATTACTAGCAATGCCAATGCTCAAAAGACCTATTTTCATTAATTAGATAAAGTCAAATTGGTAAAACTTTAGAATTATCCCGGTCGCCAAAACTCATGCTACACTCTTAAAATTTCGTCCGAGAATTTTAAGCACCGCTAGTGCGCGTTAATCGCAACGTACGCAAAGCCCGACTTACATTTTGGAACATTGCCAAAATAAACTCTGTGTCTTCCATGTTTCTTTCGTACGCAAGGGTATCTTTTGCGAATCGGTACTTTTCCTGAATTAGTAAAAGCCTAGTGGAGGGTGCCCCCCACACCTCTGCCACGAAAAATAAAACCAAAAAAAAACCCCATCAGTAGAGCACGGAGTCGCAATTCGAAAGTTTACAATAGTTAAAAGGAAAAAGAAAAAGAAAATCGCCTCTGTACATGCAGCGGTCGTCAACGTCGATGAAAGGAAAACAGAACATATCTACCCAACAAAACGAAACCCCAACAGTCATATTCTGACTTCAGCAAACTTCATGCCACAACATCGGTGAGTTTTTTTTCAAAACATTTAGAAAAAATCATGACTCGCAAAACGTCAATCTATGATGACATCATCCGAAAACGACTACCGGAAAAGGAAGTTAACGCCTCTGGCGACCAGGATAATTCTAATGTGTGGCCGTCAAATTTAGCTAAATCTAGCCAAGTCTAGCTACATATTTAGTTGGCGTTTTTTTTTTACCTATCAAGGGCTTTTGATACCATAATTCATAAAAGATTACTTTTTAAACTGAATTTAGCAGGTGTTCGTCAATTATCTAATGTTTTACTTGGAAACTATTTATTTGACAGAAAACAATTTGTATATATGAATTGAAATCGATCATCATACAGCAACTTACGCTGTGGCGTTCCACAGGGATCTGTTATTGGACCACTATTATTTAATTTTTATATAAATGACATTTTTTAATACCTGTGCGTTTTAAACCATTCTGTTTTGCAGATGATACAGGTATCTTTTTTAATGATCTTAAAAATTGGCAACCTAATACTACAAGCTAAGAATGATATCAAATGCTTCATTAACTATTTTATTGCTAATTTCTTGACATTAAATACTTCCAAAGAAAAGTGTCTCCTCTTTACTAAAACTTTTTTTACTTTTCAATTCGGATCAACTCAGTTTAACCATTAGTAACAACTCCATTTTCTTCTCTTTGGAGATAAATTTCCTCGGTATAACTCTTCAGCACAATTTAAAGTGGGATAACCATGTTCACACAGTATGTACAAAACTGAGTAGAAGTATTGGAATAATTAGAAATATTGGTTTCTATTTACCTATTCCAATCCTTTTAAATCTCTATTATTCCTTGATTTTCCCAAACCTTTATTACTGCCTTTTGATTTGGGGTCATATTTCCAAATCTAATCTTCAACGTCTGATCTCATTACAAAAGAAATATTTACGTTTTATTCTTAATCATTTTCATTTTACTCATAGTTCAGATATTATTAGCCACTTTCGTATTTTTTTTAATTGATAATCTTTTTACTTTTAAAACCTTAGTATTCATGTTTAACACAATAAAATCCCTGCCCCATTCAAATATAATATCTCTTCAACTACCTAATCACTCGTATAATTCAAGAAACTTACTAACTATACATCAAATTTTTCTTGAACCAATCTTGAAATGGCAATAGAATTGGCTTCTTTGGCCCTAGAGTATGGAACTCTCTCCCCTCTACTCTCCAATCTTTATATTCACTTTCTTTATTCAAAAGATATCTTACTGATCACTTGTTAAATTAACATCCATTCTCTTTATCATTTCTCTTTATTATCTATCATTATTTTCTCTTTATTATTTAGAAGTATTTATTTCAAATATAATTAAAACACCCACCATAAGCTTTGTCAGACATAATAGTCTTTACCTATTGCTGCCCAGACGAGTCAATTTAAGTATGAAATATTTATTGTATACCTCATAGTTGTATCTGATTCGTCTGAATGAAGAATTTGATTTGATTTGAGTGTGAATTAGTCATAACTCTTTTCTGTGAGTTAGTTATAATTCTCTTACTTTGGAGAGTTAATTCTTTTAAATAGTTATTTGACTACGCATTGCTGAATAGCACGATGCACATACTCGTAATTATGTAATTTTCATGAGTATTTTAACTTTGCACCTTTTTTTTCAAAATTTATTGCATAACCTTATGTAATATAAATATTTTTCGATACAGATGGCTACATTGTAGCTAATAATGCAAACGACGACTCGGTAAAGAATGAGTCGGAGCAAGAAGCGGACAGATTTAGCATTCAAAGTGATCCTGTTAGAAGTCACGCAATGGTATGTGTTTTATTTGACGTTTCTAAATGAGAAAAGTAAACGAACGAAAATACAAGAATAAAATAAATAGGAAGGGATTTGCAATAAAAGAAATATGGTCTATACAGAGCCATAGCCAGGCTATGGATATAGAGAGCTGAGCCCTCCCCATGGCAATGTAGTCAGCCCCTTCCTGAAATCTGTTTTCTCAAAAATCAAATATTGTAGAATTTTATTTTAAATTTTTTATTTTGTACGAAATTGTACATGACAATGGAAATTGTTCTTTGACGTTAAAAATGTATTCAAAATAGCTTTCTACGGTAGATCTTGTGTATAATAATTTTTTACAGAGGTTTGAGTCTTCATTTATAAAATTACGATAAATTTATTTAAGATAAAATATATATTAGTCTGCTTATATATTTAGGAGTATTAAATATAAATAAATAAATTAATATAAATAAATTAATATAAATAAATTAATATAAATAAATTAATATAAAATAATAATGTTTGATAATAAATTAAAAATAAATAAATATTAAAGTATTTAAAAATAAATAAATAAATAATATAATATTGTATATATATATATATATATATATATATATATATATATATATATATATATATATATATATATATATATATATATATAATTTATTATTTATTATTATCATTTATTATTATTTATTTATTATTATTTTATAATAAATAATATTTAAAATAAATACATATTATAATAAATAAATAATAATAATATAATAAAATAATGTAAATAAATAAATTAAATAATAATAAATTACGTCAAAACATTTACAAATTTTAAGATCCCTGTAACTTTCAGAATCCCCTCCCCCGTAAAAAGAATCTAGCTACGGTCCTGGGTCTATACTTCTAAATTTTTATTCACACATAGAGTGCGTGAATACTTCGATGAAATCAGTTTACAACGATACTGCTTTTAATGACATTTTCCCGATCCCAACAAAGATAGAATGCATTATGTTCAACTTTATCTTTTCCTGGTCCCTTACATATTGTTATATAAAATTTCAATGCACTTCTGAAAATGTTTTTACTCGGAATAATTCCCTATTGGAATTAGCCGTTTGTTGTGCAGTCCCGAATTTGAAGGAAGAAGAATAGAAAAATCTTGTCTCATCCATCTTTTCTTCCTGACAATTTTATTTTTAGTGAGAAAAAGATGGTTTGAATCTTCCCAGTCAAACACTGATTTTATGAATTTGATATATATTATGTGAATATAGTATATGGATTTATTTATGCACATATTCACATAACAACAACAGCAGTTAGAGCACTGTACTTAGTGAGGCGTATCATAACTGAAACTCGTTTGAATCTCATAACTCATAAAATCAAATTTCACGCTGATACAAAATTTGCATTAAGCAAGGTAAGAAAATATACATTTTTTTCTGGAATGTCACTCTAGAGGTGACCTATTTTTTCAAAAACTGACGATTTTTGAACGGGAGTTGACAAGATACGAAATTTTCCACCAAAACGAACCAAATAAATATATTTAAAGAAATTAAGATACGAGTTTCGATAACGATATTCATTTTTAAATGAATATATCACGCGGATATCGATTCGGCTGGGCGAGCCGGGAGGCTCTGATCGGGGAGGTCATGAGATGACAGGGATGGGAGTCGATTACGCACCCTTCTATCCAGGGGCGGACTAGGTCCTCTTAAAGAGGCGCATGC
>QLNU02014176.1:12264042-12304664 GCA_006491805.2 Dysdera silvatica
CTGTTACAGCTTACGCTGATGCTACAAGTTTTCTTTTTGCTTATGACTTATCGGAATGGGCTGACAAGGCAAATGTCGTTTTGCAAAATTGCTGCGCATGGTTACAGAATAATTTTCTTTAAGCTGCCTTTGTCAAGTGAAGGCAGAATGAAGAGTTCGTGAAAGTCCTAAGTTTATATACTCACATATTGAGAATACCATATGACGTCATTTGGTGCGGGATGGTCCCGGCTGGGGAAACCCAACCGCACCCGACGACGTTAGACGGCTACCCCCAACTCGAGGTTTGACAAAAATTTTGTAAGGTTCTGGTAGAAGTTTCTAGATGTTAATAGAATGATTCCTCAAGCTGTAAGTCTCCCATGATTCCAGAAAAAGTCTACTCCCCAGATTCGTCACATTTTGATGTAATATTTTCATCGAATGCCAATCTGGTTCGTGACCTTCCCTGAAGACATGTTCGGCTAATTAACTTGATTGTCCCTTCTGGCCACCGTACGCACACGCTCCTTTCTTCGTAGACATATCGATCTGTCCAACATACACCTTGTAACAGTTTCCACACGGTATTTGGTAAATAGCACCAGATTTTTCCTCCTCAGGGACGCGATCCTTAACTTTAAGTAATAGATCACGCAGGGTGTAGACAGATTTGTAGTAGGTCTTAACATTCTCATAACGGAAAATTTGGGACAACCTCTCTGAGACACCTGTCACATAAAGCAAAACCACCGATGTCTGCCTGATTTCGCCTTCTACATTCCTGTTTCCACCACTAACAAACACCACATTGGTTACGAGCGATAAATTTGCGCGGGTAACCGTTGTTTTTCAACACTCTTTTATTGCGTCGTAATTCAACATTGCGAAGGTCATCAGTACAACAGTGTGTAAAGTCTCGTCGGTGCAAGGCTCTAATGACAGATGCTTTGTGCGCCTCTGGGTAATGGGAACGAAAGTCGAGATACCTAACGGTATACGGAGGTTTCTTGAACACCACGGTCAATAGTCACCCATCGCCACCTCTATTTATCCAAATATCCAAGAAAAATAATGAACCGTTGTCTTCTTTTTCTAACATGAATTAAATATGGAGATTTAAGTTGCGCAAATAGAGATGAAAGTCTGCAACTGACATAACAAACGTATCATCCACATATGATTTCCACACCTTTATACGGTAAATACACTCATCTAAAGCACTGTTTTCAAATGCCTCCATACACAAATTTGCCACCACACTCGAAGCAGGTGACCCCATCGCCGTACACCTCTTCTGTCGGTAAAATCTACCCTTGAAGCCGAAAACCGTGGAATTCAAGCAGAACTCGAACAGGCAATATATCTCTTCCGGACTAAGGCTAGTTCTTTCTTCCAGGCTTCCATCATGCCTCAGTCGCTCCAATGCTGTTGATACCGCCAAATTTGTTGGTATACGGTTGAAAAGCAAAACTACATCGAAAGACACCATAGTATCATCAGAAGCAATTTCTACATTTCTTATAGAGTAAATGAACTCTTCAGAGAGTAGCTAACGACCTTTCAGACGATCAGGGCTATAGCTATGGGGAGGCGTGGAAGGGCGTAAATCTGCTGAAATAATTCGCAGGGAAGAATGTGCGTGGCTAAGGGGGGCACCATCTGGATTGTTCTGCCAGGCAGGAGTGGACTTAGTCCTCTCAAAGGGCGCATACCTTGGGTTATCGGAAAGCACGAATCCTTGCCCATTCGGAAGTGCGAGTCTTTTTGTTCATGAGGGCGCACCTGCCCGGGGGGCCGCTTGTCTGCCCGCCCAGTCCGCCCCTGCTGCCAGGGCGCAAGGTTAACTAGCTACAGTGCTATAGATAACCCAACAAGAGAAGATAGATAGTATATACCTCGTTTGGCACAGCATGTTCCTTGCTCTTCTTCTGCCATGAAATTAAACTAAGGATTTCAATTTTAAGACTACACATTTTCGATCGAAAGCTTATACAATGAAACCACTCTTAACGGACACCCTCCAATACGATCACCCCGTTCTTACGGATAAGTAAAAATTTCCAGGGAAAAACTGATTTATAGTAATATATATATTTCAAACCCTTGTTTAGCGGTCACCCTTAGATACGGACGCTGACACTGCATTCATTGCATTAGACTAGATTAAACACTTTTAAACTTCAGCTTTCATTACAGGCGTTTCTCGCAACAGCAAACTAAGGATAAACAGGATAGGAGCTAAGGAGAATTTCCCCTCCTTATCAAAGAATTATCCATTATCAAAGAATGACATCATCAAATCCATTATCAAAGAATGACATCATCAAATCCATTATCAAAGAATGACATCATCAAATCCATTATCAAAGAATGGCAATTCACTCGGATTCGCTGATTTAAATTGTTAAAATGCTTAATGAAGTCTTCCATAATAAATATGTCATGTAGCCAGTGGCGCCCATTTGGCTACTTTTAGCGGGGCTAAGAAAACTCATTACCTCCTTTAAGGCTGTCAAACATTTTAGTGAATGTACAAGATACTAAAATGCTACAAAAATAATTGATACTGCTTGACAATTAGTAATGAGCTAAAAAGTACCTTATTTTAAAATGTGACTGTAAAACTTTTGAAAGTAAACATATAGGAGAATCGGTCAAATCAAATATTTAAACAATGGCTGCGCAATACCTCCTCTTCCCCCATATGGGCGCCATGCATATATATAGTGATGCATATGGGCGCCATGCATATATATAGTGATGCATTGCGCGAAACTAATAAACAATTATCAACACAAAATTATCGCAGTTCAAATTTATTATCGTTTACTCAACTACCCAGGGCCGTAGCTAGGGTGTGGAGTGGAAGGTTCGCGCCAGGGGGAGCAGTCAAGGGAAGGCGCAAAATCGGCTGAAGTGATTCACAGGGGAGAATATGTTCGTGCAGAGGGGGGTGGGGCACAATTTAGACAATTCTGCTAGGGGCGCCAGATCATCTGGCTACGGTGATGCGACTACCATACAGGTCCTGTAAGCGTAACAATGGGAAAACAGTAGATTTAATCTCATAATTAAAAATACATTTCGGAGGAGTGATAATTAAACCTATACCGACCTATAGTTACCAAATAGCTATTGGTAAATTTATTTTCCAAGGTAAATAAATTTTAATATTTAGCGTTTTATTGCGAATTCACTCGTCATATTCAACAAATGCTTACGTTCTTTGTCTTAAGCTTGTCTTATGTACACAAAAATACATAAGTTTCGAAATGAATTATTTAAATGATTGAAATGTAATATTTCAGCTACTTCAGAATGACCTCCTCTTTTACGGACAATTTTTTCTGTCCTGCGAGTGTTGACTGATGAGGGATTTCCCCGTATTTTCGTGATTATATTTTGCTGTTAAACCATTTCTTTCTCTCTCATCAACTCTTTTATTTCCTCAATAATGTTATATCATTACCCTTCTCAGGGTAAACAAGAATGCTAAATGGCCACCAGACGAGCCACTAGGGCATGCTTTTAGTAATTTTGTTGGTAGAGAAGTGAGATGGAAAATATATTTGATTCCCATGTGATGGTCTGCCATCTGCGGACATCTTGATATACAAAAATGGTACATGCTGCGGTCGTTAATGTTACACCCGTTCAACCTTGGAACCCATTAGTTTAAGCTAAATGTATATCTTTCATAACGACCCTCTGTTGATATCAGATGGGAAGAAACTGATCGTTTTTTGTAAAGGTAAGTCCGTCAACTGTTGGGTTCACCCCTAAGCTTGTCAATTGCAAACGAAAATGCTCCTCTTTTGCGGAGATCGTTTATCTTATAGCTATTGTGAATCATATTTCGTAAAATATGTTATATCAAGCGCGAAAAGGTATAAGGACTGGCGAAAACTCGCCAAATCTTTAGACTACTAGGAAATCTTTTAGACGGAAACGTATGCAAATTTCTTAGGGAAAAACATGATAAAATTAAGTTATTTTTCATGTAAATTAGTTAAATTTTCCAAAATAAATATGTATAAATTTTCCAAAAATAAATATGTATAAATTTTCAAAATAAATATGTATAAATTTTCCAAAATAAATATGTATAAATTTTCCAAAAATAAATATGTATAAATTTTCCCAAAATAAATATGTATAAATTTTCCAAAAATAAATATGTATAAATTTTCCAAAAATAAATATGCATAAATTTTCCAAAAATAGATAGGTATAAATTTATTTTGTGAATTTTAAACCCATATGATCTTGGGAAAAAGTATAAGGACAGTTGATTTTTCATCTAAAATTATAGTAAAATTTCATATTTGAAAGCATAAAAAGACCATTTCAAATATAAAGACTGGGTTTCTAAACAAAATTCACACTTGCCTCATTTTTGCACGATTTTTGTACGATGTCAAAAGGAACTCACCTTTCTGACCTTAGAAAAGGGGAAATTCTTGCTTTTAAAGAATCTGGATTGAGTGGCTATGAAATTTCGAAAAAAAATTAAAAGATCTAAAAGTGTAGTTTATAATTTTCTAAAAGAATTTGAAATGTATGGAATGAATAAACTAACAGGAAGACCAGAAATTCTAATGCATCGACAGAAAAGAATAGTTGTAAGAAAAGCTTGCGAGAAAAAAGAAACTGCAAATAACGTTAGAAGAAATTTGGACTTACCATGTTCCACACGAACAGTTCAAAATGTTTTGAATAAACATCCGAATATTTGGTATGGAAAGTTAATGTTACGTTCGCCTTGTACAAAGCAACGTAAGGAAAGAAGACTGGACTTTGCAAAAAAAAAAACATTTCTATCGGTCCAAAATGGAATGATGTAACCTTTTCAGACAAAAGAAATTCAACCTTGATGGGCCAGACGGTTGTCCCTATTTTTGGTATAATCTGCGTAAAACCAACGAAGTTTTTTCCAAACGTCAAAACGGTGGGGACATAGTAATGATTTGGGGCGCTTTTGCAGCAAACGGAACCACTCCAATAGTCTTTATCAACTACAAAATGAACTCTGACAAATATGTTGATCTGTTAGGTGAAAATTTGTTACCTGAGGCCCCACTAATGACTTCAGGTGACTATTTTTTCCAACAGGATAATGCTTCCATGCACGTTTCTAAGAGTGCAAAACTCTTGTTTGAAGCCAATTCAGTAAATTTACTTGATTGGCTGGCGAGGAGTCAAGGTCTGAATCCTGTAGAAAATTTATTTGGCCTTCTAGCCTGAGAAGTTTATAGAAATGGCACACAATATCAGTGTAAACCGGATCTTGTGTTAGCCATTAAATAAGCTTGGAATAACATTACCATAGACACTTTAAAAGAATTTTCAGCATCGATGACTTCCCAGCTTATTCAAGTAATTGAAAACAAAGATTGTTTTCTTGATTATTAAGAGAAATCATATGTAATTTAGAATATGTCCTTATACTTTTTCTATATTTCTTTCGTGATAATTTTTATGAGGTCAACTTTTGTAAGTTTCATATTTGTTGTTTTATGTTTTGTAGATGTTATTGTAAAATGTGATATTATAGCTCATAAATATCAAAAAGTTCATTTTTATAAAATGAAAATAAAGTATATTTTCATTCAATTATATGTTGTCCTTATACTTTTCGCGCACTGTATTTATGAATTATAATCTTATTCGCTTTTACCATTACGGGAATTTAATTGGGAAGGAGCCACGAACAGGGTTTCGGCCATCGACATAAAATTTCGTCGTTACATACAATTTTTTTTAGCTCAAACTGGAATTTTTTATGTACAGGAAAAAAAAAAGAGATATTGCCTTGATCCGGAGTGGAACCAGGAACCCTCCATTCAAACCAGAGTGCTTTATCTTCTGGGCCATCAAACTTCGTTTTCTTCTATATAAAAATAGCTCTAGTTTGAGCAAAAAAAAGAGCGTTAAAAGTACTATCAATCTCAATTCCTGACGAAAAAAATGCACAAAAATTATGCCCCGATAGCTTCGTACGTTGATTTGTTTGTTTGTTTTTTGGTTTTACGGCTCAAAGACTACAGTGGTCATGCTGCGCCGGGACCTACAGTTTTCCGAGGAATCCGAACCTCTTATGGCCTAGGGAACCAAACCCCGGACTACAGTGAGCAGTGCGATCTTTTTATGAGACTTCGTACGTTGACTATTTGGTAATTGCGTTAACACCAAGAAGGGTAATAATCAAGCGCGGACACAGGGGGTGATCACAGTGGTCATGACGATCTCCCAAAAAAATTTTTCACTGTAAAAAATTCCAACTTTCATGATAAATGAAGGGTGTTATTCCAAGACCATGGCAAATTCTGTCCTTGACCACCCCCGCCTCCAGAAAATTGAAGTCTGTATCCGCTACTGGTAATAATATTCTACAAACCTTATCTACGAAGAAAAAGAGCACTGTTCCTGTGCCTTGGTAGACGATCAGGTTATGGCACTCAGGTTCATACAGAGGTTTTGGTTCGACTCCGGGAAAACAAAAAAAAAACAAAATTCTAGTTTAACTTAAAACACGTGGGTGTAAAAAAAAAAACAGTATCCTTCTCAATAATCTCATGTTTGTTACCGTAGTTGTACTGGAATCATAAACATAGAGTTTTACAATTTATTGGAGGATCCAAGCACATGTACTTATGTGTGTATGTATGTGAGCTTGCAGCAATTTATTTATTTTAAATATTTACGTAGCTCGTACCCCAATAATTATATGCCTATGGCTGGAGGATAATACGGCGAATTGACAAACGTATATTCGACCAAATGGGTCTGGGACGTTTGCCTGGCAAACGTTTTCTCGACAAGTCATCCGCCCGGTTATACCCGTCAGGTGCTCGGTTATAACGAGCATGATGGATATGTACTCGGTCTTAACAAGCTGGATAGATATGAATTCGCTTAAAACGAGCATGGTGAAAACGACACGCTCTCGACCTAATATTTTGGCGAAAGCCTTGTGTTCGAATCCCGTAAGTTAACGAATAAACAGCAGTGAAGGGCAATGTAGCTCTTAAATCATATTTCACCTCAATATAGTTGTAGTGGAAAAATATTACACCATAATGGCGAGCCCTACGCGTACAGGATGTGATAAATAAAGAGTCCTGTTTCTTATTTAGTCACTTTCTGCAGAGACAGGTGAACCTATGTTGTATTAGATGGGTGGTTCCAATGCTTTGGCTAATCGGTGTATATAAAGTTGAAATCATACCACTCTGTGCCATTGTTTGATCTGTTCTTTTTAACTATCTATTAACAATTCCCAGTTATATTGTAGTTCGTGATTATGATCATCTAACATATTTTGTGTTTCGATTCGTGTTCTTGTCTTCAGCTTTTTAAATGTGCTGTAATGTTTAGTTACTTCAGACACGCAGAAAACGTGTTAAACTTGGTAATTTTAGTGCATTAGAGGAAATGCTTGGAAATGAAAATCGTGTTGAAACGAGTTCGTGTTAGAGGATGTCGTGCCCATCGAAAACCGTCTGCGTTTATTTGACTATAAGCTGACACCAAGAGCGTTTAAAAAAAAGCCAGAATCCTAATTGCAAACTACTTCTCGTTTTTTATTAGTAAACCAGTGAAAAAGCGGTTTTGGTCTTAAAGTGAGCAATGATTTGTTAAAATGGCTTCGTTTCTAAATTTGAAAAGTTCTAGCTACGTAGTAATTAAAGCCTCTAGAATTATAGGCCGGTGCACCAGCCGCCATTTTGTTTCCGGTTTCATTTACCTTGGCGATAAAGGTTTTCCGCATTGGCGCAATGATCGCTATTTTGGCATAAAAATAATCAAAAATCCGCGATTATCCGACGAACGTAAACATTGGCGCAACTTTTAAGATGTCGCCAATAAATGCAATTTGCAACCATAATTTGAGCATCAAAATGGCGGATGTGCCAGCTCCCATTTTTCAGGAGCATAAATGGTAATTGATGAAATCTGCCACGTTATGCAACGTGACGTCACGTAATTTAAATGCAAATTATAGAAAAATTCATTTTATATATAGTCCTAGCATTAATTGAATGCTGTATCGGACACCACGTGGGGTTGCAGCAGCCATTCACGGGGTTAGTTCATCCACAGAGGTGGCGTTTCAACTTCTTTATGTAAAGGCTTTCCAAAAATTTTAAATTTAAAAAGTTATAAAAGCGCTTTTAGAATTACCGTTATTTTTAATTCCATAGAAATTTTTAAATTTTTTATTCAGTAGCACAATATTTAAACATTGCGCCACTGAGACAGAAGGTGATGGCCATAATTATGATCATCACCCCATATTTCTTAAGTTGAGAGATGTCTCTTAAATGAGATTCTTATATTTCTTAAAAGATTCCCATATTTCTTGAGTTGATATGCTTTTAAAGAGACTTTCAAATTCTTACATTGAGAGATATCTCTTAAATGAGATCCTTACATTTCTTACAAGATTATTATATGTCTTGATATGCTTTTAGTTGATATGCTTTTAAAGGTATTCTCATATTTCTCAAGTTGAGAGATATCTCTTAAATGAGATTCTAACCTTTCTTAAAAAATTCTCATATGTATTTTTTAAGCTGATATTCCTTCAAGAAAATCCTTGTTGGAATTTTTTTTAAAGATATTCCTATATTTCTTGAGAGATATATCTCTAAACGAGATTCTCGCATTTTTTAAAAGATTCTCATATTTCTTAAAATCATATTTATAAGAAATAAAAAACTAATGTTTCTTAACTTAATATTCCTTCAAAGAGATCCTTATATTATTTAATCTGTGTTATCTCTTAAAATAAATTCTCACATTTCTTACAAGGCCTCATTTTCTCTAAAGATTGTTTTTAAAATACCTAATGTTTTTTTAAAACTCTGATTCATTTGCATAAAAGGGTTTTCTTTTGTTTTGTTTTTTTGTGATAGACCCGCTATAAAAAAATAATGAAATTGCAAATCTATAAAATGTAATAATAAAAGATTACAGCTTTTTATTTACAGATGTAACACAACTTTTTATAGACAATACAGTTATAGCCGTAACCAGCTTAAAAATCTCAAAGCGCAACAGAAATAAAATGTGACATCAATGAGCGGTTGCAATCATCAGAAATTGTCATTTTCTAATCATCAGTCACCTTTCGGATTCCTCTGACACCAACTCAGTTTTCAAACGATTGAAACAACTCACGAGCAAAGCAACGTTTTCATTTAAAAATGACTTTAAAAAAAAAAATCGATAACAACGATTAAAAAATACAACATCGAGTTATTTTAACGTAATGCCATTGGATGTGGTCTTATCGGTCAAACCACTTATCGATCGAAAAAAATGACACAGTGTCCTTTTCCTGTAAAAAAAATGTATCGTTGACACAGTGCTCTTCGCATGTTCGAAATAGGTGGCACACGCACACTGTACTCGCGATACAACTTTGAAAAATCGCAATTCATGAACAAACTCTTTTGGAAATCACTGGTAAAAATACAACACAATAAAATGCAACGAGAAAAAGAACGCCACAACGACATATATATTATATATAATATATATATAATAATATATATATAATTTGCACATAAAAGTCTAAATTTTATACCTGCAGGTTGCCTTATTTACAGCGTACAAACATAAAATAATAGTAATAATGCAGGAGAGATAAAGGAGGTCCAATCAATGTCGTTGAAGTATGCAATTAAAAATATATTACGATTGTACAAAAATCGTATTTTCGATAATCTGAAGACCGCGACTTTATACAAGTAGAGATTCGTTTGGAAAATATAGACATGTCCTTAACTTGGGCTGAACTGATCTTATCCCGATGATGTCTTTACCCCAGGTCCATTTATTTAATATACACCTTTTTTGAAATCAATTTTTCTAAGATAATATTAATTCCGTTTTTTTGTGCTACTCGGATAAAACCTCCTTAATGTATTCAAAAGCCCTGGAGTCCGTTATTTTTTTTTTTAAATAAGATTTTTTTTTTTACAATTTGGGGCCTATATTTAAGTTGGAACCCTAAGCTTTGGCTCACCCGTTTAGACGACATTGCCCTCAAATGTCGATGTTTCCCCAAAACTGGTAGTAAATTCATTACTGGGGTTATCAGAAGTTGGAAATTAACGACATATTGTAAAGAACATCTTTATATTATTGTTTTCCCATAATTTTCAATTTTAATTTACATGTATTCATAAGCCTTTTGGATAAAATTTCTTGCATATATACTAAAACTTATTAATGCAGTCAAAGCTCGTTAAGACAAACACCAAGGGGAACAGAAAATCTGTTCATATTAACAGTAATTCGTCTTATCTGGGAAGAATAGTATGCTATACAATCTGACGGAACTTCAGAAAACGGTTCGTATTAAAAGTAATTCGTCTGAACTAGGTTCGACTGTATGAATAAATTACATTCGTCTGGAAAGAGTACTAAAGGGAATGTGTACTTATTGAAAAATGTCGAAAAACTGTGTAATGCAGAAGGAAGATTTATATGGAATAATATTTTGCTGAGAAAAATATACATTCAATGCAGACATTTAAGTTTATGTGGGACTGGTAGTATTAAAAGTCAATGATAGATGGCGCCACCAGATGAAGGGACTGATTTTAGTGTTTAGTTATCGGACGCGTTTGCCTGTCAAAATTCCTTCAGTCCATTGGCGTAGACAGTGGGATGTTGAGTGGGGGGTGGGTTGTAACTGTTTCGTGCACTGACATTTGTATGTTAACCTCGAAGGTATGCGAACTGTGGCTCCACCTTGGTGAGCTTTTGACCCTCCCTTACGAACTTTGTGGCAGCCTTTATGCTTCGGTGTTACACTATAAGCGTGCTCAAGAAGTTCCACAAGGGCGGGGCCGTTCTTGCACAGGGGCAGGCGGGCCATGCCCGGAGCCTGAAGCGTAATTCTCAAATTTAAATTTTTGGTAATATTGAAAATTTCCCCAAAATTATTTTTTGCTTCGGCTATAGCATTTCGTACCATCTAGTAGTCATACATTATTCCATTTTGTTTTTGTTTTCTTACTCGTACATGTATGGGCCCCCGAAATGCGTTTCGCCCTCGACCCCGCATTAGATAAGGACGGCCCTGCTTAATGGGGTGTTACAAGCTTACAAGTGGGTGGGGGAGGGGGGGAGTTACAGAACCACAACTCCATATATTTATATATATATACAAAATTTCATTGCAATGTGGGGTTACAATCCCCATCAACATCCCTTGCGTACGCCAATGCCTTACCCACGTTCATACTAGTTTTTAAGGAATTATATTCGTTATTATATAGTCGGCGATCTTTAATTTCTAAACAGCTTATTACTATTACAGACGAACCTGGACTATCGATTAAAAATCGATGTGGATTCTTGCCTACATTGTGGAATATTGGACCTTCTTTTATCTCGCATATTTGAATAATTCTTGCGAAAACAAATACACATTTATAAATTCTAAGACAACATTTATAATTGGAGTTAAAATTGAAAACAAAAATGAGGACCCAAATTTGCAAAGATTCGGCTGCACTTTTGTATTACCTGCCACTTTTGACTAAACCTGGTAAAAAATACGCATCATGGCCAAGTTTAAAAACAAGCTGAACACTTCACGAAGACGCTCACAATTGATTGTGGCGGGGGCAGCCTCGTCTCTTTGCATCGTTACAGGGTCAATATACTTCGGTCCTTTGTGATCAAACCCCTCGGTATAACAACGTTTACAATCCATCTTTATTCGTGGGTCTGATTCTTGTACTAAATTACTTTGGATAAGAGAACGTAAAGAGATCCATGAACTGACTGGCTGCTCATATCCTCGGCAAAGGCTTTCTGAGGATTAATACCCATGTAAAAACATTATTATGCAAGAAAAACATTGTTTCCTTAATTGTCAACAATGCCCATTAATCGGTAAGCCGTGAGGTCAGAGGCGCAGTTCAACAGGTTTGATACAAGAATGTCATAATTTCTATACATTTGGTTTTGGAGGAACAATAATCGAGATGCAATAACCACATTTGTATCACACTGTACAACAATCTTTGTCCTCCTCATGCCAATTGGGTAACAGCGTCCTTATTTTGGTTATTTTAACAGACCAAGATATCTTGTCGTGATGTCACTGTGACGTCATGTCTGTAGTTTGTGAAGCAATCACGGGATGATAAAATCCATTCTCAATACGTATCATTAAATCACCATTAACTTCGAATGCAGTGAATAAACATTATTCAAATGCTGGAGTACTTGGCCCACAGCAAGGCAAATTACAGGTCCTCCGTAGAAGTTTAGTGGGAACTGAATTCGGTTTCTACTTCACCTGTCACTCATACAGACCACACCTCCTCAAACGCTTAGGAATCAAAGGCATGGCAAATGGTGGTCAGGCCATGGCCTCCTGGTTGTCTCTTGAAAAAAACGACGCAAATTTGCATTCTTTGTAAAGGTCAATGATTCTTTAGTATTTAATTTAAAATCTGAAAAATTAAGTTTGAAATTCAGTGCGAAATGCTATTTGGGGGGGAAAAATCATATTTTACCCACCCTTCGCAAACCCACTGGCAATACTACATGGTAGGACATGCTCTAGTGAGTGTTACGCCCTGACGATTACTCATGAATACTATGTTTGTTAATTTTCAAAAATGAATTCAAACTATTTGTTATAATCCCTGCCCCACCCCTCTCTCTCTCTCGAAGCTGCAGTTTAATTATTATTACAATATGACGCATTATTTGGTAATTAATACAATAGGTATTCATTATTTTGGTAATTTAGTAATTCAAGGGTAGGGACAAGAAGAGACGTTTCCTCTTCTCTAGAAAATATGAATTTCGACCCGTATTTTTATAAAGTTATAATAGAGAGGAATACTGATCCATGGGATTTCCCTTGGGTTACAATTCATATGTAGTTTATTTTACACACGCAATGTCTTTTAGAACAAATTTATAATTTATAGAATTATTATTATTTTCGAAATCAATAACTTAAACATCGTTTTAATAAGATGAGAGTACAAAAGAGTCGCTTAAGCAATTTTGTTTTAGACGTACAACAATGCTATCTTTTCTCTCTCGTTGGGGTACAACAATCCAACGCCTCTTTACAATTGTAAGTATATATATCCGAAGATTAATTAATTGTCTCTAAAATTTTAATAACACTATTAAGATTCACGCGAGTTTACAATAATTATAATACCACCTTCTAGTTTGTCATAGTTATAAATTTTTATCCAAGCATAACACTCTCAGGTCACTCTTCAACATCAAATCATAATCGACATTCACATATAGATTACCCCTGTGGTGATTGAATGACTGCAAACGTTGTCGGAGAAGACGACGTTTAAAAAAAAAAGGATTTTAACAATTTTCCACAGATCAATCATATAACAAAAAAATCGTTTTTCAATCCACAAATCATGCTACAAAAAGCCGCGTTATGATAGATATGACTGTGTCGTTATAAGGATATGGCGACACATCATCTTCGATAATCTCAATCATTAACATATTTTTGAATGAGGTAAAAATGCAGTTATGGTCCCCTTTTCGCCTTTACGGTTTCGACGACAATTAGTCGCCAATTGTAGAACCCACGCAAATGCTTTAGAACATTTTCTTCCTTCACTGGATGTTTTTCAAAGTTGTTGGTGAATTATTGGCGATCGTTATGGCGATAAAGGGATCAGTGGCTACATTTTAACCTCAATTTCTAATCACAAACTTATAACCTCTTCTACAATCACGATATTATACAAGAATTAACCCAAGTTTTTAGGTTTCAACACATGTGTAAACATGATAGAAACATGCAGGAATTAACACAGAACATGCGAAATCATTAAAGTATGACTCTATCCTTCTTTGGTGATGAAACAAAGCGATTTTTTGAGTGTTTACAACACTGTACACTAAATTCGACGCCAAAAAACAACGTTTAACTACACTTGTGCACTATAACCCACTTGGTGGTTATTATCAGTTTATTTACAAGAAATATAAATATACGTTTATATAACTATAAAATACTACGAAAACTTTAAAATGCATGACTTCTTTGTACGAAAATTATTGTTGAGCATAAGTTGTTGGCAGCCATAAGCGAACGTATCTTTACAACAATGTCAAAATGAGCATTATGGAAACGACTTAAAAGTCATTCCCTTCAAGAAGAAATGAAAATTAAAAAACCATTTGGTGGTGGTGGTATTAAAATTCTACGTATGTTGCATAGTTTTCGAAATGCGGTATTTTTACTGTGCACACTTTAAAGTGCATCATTTGACACCTTTGAAGCAGTGGCGTATGAGATGGAGAACACAGGGGGCTCGTGTCCCCCATTGGCTATCAAGACACGTGGTTTCCTTTAACGCAGCATCACATAATCTTCTTTAAAGATACTTAAAAACCCCATAGTTTTTTAATTGCTGCACCACTGATTTGAAGAAATGGCGATTAGACATGTAGCGACTAAGAGAAACAAACAACAATGCTGATATACAGATTTCATAAACATTAGATGATAGGCATAGTCTTAAAAATACTTTCGTGGTATGTTATTTCCAGAAAAATACTATTTTACGCTTTAATATTTGATTGCTGTTTGAGTCTCACGTCATTATAGAGGTATAGTAAGGTAGACTTGTAGTCAAAAGCAAACAATTTGCACATTTTGTTATGCGGTCCACGGATACACCGAGTGTAATCCGCGAAAATATATATCCTTTCTTCAATAATTTAATTATTGTAAATCCATGGAGTTTTAAATATAATTGCCTGGGGCAAGTTCCTCTTTCGGACTATCCTTCGCTAGTAACGCCTCTACATTATCGAAAGAAATGTTTTCTTCAGTCCATAAGGTGTGTTCCTATCTGACGTCCTTCACTCATTTTCCAATCATCATCTAACGTTAGTTTTGGCGTTGGTTACAATGTAATCAACTTCTCTAATAGGAATACAGATCCACCTACGATAGACACTCTTCTCAATGTCTCTTTCGCAATCAAACAATGATGTAACCAACTTGGTATGTTATATGAAAGGAGAAGGGACGCTATCCCATCATGCCTGTTTCTATACGACTTTTACTTTTATTCAAGTAAAAACATTTTTCTTGGGGAATTATGTACAGGATGAGTCAGAAAAAAGTAACGTACACTTATAAGTTCATTATTTTAAAATTGAACATACATATAAACCTTTTAACATTTCATTTTGTTTAACTTTTAGTTTTTAATCGTCTGTTTCAAATTTTAAAATTCATTTGATTTTTGATTTTTTAAATAAACGTAGATTTTCGTATAGAAATAAAATGAAAAATGACATTACGTTTGGAACATTCCCGGGTAAATAATAGTGGAAATTTTGATTTCAGTATTTGCGTGTAATTTGCAATATTTTATATCGCAATTCAAGAATACTGTTTCAAGTTTAAAATTAAATGGTCGTTAAATATACATTGAAAAAAGGGAGTTAATGATAAGGCATGTACAAAGGAATAACTATGACCTTTCGTACAGCTTGTGCTAATATTTATTAACTCAAAAGTTGATTAAATCTCATTAATGCATATAATATACATAAGAAATACATAGGAATGTAAACGAGTGCCGCCACTTGAAAAGAGAAAATAGGAAAATATCAGTTGATTTTTATTGAAGATGTATTGCATTTCTTGCATCGTTCTAAATCCATTTTGAATGTTACAAGTACAGTATTGGCAACAGCAATTGTGGAGGTTTAGTGCCGGTCTGATATCGCATCATCGATTATAATCGATGGATATTAAGTATTGATTGTTCCTCCAGCTTAAAAGTCCACTTACAGATTCGATAATTGTGCGCTTCTATCGATGATGTTAATCTCTCAATAAACTAGTGGCTATCATTTCGGTACAATAAAAGTTCAGGGGACAGAAAGGAACAAATTTTTTAAGTATATGGGATATTTTGAACGAAATCAAGACACACAGGGAAATATTTGCCACAATGACTATATAAATTTTAGCCGTGATATAAACTACATAGCAAATTTCCTTAAGAAAGGGATCATGATAAATTACGGTGTGTTCTGTCCTCGATCAGGTTACAAACAAATGGTAGAAAAAACGAATTCCCTTTATCGTGAATGCATTTCAGATAGTCAGATAAAACGAGCACAAGAGATTGTTTAGCTCCGATAATGTTTCAAATAAGTTTTAAAAAAGTTACCGAGGAACGAAGAATGTTTCATAGAGGAAGAAGTAAAATTCAAGGAAGATATATAATCGTTTTGCAGTCCGTCTGATTGGTTGATTTCAAGCCAATCAAATACAAGTTAAAATCGAGTGCGAGAAAACTGTAGTTCGTTTGTCAGAACGGTGGAGTTGCACATGTAGTCATGGAATGAAGACTTTTTTTCTCACGACATTATTGGTCGGCCAGATTTTTGTGTCGTCCAATCAACGTTCTCAAATTACTGGCTTATATGCATATTGTGTTCAGTCAACGAATCGGGTGCAAGCTTTCTTCCATTTGCATTGTGTGCACCACATGTCCCTGTTCTCCATTCCATAGACCTTGCGACACTTTCTACTTTCCGAGCGAGTTCGTCTACCACCACTGCTGCTGTTATGGTGGAGTGGGGACATTGAGTTCCTGCTGGGAGAAGAAATTGAAGGCTTTGGACTCAGTCGCATACACTTTTGAGGAGATCCCTGAAATACATAAGATGAAATTAATATATTATGTTCACTTTCACACAACGATCATACAAGAATTGAACTGTCTTTACACTGTTTTACACGTTAGCGTAAATTCACAAAATGACGTGAACGACTACAAATGCACACCTAACTTCTATCACCCTTGAAAGGCATTTTTAAAATTCCTTTAGTAATAAACCAGATCGAAACTCTTTTCCATTTTTTGCATAATTTTTCGTTCACTAAAATTTTTTCTTGGATGTGTTCAAGATCGCGAAATTGATGGAAAACTCCTGACTAACCTTCTTCATATAAATATCGATTCAAACAACGAGCAGGTTTACATACATGCATACATACATACATACATACATACATACATACATGTGTGTGTGTGTGTGTGTGTGTGTGTGTGTGTGTGTGTGTGTGTGTGTGTGTGTGTGTGTGTGTGTGTGTGTACGCACGTACGTACTTGAATAGAGTCTCCTATACATCCTGAAACTAGGAGTAGATTTATTGTCATCAACGAAGTTGTTTGTTTAGTCATAAATAAATAAACTATTAACTTATATTTTTGGAAACACACACTATATTCATCTTTACTAACCTCTACCATTATCACAATCATATTTTGATCGAACATCAATGTATTTACATGTCCAACATATACACACACTTATGTCCAATACATGCAACTTATATATAAATATTTATAATTCATTGAATGCAAATAAAAATACGGATAATATTACCTTCACCACTATTCATTAGCGTACGCAGAAAGTTCACAAGTTGGGAGGGGGGGGGAGGATTACAGAACTACGACTCCGTATTCTGTATTCATATTTATAGTATACAAAATTGCGTCGCAATGGGAAAGTTATGATCCTAGCAACCACACAGTAATTGTAATTGAATGTTTTGAAGTAGCTGTAATCTGCAATATAATCATAATCACATTTTTAAATTTCATTTGATAGTAATAGTAATCATTTTTTGAAATTCTTAGGTAGTCGTAATCATAATCGCTATGATTATAATTGTAATCGAACGAATTAGTTCTGTTTGCTTGCAAGTAATTGCGATTATAATCTGCAGTCGCAACGGTAATCAAGATATTTTTTGTGCGTATTGATAATCGTAGTCGTAATCGAAAAATGAAAATTGACTGTAATCGTAGTCAAAATAATGATCCAAATTTTGATACTTAGGTAATTGTGTGTGTGTAACCGTAATCATAATCTTACTATGGTAATCGTAATCATAATCTTACTATGGTAATCGTAATCATAATCTTACTATGGTAATCGCAATCCCAATCTTACTATGATAATAGTAATCATAATCCTACTATAGTAATCGTAATCATATAAACTGATTATAATCGTTCCCAATTCTGCTATCAACACCCTCTAAGTATGCCAGTGCCAACATTCAATGTATGATGTCTAAATAATATATATTAATTACCATATTGGAGGGAGCACTAGCAGCATATCCATGTAAATGCCAAGCAGCAGAAGTGGACTTATGTAATTGCGGTATTGAGATCGGTGAAGCTGTACTCACAAGATTTGGACTTAATATCTAAATAAAAAAAACAGTATATTCATAAGAATCGTCCACATACTAGAACTATTTCACACTGTCGATTTATCACAATTGGTTCAATATTCATATATTTTAATTGTGTCAGAGATCACTTTAAAATGCGAATGTAGCATTCACACATATTACAAAGGACAAGTATAATTTTCTGATGAAGGAATAAACCATGAGGTTTGTTAGCTGATGCATCATGCATCCATCATAATGCATGATTCCAAGAGCCATCATGCAACATAATGGTTGTTGAAATTCCATACGGCAAGCTTCCATTTATATGGCATACGTCACATTAAAACACATATATGAAAAGCGACCCATTTGGAAAAATTTAAATTTTACGGAAAGGACAAAAAGAAGACAATAGACAATAGATTTTATTTGCATTTATCATTTTATAAATTGATATTTTTTTGCATAAGTACAATTATGCAGGAATTTTATTTAGATTTCTCCATATGAATCCCTACCGCTATTTTAGTATGTTGCCTATTTTTCCTCTTAGCCATATTTTCAGTTTTTACTAGTAATTAGTATACTGGTAATTTCTCTCTTTTCTCTCATTTCTCTCTTTTCAGTAATACTAGTAATTAGTAATACTAGTAATTTCTCTCTATTACTTAAGTCGAAGGCCTTACTGAGATCAAAATATATGGCTATTTTGTATTCATTTTTTTTCCAAATTATAATGTATTTTTGTAATCATTTTTATTAGCATATCTTCTGTTGTATTTTTTTTCTTAAATCCATGCTGATTATCATCTATTATATTAAACTTATCTAAAAAGTTTATTAATCTATTGCTAGTAGCACCTAGTAGTAGTATTGCTAGTAGTAGTAAGTCTATAGCTGGTAGTACCGCTAGAATTGTAGATTAGGGAGCTGACATCACAGACGGCTTGTTTCATTGCAGCAGAGGGGACAAGACGTCGTGATGTCAACTCCTGAATTCTAACTACTCCCTTTCTTCCGCGAACGACTATACACCTACTGATAAACTGTGCCCTGTTGTTGGTACCGCCCCACGAAATATTAGAAGGTAGGTGGCTGCGGATGCCGAGATTCGAACAAGAAAATGATCCTCAACACCCATGAAGTGGATGCATGCCCCAGACTTGTCGGCTCAAGTCCAGGAAGAGTTTTGTGCAAGAACTAAAGCCCTGAAGCCTCTATGAGAGTAAGGAGACTGGCTAGATGGAGGAGGAACTTACCGGAAGAGAAATGAAACCGAGAGGAGATGGCACCAAACATGAACTTTCCTGAATGGCGCAGTATAGCCCAGATGTCATAACCAAACAAAAAACATTGAAAAAGGATGAGGGTTGAGGTACCGAAATATAAGACAAACCTGATCAAGTGGAGCAGTCAATTGACAGGAAATGTGACTATGGAGAAACCAGAGCCCAAAACGCTGATCTATACAGTTAACGGAACTATGTATTATGGACGACTTGCCTAAGGGTAATGACAAGGCTGTAATGACGGCAAATGTTTGGAAGTGTAGGGTTTATTTGGACACGGAAAGAAGAAGATTCTCTATTACGGACAATTTTGTCCTGTAAGTACCCACTAATAAGAGGCTTTACTATATTCCCTACAAAATGGACGCATTATAAGATTTTTTTCTCTCCTTCGGGTGCATGATACATCTAGAAGAAATACTTGGCAAGTACAAATGAGTTTAATAAATTATGGGCACTACAATCTGTTTCACAAAATTTCACGCTAGTGAATACAAATGTGTGGCAATGTTCAATGTTGGAATTTCTGAACAGTTAATCCCTGCGTGTATCATGCCATTCTCGTGAAACGAAGGATTTGCATCGTTAATTGCATTAGCTATAATATATGAATGCAGAGTAAGTAGAAGCTATCAAAGACTTGATAAGATTTGGGCTATGTTCCGTGTCGCTTAGTGTCGTTGCAGATATGTTTGCCCAATACAGAATAGCAGTGGGATTAGAGACACTAGGACCAAAACAATGCGCTACTAGAAATATCTAAAACCTACGCGTTTTATGAGAGAATTATAATTTTCTAAATAATCTTTTCGTGGCTAATTAATCCTGATTAATTAATCGTATAGCTTCTGAAAACGTACACGCAGATTGACTTCTTTTAAGTTTAATTTTCTACGTGGCAATTTCTAACAGAAATAAACGTTTAGAAAAATCAGCTTAAAATAAAAATACATTTTACAAAAAGGAAAAGCTGAGTGTTTTGGGCATTCAGATATAAAGTAGGGCATTTGCGGGTTTTTTTGGAACAAGAAAAGTGAAGGAAGAAAAGGAAAAATATAGACTCAAACAATTCAACAAAACTGCAGAATATACGGGAAATTTCCTATACAGCAAATGCTGGAAAAGACCAAGAAATGTACAATTCTCGGTCCCCAAGTCGGTGATGGCGCCCGTTACTCAAAGATTATGTGTGTGCGCGCGCATATTCATCTCCTTCTTCTTCTTATGCTATGCACTAGCCTTACGAGTTCAATTTTGAATAAATAGAAAAATATAAAGAATCGTAGTCACAAAAAACATTACAGGATAGCGACATTCATTAGTAATTGGTTGCTGTAGTTATTAAGTGAATTTAATTGAAACCAAGGGGGACCCATGAAATATTTTCGAGGAGCGCCCCCTGCACCCTGGATTCACCCTTGGTTGGAACATTATACTGAAATAGTTTGTATCGAAAGTTGACTATATTGTAATGGCGTAGAATATATAGGAACTGCAGATTTATTGGTCAGTTTCAGTTTTCAAGAATATGTTTGAATGTTGTTGTTGTAAGATTCTCATACATGATAACGATGTTGATAAAAAAAAAATCTCATATATGCTATTGGGGTAAGATTTAATTCATACCTGCGTTTGCTGCTTTCTGTATTCAGGATTTTCATGGGCTGGTCTTGCCATGTCAAGATGGCTGAGAGTTGGGACGGAGGAAGAGTAGATGGACGATGGCATAGCCATGAGTGGCGTTTCCCAGGCTGAGTGGTCCCCGCTGGGAGAAGCCAACAGAAGCGAATGGTGGTGGTTGCTCCCTTCTTCAACTTCGATCTCTGTGTAATAGAACTCTTCTTCATGATCCTCTTCCTCTCCTCCAGAACCGAGCTGCTCATCATCAGGACTTCCACTGAAAAATCATGACGTTCTCAGTACAGACACCAAAAGTACCTGACATACGTACTCAACGTCTTGATTGAAGAAAATGGCGAACTGATATGCATCAGAATATGAGTGAAGCTTTTCAGGGGGAAATTTTATGAAGTGGGAGAAGAATTGGCTGGGGAACAAGAAGAAGAAATACTGGAAGAAAATCTTCGGTCCTTACCCAAGATGCATTGTTCGTACATGCTTCTCAACTTCCTGGCATAACTCGAACTGCTTGCCACAACGGCGCCACGTGCACTGGAATACCACCTTTGTACGCAAGGGACTCTATAATAATAATAATAATAAAAACAAAAGCTTATTAAAATCTTTGAATTGAACAATTGTTCAATAATTTCAATGGCAACATCATGGGTAAGCGTCTTAACCTCCATAGCAGTTAGAAACAAAAACCCATGTTGCAAAAATAAATTATTCTCTATACATGTGTAATCTACCCATGGTGTAAAGAAAAACACACTTTACAGCACAATAATAATAACAAATTAATTTTTACGTCTCTCGTAATAATTACCTTAGCTCTTACATGTATGCATAATTTTTGTTAATTTCTGCCACCCACGTGTATATTATACCTCAAACTAGAGCTTTTTCATTTTGGAGAAAAAGAGACGCTTTCCCTGTCCTGGATTCGAACCAGGGTCCCTCCGTTTAGCCCGGAGTGTCTTAGACCGCTAGACGAATGAGGACAGGAAACAACGCTCTCTTTCCCCACAAATTTAACGTTTTATGGGATTTTCATCGATTGGCTCTGGCGCCTTAACCCATAAAACGTCGTCTGGCTTTATTTTTGTCTACCCATGCTTACTTTGTACAAATACACAGAATATATTTGGCAAACTAATATTCTCCTATAATAATACGTTAATATCCACACAAAATGATTTAAAGAACAACGTAATTCAATATGGCTGACGAGCACGCCATATCCAAATAGTTTTACATATGTGGATAATAAAAAAAAAAAATCCCTAATGATATCGCAGTAGTGTTTGCACTTTTCTGTTTTCTAGATTTCATTTTACATACCTTTTTTTTTTTTTATTAACAGTACTTTTTGTGAATTGATATTATTTTGCACATTAATGCCCCCTCCCACTTCCTCGAAAAAACAAAACAAAACAAGACTCCTTTAACGTACATTGGAGGTGTCCGAAAACATTATTGAAACGTTTAAGATAATTGTATTAGTTAAATAGCCGAGAAATACTGCCATACAGCACAGAATACCTTTATTATTACTATTATTTATTTATTTATTTTTTTGAGCACCCTCTTTATAACCATCGCCACGAGGCCATTTTTGGCGAGAAATCTGTTTGCCATTTCTCGAAAATCGTTCGCTCGTTCTATGCGATAAAAAGCGATCGTCTTATACGTTAAAAACGTTTCGTCTTGTGGGACGAAAGGCGTTTCTGAGAACGGAACCCCAATTTACAGGCTTAAAACATGGGGGTTCCTTTATGACGGTCCTTATGGAATCCGGCAGGTTGAAAAAGTGGGTTTCTTTGGCACATCAAGCCCACTGCGAAAAACGTGGTTGCGAACCCAAAGCGCAATATTCAAAATAAAACGTTTCTAAACGAGAGGATGGAGGCAAAATCATTTTCGAAAACGTACGTCCGGCGATTGTCACAGATTTGGCAATTTTCTCAGAAGTCGATCAGAACAAAATCATTATAAGCCATTTGTCCGCAACAATAGGTTTTCCGCTTATGGAGTCAACGCCGGCAACCCACGAGTGAAATCGGCTGTTCTTTCGCAAACACCTAACGCGTGTTGCGAAGCCTTCCCCATCAGTGTACGCACGTGCAAGCGGTCACGTCATCGTCAGCTCACACCAACCAAACTAGTTTTCACCAGCGGTTATTTCTCCCCCCCATTACTCTCAGCTGATGCAGTTCATGAGTAAAATGATAAACGAAAGGAAGTTTAACTTTTACATCACAAGAGATAGCGATAAATTTGGAAGGAGCTGATGTGTGTACAAAAGGGGAAGTAAGGAGGTGACAGTATTTTATTTCTATTTATTTATTTTTAGCATCGGGATTGGACCAGTGTTGCCAGATCTGAAGATTAAAAAGTAGCAAATTGTGCTCCAAAAGTAGCGGATTTGAACTATTTGTAGCCCAAACATAAAAATGAATTATTTTGCAACTATACACTTATAGTAATGAAACAAGTTTTTGTGTACATACATAAAATTTATTTGTAATAAAAAAATCCCCACGAAAAACTCACAAAAATCTCGCCCAGGAGGCTTTTCTGTGTTGACCATTATTTGGCAATTGTGTTATCCCTGTGAAGGGTAATAATATCTTACAATTTAATATACGGAGGAAAGAGCGTTTGTTCTTGTTCTCATTCGTCTAGTAGGTCAAGACACCGCGGGGACCCTGGTTCGAATCCGGGATGAGGACGGCGTCTCTTTTTCTCCTAAACAAAAATAGCTCTAGTTTGAGCTACTAATACGTTGGTGTCAAATTTATTTGTAATAAAAAAAAAAAAACATGCATACATACATACGAATTTATGGAGTTATAGCTACGTAAAATTCTCCTAAAAACTTCCTTTATACGCTAAGGTGTGGGCAGTAGGACCTTTACTGTTCTCGTGGGTTCCACACTAAACTATACACTGAAGCCAATTTTTTCCATTTACGTCACTACTGAAGAGTATGCCTCCATTCATACTGAATTTTCGGTGGCGTACTGAAATTTCTGATCCTCAAGTTCCTCCAGAAAAGTATATCAGCGGCCCTTAAACAACACCCATTCAATTCTAACGGAAGTGAGGTGAAGGCCAAGGCTTTGGGGGTTGGAGGTTACCGCCATCATTTGAACAATTTCATTGGCTAAAAAATTAAATTCCTTTTATGGAAAAAAAATTATATCAATCACTCCTTTTTTCATCATCCCCTCCCCCACGGGTACAGGACAATTTTCATCACCGGCTCCCTCCCTTCTCCTCCTCCCCGTACGGATAATCAGCTCGAAAGGTGTGGAAGGATGTTATAAAGTCTTTCATATGGGTATATATGTGATGCCATTTCCTCTAAAACAAACTTCGAAAAAAATTTGTGAGATAAAATCTAAAAGAAAAAACAGCAAAAATTTGATGTTGATTGCGCAATTATAAATGTTAAGCAGAGCGGTGATATATCAGTAAGTTCAGTTACAGGGTGTGTTGAAAATGACGATATATACTTGTTTTTGTTTTCTTTTGGTGTTCCATTTTTTGTTCAACAAATTTCGACAGCACCTATGGCAACACAGACGCTCCATGCGCCGCATACCGAATCCACGTAACCCATTTAGCCCAGTGGCCTGTATTTCGCGAACCCTGGTGTCGAAACGCCATTCCATTTATCCATGTCGTATAATGTCCAGCCTCCTTTTGAATGGACCAACGTTTTCTGGTTTCTCCTATTTCATCTTCACCTCCTGCTCTGGGAATAAAGCGCTGCCCGCAGGTTCATTTTGACGAGCCCCTATGTCCGCTACCTTGGGCGGAGGCAAAGATATTTTTTCTTTTTGGGGGAGGGGGTTGAACCCCGGAATGAACAAAAAGTATGAAATAAGAACGCATTTTTTTTTACTTACTTACTTATTACTTAATTATTTTACAAGATCACTGCTGAAAAAAGAAACTAACGTAAGCTACTGGTTGTTATTATTATTTTTTTAATAATCGAGTCAGGCTAATGAAGAATAATTAAAAAACTGTACATTAAAAATGCACAAAATCTTATTAATCTGGATTTAGAGAACAATTTTTCTGGCCTTCCGATTAGCAAAACTTATCTGGCAGGCCCAGCGCGGGCCTCTAGGCTTAATCCAGGTCCCCGAACTGCTGCCCCCCCTTCAAGTCGGCCCTGCTCAAAAGTCATGGTGTTGTGGAAGGTAATTGCCACGGTTTCCTGCTACTCGGTTGTAACCAGTGCCGTCTTAAAAGATGAGCCGCCTAGGCCCAGGCAGAAATAGGGGTCTCAAATTGGTAAAGTTTGTATATTAATATTTTATTTTATTTTTTGCAAAAATCTGAAAAATCAAATTGTAAAAAGGACCCCAAAAAAACGATCGAATCTAGCCCCCCCCCGAATGGGGTAAGACGCCCCTAGTTATAACGAACACGAATATAACGAATTCACAGCTATAATGAACGAATGATTTCGGTTTAATTTGATTTAAGGTACGCATATGTATGGACTATCCAAAATATAACAAACCATTTTAGGGATATAAAAAACTAATTTTTTTCTCTCTCTCTAATTTCATTTTTATCTTTATATTCAAAGACTTTAGGATTTTTATTTACTTTAAAATAAGATCTTACTATAAAGCTTTTACAAAGAAATCTTCTAATTTCACAGAAGCATTACAATTATATTCGTACTGAAAATTGAAAGCAATTCTACCAGTAGTGTAGGGGGGGTGGGGTTATGGGTTTAATGGGAGGAGTTACAGAGTTACAACTGATATATCCCTATGTTTATACAAAATTTCATTGCGATGGGGCTTACAAACCCCCCCCCAAAACCCCACCAGGCTTAGCCTCTGAATCCTACAGCTCTTCCGCCATCCTGGGTAATTAAAAACTTCCATTAATTTTTAGCCATCCTGTTTATTAAATATTAATCTCTTTTAATACTTCACAAATAACTGTGGTTAATTGAGTACATTAATTTATCAATTATGTATATTGCCGTTTATGCCACAGATCAATAAGTTTTCTCTGTCAGCCACAACTAAAATAAACCTGCTATGAGCATAAGCATTGCCCCCCCCGCCCCCCCAGAATTATATGCAAGGGGGTGCATCCAGGAAAAATTCCAATTGAATAATGTTGTTGGACTATAGTTTCTTGATTCAGTATTTCCCCCCCCTCTTTTTATAAGCCAATTTTTTTTTCATAAGCCAATAAGTGCACGCCCTCGGGACGCCCACGAGTATAAAGATGCTTAGCAAACCAGGATGTTTTCCGGTCAGCAATGCCTTGCAAATGAATGAAAATGCGGAGAAAGTATAAGCTGCAAAAGAGTCACGGTATTTACTACCTTTGCAATGCCCTAAATTCCGATATACGTCACGACACTTTTATGGAAACCAGTGACGTGCATGGGGGGGGGGGGATGGGGGTTGTAACTCTATTGGGATGAAATTTTGTATATACACATGTGAATACATGGAGTTGTAGCTCTGTAACTCTCCATTTATGAGCTGCTAAACTCCCCTTACGAAGTTCCTGCGTACGCCTATGATGGAAACGCAAGTATGTTGTCTTGACATTTCTCTGTGAATTTATCGGATTAAAATTCCATGATAAAATAATAGCTTGACTTAAAAAAAATGCATGCACTGATACGATTTGTGAAGTTAAGCGGGTTTAGGTAACGTTAAAAGACAGGGAAATTTTCGACGCTTAATATGTCATGAGTTTATGCGGTTTATGCAGCTTATATGAGGGCCTGGCTGTATGAAATGAATATAAGAAGTGCATATTAAACGAATTGCTCGAAGTTTACAAAATACGAAGTTTTAGAAAAAATTCAAACATTTTATAAAAATAAATTCGAAGTATATACAAAATAAAAATAAATAAAAAATATCTGAAATAGTCACAAAATGATGTAATTCTATATTTACAAAGAAATTTATATCTGTAAAAGAAATCTATATTAAAAAAAGAAAAAGTTCCACTTTAAACAAAATCGACGTTTACAAGGTAAAAAAAATCTACATTTATATGTTCCTCATATTTCTTGCAATGACGGAGAAAGTGGGAGGGGCTTTCTGGCTCAAGGCCCCCATTGGGTATTAAAACGCATTATTTTGTCTAAGGTCGCATCAAATGATTGTCTTTAAAGCCACTTGAGCCCCCCCATAAGCGTTAAGTTACACGGGCTTATGGGCCTGCCTCCCCCCCAAGTAATTTGAAATAAATTGCAATTTTACATATACTGTAATGTATAAATGTTCATAATATGCGCCTGGGGCCTAATAATTTTGAAAACTCTACATTGACGCCCCCTCCCTATAATTTTTGAATTGCTACGATCATGGCCCCCCCCACATCATGAAGCGGACCCCAGGCCAGATGCTTAGAGGCCTTTCCCCCAACCTACAGGCGATCCAGGAGGGGGCAGAAGCTCCCCCCGCGACAACGGGACATCTTTATATATTTATATTGGTTTTCAAGTTTTGCGCCCCCCCCCAAACCAGGTCTAAATGGGTTTTCAAACTTTGCTCCTCTCGAACAAAAATTTCTAGATCCACCCTTGCCTACCTAAAATTAAGCGCAGTGTTATGCTCTACGAGATCTAGGAGAAAATGTCAATGTAAACGATGACACAAAAGTAATAAGTCTGTTTATGAAATAAAACTAAGGAAATTTATCCACAATAAAAACTTACAATATCAAGTATTATCTCGAAGTATATATGTTGGGGCAAATTTTTCAACAACTTCGGTAAAATTAGCTTTCTTTGCTAAATCATTTTCTATGTGAAATAGTGATGTCATAAAAGTTCCTCTTTTACAAATTTTTGAAAATAAATTATTACACACGCTTAATTAATAATTAATTAAGCCCGGAAAAAATTTGTCTAGGCCCCACAAAACCTTAATCCGGCCCTGGATATGCAAATAAAGAAATATACGAAAGTGTTAAAAGGGGTCAAAGGTCGGATTAAAATAACGCTTAAATAAATAATATCAGCCTTGTGGGAGTCTACTTGGCCTATACTCAAATCTGGTACAAAAGACTTCTTCTGTTCATTTCGCTTAGTTGACCAACTCACTACACCGGGCCCCCATCATCCCGGACCCCCAGGCAGATCCCCGTCACCCCCCCCTTTTAGGGGCCATGGCTACGCTACTGATTCCTTGATAGGAAACCATGTGTTATTTAAACGCTCTCTTTTATTTAAAAAAAAAAGCGTCAAACTTGAAAAGCAGGTAAAAAAAAAGTCCATGCTTCAAAAAACATTTTCAAGGCATCCATAGAATGCCATTGAACGTGTGTGCGGAACAGATATTGTTATTAGAATTGTGTAGCGACTGTCCTAAATACCTAACGCGCCTGCGCGTAAGAAAACATACAATTGCTGGAAAGAAAATATTAATTTATCGGTTTATCTGTCAGAGTAGCACGCGGTACCGAACATGTCGGCGCTAACAAGCCGGATTTAAAAAAAAAACAAAAAAAAAAAAACGGGTTCCAAATTCCTTTATTGACCCACTTTCGGTTTTCGTTTCTACTTTACGAGTTTCCAAAAATCCATGTCGTTGAAAGTATGTCATCATTTATTTAAGGATGAAGGGGGGAGGTCCACCAACTGCAAATTTTGTTTCTTATTTGGTGAGGGCATAAGTGCAAATATTATTTATTTTTTGCTGCGCCCCTGCATCGGCTGTGAAGTTTAGTCGGATTATTAAATGAGAATTATAACTCTATATTCCGTCAGTAGATGGCGACAGCGTTTGAGAAGCATGGATTGGGTAGGGGAAAAAAAAGTACCTTTTCAAAATTTCAGCTACACGTTGCCGTTTTAAGGGATTTATCCTCGCCTAAACAATAATGCCGGGTAAAAAAAAAAGGAAATTTAAAAGCGACCAAAGTTTCAATCAATTTTAAAGAACCATTTTTCTGGAACACTTAGGTTTCTTTGTTTACGTTTTATCCAACAAACAAACGTTTTATTTTAAACTTTTTCCATATTATGCAATTCCAAATCTTGGAAAGCAAATAGGTCTTACGAAAGGCTTTATTTTTTTTTTCGTCTAGACTAAAACTTGTGTAAGGAAGTTTTACGCATGCTTTCAAAACGCGGTTACAACAAGTCAACTACTGGAATCACTGACGTAAGAAAAGGGGGCCTAAGAGGGCTTACACACACCCCCCATCAAGACAAACTTTTCTCTTTAACATGATCCCATTTGAGGTGATCTTTTTTAAAGCTACCTTAGCCCCTCTCTAAAATTTTTGAATATATACGCCACTGACATAAATAGAGTGATAATTATCGAAACGACTAACAACACACACAGAAAACGGCTCTAAACTGTTTTGCATTCGATAATTTTAACCAACGCTTTAAATAAATAAATAAATAAATAAATAAATAAATAAATAAAAGAGTAGTTCATCAAACCTTGATTTTGGTTCCATAATTCTGTATTTTCTGCTGTAAAAGATTTGTTTCAAACTTTGAGTCGGCAAAAAATGGTTTGAAAAAATAATAGACCGATAAAAATTTCTGGCGGACTGGAGAAGGCATGAATTAATGGCAGAACTCTAAATTTTATGATCTCAAAAATATATTTACCTAATAATATTATTTAATGATAATAATTAACGTTTATAATAATGCTCAGCTAATGGACGAGTTGAGTGGAGGATTTAAATTGAATGATATTAATTAAGTTTGAGTGGACATGGTGTAAAAATGATGTCCACTTAAATTTTGTAATTGTTCCTTTTTATAAAAAAAATTGCTGTTAATTAAAAAATTCATTTTTTTAATTTATCCAAAAATAAGTTTATTGCCCCTTCCGTCCCCTACGCTCTCCATACGCTTATGCCATTTTACCCTCAATAATGTAACAATGTTGTTTAAAAGCATTTAATTCGTCAATTTTTTTTTACAGGGAAAAAAACCAAAACCAAAACAATCGCTATTGTTAAAGTTGGCAAGAAATGACGTCACTCATGGCAATCCTACGTAACAGATATGTTTAAGTAGGACAATGGGTATTACGTAGGTGTTGATGGTAGGTTACATAGGTGTGGGAAGACCTCCCCATATTACTTAACGATTTCCCTTTCTTCAATAAAATTTTACAAAATATTTTTTCATCCTTTTTTTGTTAAAAAAAAGTACAAAGAAATCTCTTGTAGTTTTAGTAATAAAAGATGTAAAAATATATGATACAATGTATATTGTAAATGCAGTAGAACTCGCCTAAATTGACCACCCTTGGGAATGGACTGAAATGGTCATCATAAACAGCTGGTCGTTATACAAGACAGACTTTGCTGTAAGCATAATTAAGTCCATAGCAGTTCTTTCATATAAGAAGTGGGCACCCCCTAGAGTGAATAGAAATACAGTAGAACCTGCCTAAAAGGACCACCTTTTGGACGGCACTACAATGGTTGCCATAGGCGGATTTTGGTATGGCATGACTAAGTCCCTACCAATTCTATCTTGTAAAAAATGCTCATTTTATTCAGATAGTCAATTTATCAAGGTGGTCGCTTTCCCAAGTTCCACTATATAATGTATATAGGTAGCACTCACATTGCGACAGTATATGGCCCTGCAGTGGTGGGTGCAGTGGTAACGTGTACGCCTTGCATGCCCGTGTTCGACTCCCAAAGGCGCCAAAATAGAACGGATACCGACAAACTACTCATTGTAGTTCGGTGGTTGGTTCCCTAAGTGTTCGGATTCCTCCGAAAGCTACAGGTCCGGTGCAGCAGAACCTTTGCTGTCTTTGTACTGTAAAACAAAACGACGGTCTGTTTTACAAGAATTTACAACAACAACGGTTTTGAAAGGCGACTCATACTTGTCGACTTCAAAGTATGGACTGTGAACGATATCGTTTAATCCCTTTATATATATATATATCCAGTCGCGACTAGATTTCTGCAGTTGGCGAGTGGGGGACCTTTTCTTATTAGGTTCTTAGGTTTCCTTTTTGAAACGAGCGACTACCGTTCTTGTCTGGCGAGTGTAGTACACTGCGATTTGTGGAACTCGGATTATTATAATAAATAATTTTTCCCTCTTCTTATATACAGAGAAACTTGGTAAAGTGGACACCTTGTTAAATTGACCAACTGAATAAAATGACCATTTTTTATAAGATAGAACTGGCAGGGACTCAGTCATGTCATACCAAAATCCGCCTTTGGCAACCATTGCAGTGCCGTCCAAAAGGTGGTCCTTTTAGGCAAGTTCTACTGTATTTATATTCACTCTTACAGAATATCTCCTCTATTACCGCGAATACAAGTTCGGTTTTGTATCCTTCAGCACACGCCCATACATAATATATATACCTATACCAATACCACACATTGAATCCCTTTGAGTTAAAAGTGGAGGCGGATTTAAAATTCCATTTAATCTTCAAAACACTTTTTTTTTCATAGTATGTTTAAATATTCACAAATATTTAAATTTACGTAATGCGTCTATACAGTGGCAGCCTCATAGTACCGCCCACAGAGATTTCCGGCCCCAAACGTACCACACAATTAAAACGCGAAATTTAATTTATTATTTAATTAAACGACGTTGTTGTTATTAATTATGCAATAAAAAAAATTGCCGATAGTATAGAAAAGTTGGCCGAACTGGCGGTACTGTATTACCAGGATTTAATTAAACGAAACTTGGTTATTTTATGCCTCAACGTATTTAATTGGCGTAATTTACATTCATAAAATCTAATAATAATCTATTTTGAATTTCAAGACTAGGCGCAATATATAACTCTTGTGACAAATGAACCCTTGTTATTATTAACCAACGGAGTATTCTGAGGTCCCGTCATATACTTCATAGAATTAAACGCATTCTGATTATTGTCTTTTTTATTTTCTTTCTTTTCTTTTTTTCCTTTTCCTCCGTTCCTTGAAAGCCATTAAATGGGGGAGATTACTACTGTATTACTAACGTCGCCAAATGGCGAGAAAGGTTTATTTCTAGTAGCCATAAACACCTATTGGCGATTTTTACCAATTTAGTGAATCAGTGTATGCACAGAGGAGGATTCAGAGACGGATTTTTGGGGGGTGTAAGATGCAGTAGGACTGACTCATAACGAGCCCGCATTTAGCGAGTTTCTGGATATAGCGAGGAAAATATGGATTTTGTTTGGTATAACGATTAAGCGAGTACAAGTTAATCGCTTTTAGCGAACAAGTCTTTTTTTGGACCCCGAAATTAACGAGCAATTTAAAAAATAAAATAAGCAATCAAACTTTTTGTAAAAATTCCTTCGTTATATGCGGTTGGTCGTTATAAAAGGCGCTCGTTATAACCGATTTTCACCGCATTTTTATGGATTGGGGGGAATTTCACTACCCCTCCCTCCATCTTCCTCCTCCCGTTGATCAGCTGCTGGTATGGTGAACCAGTGACATGGGTGGTTGCAGTATTGTAGAACCCCAAGCTTTTTCGTAGATGTGTTTCTGATATCAGTACCGACAGACTGTAAGAATTTTATAAAAATGAAAAGCTTATGTTAAAAAAAAGTAACATTTCAAGAAATGGCTGTCAGGCCATACATAAGAGCTCAGTCTTGAGGTGGTAGATTCAGCGACACAAATTGCTGGAGGCTATTCCCATTCAAATTGTAATAAGGCAGGAGAGGACTGGGCCGCCGGCCCTCGGCCCTCGGGCCATTGCACCCTCATGGGCGGTACTTTTGAATGGGCAAGCACCAGTGCCCTCCTGAAGTCCAAGGTATGCGCCCTTTGAGAGGACCCAGTCCGCCCCTCTAATAAGGTGTAAATATTTATCAGTGCATTACACTTCGACGGTCCCGTTAAATTAGCAGTTCCACGTGGCATGATCTTATAAACCGTCTTGAGACGTAGAACACACAGGGTATGGTCACAGAAATCATGACCCCCCCCCCTTCCCCAAATATGTTTTTACTGTAAAAATTTCCAACTTTCATGATAATGAGGATGTTATTCCAAGACCATGACAATTCTGTCTTCCCCCCCCACTAAATGGAAATGAAAGTCTGTGTCCGCCCCTGAGAGCACAAAAGAATGTGTACTGTCGTGAACAGGATACGGTAATTGGGTCTTGTACATTTAGGAATGGTTTCTCCACAGCGATTGGTTAACAGCTTTGTGGCATAGTGCAGAAAACAACCTATCGGGTTCAATTAGTTCACGGAGAATGCGATAAAATCGTAAAGTTACGAAATATAACCATTTCGAATAAGCACAAAACGGCAATAATCGTAAGTTTTGAATCAAAGTCGAACGTGCTAATTTTTAGATCGTAAGTATTACGACAAGAATCCTAAAGTGCATCCGGATTATCGCAACCTTACTTTGCACTTTTTTCTCTACCTGTAATAAGAAATGAAAACAACCGCGGTGTGATCCGGGAGGAGCAAGAGAAAAATGATGGAAAATGTGGGTGAAGGTCGTGGAATTTTCTTCCTTCTCTCTTTTCCAATGTCAATCCCAAGATGCTCCGCGAATTCGACTAGTTCTGCGCGCGCATTCACCGATTTTCCCACTCCAAGATTACCGGAAAGCCCGAGTACACTTTTTGGCACAGTCCTCTTTATAATGACGTTTCATTACATCAAGACTTCAGCATCCTCGCCAAGATATAAAGAGTTCAGATAGGCATTTTGAGACAGATTGAAGACTGGCAACGACGTATCGTGTAGCTCACGTCGATAAAATAAATAAGGAGAATTTGGATTTACATATTCGTCTCGTCATCATTACCATCATCGTATTAAACCATTATCTGCCACGTACTAACTACTAACGATGAAGGTCTCTTCAAAAATGTCTTCCATCTTGGGCGTGCATATTTACGATTGTGGAATCTTTTTTCTAACTCACTTGAATTTATTTATTCAATTCAGAATATAAAAAACTTATCCGCGGACATCCATGGGAGAGAGAGAGAATTATGATATCACCACTTTTTTCTTAACTTATACCTTCCATACCTATAATAATAAACTAGCTCTTTTATTTTATTTACTTATTTATTACTTCCATTTTCACTAATTATATCCTATTCTGGGCAGCAGGGGGTTTGTCAGACCCCAAAGTTTTTACTCTATGCTGACTAGAAGGACCAACTATACACAAATTGTAAATCATTAACATTTCATGTAAATAATTATATCCGTATAAATGAAGTTTAATTTGATCCACGATTGAGATTTAATATACTATGAATCAATCATGATTTAATAAACCATAATTCGATCGATTATAATTCAACTAACCATGATTCAATGGCGTATCTATGAGGGGGGGGGGATTAGGGGAATTTCCCCTCCCAAATCAATAAAAATGCATCGGAAATCGGTTATAACGAGCCCGACTACTACAACCAACTGCATATAATGATGGAATTTGTGCAAAAAAATTGATTTTCTATTTCATTTTTTTAAATTGCTTTTCAAATCCGGTGTCCAGAAAAGATTTGTTCGCTAAAAGTGGTTAAATCGTATTTTATTAATCATTGTCAAACAAAATCCATGTTTTCCTCGCTATTTCCTGAAACTGGTTAAAAGCGAGTTCGTTATAAGTGGTGCTTCTGTATTTTACATCCCCACCTCCCGAAATCCCTCTCTAGATCCGCTTCTGTATGACTCGATCAATCATAATTTAATCAACCATGATTGTATTTTGTGATTCAATCAATCACGACTTAACCAACCATGATTCAATCAATCATGATTCAACTTTATGATTCCACTTCAACATAGATTTTTTTTTTCGTAGATGAGAAAAGTTCCCAATTAAGTATTAATTTATTATTATTATTAATCTCAAGAAGTGGTAAGTGTGCTATTCAACATTCAGAGTGTAGGTCAATTTCTAGTAACCTTTCAGCACAAAAGAATTTGTACGGAACGATGCAATCACCCAAACGTCACTGGTTTACGATGAATGTCACAATAGAGTCGTTTACCACACTGGGGTCACCGCGTTCCCAAAATGTGACGTTCCATTCCGTCACTCTCTATTTCGTGGCTGGAACAAGTGACCCTTTTGCCGGTTGCCACTACTTTATGTGCCAAAGAGAGTTGCCATGACCTTGCTCTACTAACCCGTTACTTGTGGAAAAGAGGTATGCGCGCAAATGAAAGGTCTTCCTGCGTTTCACGGGCAGCTCTCTAAATCTTGTTAATGTCCTCTCAGGACAGCAGAGCGAATCTTTCTTCACAGAATTTTGGGGAATTTAAATACTTTTAAATTTTACCTTAAAAGTATGTTATAGGGTCAACTCTGGCGTTAAAAATACGCTTCGGGGAGAAGTGAAACGGAACGCGGATGAATATTCAAAAGAAAAAAAAATGACATTACGCCAAACAAAATAGTCCCGGAACGCCCATTATATGAATGAAGGGAGGGTCGGGAAAATAACAGGGCGTGGTTGCAATTTACCTTTTCTTTCGAAAACGGACAAGCTTTAAAAATCGCAAAAATATAAACAATAAGGATGCAGTGAAAGAGAAATAAAAACATTTCCTCCTTGTGAAAAATTACGGATGGAATGAAATAATATTTAAAATTTTAAAAATAAAATTAAGGACAAATTTTCGGATTTTCCGCAGATGGTAAAAATTTATAAAATACCCAGAAATCCACATTAGTGAACATGTGCAGGCATGCGAAAAATAGTACAAGTAACACATTCGGCGGAAACGTCGTCTTATTTATATATTTTTCTCTATTTACTAATTAATTTTTTGATTTTTTAGTACCATTCAAATGTTTTGTATCATTATATCGTATTATTCAAATATTTTTATATTATTATAGTGTACTATATTCAAGTATTTTTTTATTTATTCTCGAACGTAATCTATTCCATTATAAAGAGTGTACTTCATTTTGACACAGCTTATTGGCATTACTCAATAAATATATTAAATTTGGAAATTGATCATTTTGCGATTTGAAAAACAAACAAATAAATAAAATAATTAGTAATGCAATTCTGTGGGAAGTTCACTTCATTTCTAAAACATTGTGTTAAATCTAGTGCCCTAGACGAAATTTGGAAACACTGAACTAGAAGTACCAAATCAGACAAAAAAAAAGTGCGAAATTATCACTAAAATCCATTTTCAGAAAGAATTTTCAGCGTTTTTGATGTTATTATGGCTAAGCTCATGGCGAAATTTGAAGAACGGGATAGAAATGGTTTGAAGTTGCAAAAATTTTGGTCGATTCTGCTGCATTGAAGTCGAGCGTTCCTGGAAATGTCTCAATGAAGAAGAGCACCAGGAAAAACGCGAAGAAAGCGCTAGATACGCGGAACAGAAAAGTCATCGATAAGATTTAAAGATGTCCGCATATTTTCTTTCCTGGTTTTGGACCACTAGCAAGAAATGAAAACCAAAGAGCGTGACACGGTCTTCGACTACTCATTGGAGAAATGTTTCCTCTTCGAAAAAAAAAGATTAAAAATTTTCTAGCACATCTTAAGAATGAATCACCTGGTGCCGGAAATGGTATTGTGGCAACTTCCGGGTAATGACGATCGCGTTGTCATACTGCATTGCACGTTTAGTAATTTTCTGACGAAAATGCGTCAGATTGGTTAAAAAATCCCCAGAACGACAACATTACCTAGGGAGATGCCAACATCTAAGCCAAATTGAAAAACGATGATTTGAAAAATTATTATTCTTATTTTGTAAAACAACAATGAAGCATACTTTTTAGAGTATTGGATTTAGAGCAAATACAATATGTAATAGTAGATCGACTCACTGTGCTAAACACTCGATGATTAATATAATACACAATAGGCACAGTTTTTGAAACCAAAATTTATTCGGCTTTAAACGTTTTTCGAAAGCCTTGAGCTTTCATCGAAGAAGCAAGAAACCCTAAGCGTACATCGCTCGTAAGGGCGAGTGTACACTCGCTCAAGGCTCAAGCCGTTTCGTTTAAAGCCGAATAAATTTTCGTTTCAAAAACTGTGCCTATTGTGTAATATATTATCCATCGAAATACAATATATATTTAGAATACAATTATATTTTTTAGAAATTGTTATTTTAAAAATTGTATCTTTGGTTTCAAAAGAGGGGAAAAAACTTTTGTAAAAATTATCTTCGCAGACGATCGTTATACTCCGCCATTTTTTTTTTTTTCCCCGACTAGCTTCTTTTTATTTCCAAAAACATCTTAATGTTTTCCTCTTATTTTTCTTCCTATGCTTTCAATTAGTATATTACCCTTTTTTCCGCGGATATCTCGAAACGATCTCCGTGTATATTAATAGTTCATATCTCTTACGGAAACTGTGCAGGATTTTTTATATTAATATATTGTTTGAGGATGGCAGACGATGTGGTTTTTATTCTATCGAAGTAAAAATTTCTTTTCGTCGATTTTTGTTTCAATTGTTAACGGTTTGGTGCTGGTTCTTACACAAAATAACAGTAATTTCTTTTTATATTTCAAAGGCGAAACCTATATTCTGCCCCCTCCCATTAGACATGTAAGTAGTGCAAGTTTTAGACTTGCGCGTCACAGTTGTATGGTGCTTATGTTTCCATCGCCTTTGGATCCGCTGGGTTTAAGTTTGACTCCAAGTGTCCTTGGTTGGTTGTAAATATCTCGGACATGGTATCAGTAGCTTCTTCTTCGTACCCTTACAGCAAAATGACTGGCAATTTTCTACCTGCATCTGGCAGTTTAAAAAAAAAAATGTCGGACACCAAAGGGTTAGAAAACCAAAACGATGAATTAAAAATTTCAAAAAAACAATATTTTTTAGCGTAGAATAATTTAATTATAAAGTCTGTATGACATTTCGACACAGTCACGCGCTGGTCTTCTTCGGGAGTAAATATAAACACGGTGGTGTGTCGCCATTCTTCGGAAACGTTTTACAGAAATAATTTTCTCACTGGTGAATATTAGGAACTGGGGTGGAGGTGGTTTCTTGTAGTAGAATAGCCCACGCGCGACTGAAGTATGGAGTAGACTTTTGGTCTTTAATAATATTAGAAACGGATTTAATCTAAAAAGCTTCCAAAAATTTCCAATTCGAGTGGGAATCTCGGTTGGCAAATCATGGAAGATTCTAGAAAATTAAAATTATGGCTGTTTTTGGCAGCAGTGGACGGTGATAGCGGACTTCTGGAATTCAACGTTTTTAAAGTCCCTTTGATGTCCGCGAAGTTAAAATATTAGGGTGGGTCGAATTATCAAAAGTTGCTCGAAATGAAACGTAATGAAGATGAAACGTCGTAATGAAACGACCTGAAGATATTATCCGATTCCAAAACTTCTTTTTTCACTGTGTTTATCTCGACGAGCAGCAACGTTTCCGCACTATTACGTTTCGATTTGAGCAACTGTTGAAAATTCGACCCACCCTACTAAATATTAACGCTCGTTTTGTCTAGTCAATGTAAGAACGATTACATTTGGTAAAAATCTTATAAACACCCCAACGTTGGGTAAGCGGAACACTGTCGCTGAAATTTGAAAAAGCAATTTTGTTAGAAGGCGAGAAAACGACCCGGAAGTTAGCGTTTCAAAGAATTTTTGTCGCCGCGAAGCTAACAAAGTAAGTTTCGGAAAAAAAGTAAGGTGACTGTTTATGAGAAAACTGTTGGAGAACAGTTAGAAAAAGTTGTCAATGAGCGAGGTTTTAAATTTAAAAAACTCGCTTATCAAAATTGGTGTTTCAAATTTCAAAGATAGAATTCCGCTTATCCAATGTTGGGGTGTTTATCAGATTTTTTGCCAGTGTAATCGCTCTTACATTAGCCAGACAAAGCGAGCGTTAATATTTATACTTCGCGAACATCAAAGATACGTAAAAACAAATGCTGAGTTGCAGAAGTCCTCTATCGCCGTCCACTTCTGGGAAAACAGCCACATATTTAATTTCCTGGAACCTTCCACAATTTGCCAACTCCCGAATTGGATTTTTTAGAGAAGCTTTCCACATTAAATCCGTTTCTACTGTTACCAATGACCAAAAGTCTACTCCAGTGTTTCTCAAACTTTAGTCCTTTACGGACCTCTTTAAGCATTGCTTTATTTATCACGGACCACCGGGGGGAGGGCTGTATTTCTCCCCCCATTAAAAATATTGCCTGAAAGCAAAGTTGCCAACTGTGGTTAATAATATTAAACCCTACTTAGCCATCGTCATACTGAACCCCGCCCCCTTCTCAAGGAAAGACATAAACAAAGTAACCCTCGATTTATGTGATTTATTGGCAGGCTAATATAGCCTACGTATATATATATATATATCAGCTCCGGCAGGAGAGATTTATTTATTCAGCCAAATACAATTTGTAATAAATTTTAACCTTTTTGTGGTAATTTTTAAACATTTTTAGTTTTTTACTTTAAAAAAGCACTAACTTTTGGCAGAAAATCTCTAAAATCTCCGACCATGTTCTTAAAATATGGGTTGGTTGCCAAACCCACCTGAAACAAAGTAATTTTTAGAGTAATGCTATTTGATAAAGAGAATGAGTTACGATCTTATTTTGTCAAATTTACAATGAAAAGGACATGGTTAATTTGATTAAATAATAATAAACAATGTAAACAGCAAGGGTGTATTCAGAGAATTCAAATCTTCTATGAAACGCCGAAAGGTAAGGTTTGTAACAAGTAATATTTATGAGAAATTTCTTAAATCTCACCAAAACTCAAATTATAGTTACGCCGACAATTTCTAATTTATTTTTTTTTCCCTGAAGTTTGGTGATGGTCCTACGGACCACTTGATAAGCCGCCGCGGACCACACTTTGAGAAACACAGGTCTAGCGATCATAGCACTTCGGGCTCAACAGAGGGACCCTAGTTCGACTCTAGGACGGAGACTGTTTTTTCTCTAAAAAGTATGCTTCGTTCAGTTACGTATTGCTCCTGTTTTTTCTTTTGTAATTAACAAATATACAAAGATTTCGCTAACGTTCTTTGCAATTAAAGTCATAAAAATTGTCAAGACGTTATAATTTCCTAAACAATTTTTCTGTAATTTAATATAGATCTGAATAAAACGAAAAACGTAGTTCATATCGTTCAAACACACATATACATTAATTATTTACATACAACATGCTCATCCTATAATATAACAACACAGAAAAACAAAATGAAAATTATTTCTGTAGAGAATAATGCAATCCTTCTTTTACCATTCAAAACGAGCGATACAAAATAAAGAAATTTGGTACATTCTAACGCAGTCCGCACCCACGAGATTGGGGGGAGAAACCATGGGGCCAAGTCCAAGGGCCGGGCCTTGGGATGACAAACGGAAAAATTATTTTGATATTATTTTGCTAAAAAAAAAAAAAATTGCACAGAATACAACCGCCTTACTAATTAATATCACAGTTGAAAAATTTTATCGGTAAATTTCTCGGTGTTATCTCTC
>QLNU02014176.1:12304764-12325320 GCA_006491805.2 Dysdera silvatica
TAAATTTGGAAATTGATCATTTTGCGATTTGAAAAACAAACAAATAAATAAAATAATTAGTAATGCAATTCTGTGGGAAGTTCACTTCATTTCTAAAACATTGTGTTAAATCTAGTGCCCTAGACGAAATTTGGAAACACTGAACTAGAAGTACCAAATCAGACAAAAAAAAAGTGCGAAATTATCACTAAAATCCATTTTCAGAAAGAATTTTCAGCGTTTTTGATGTTATTATGGCTAAGCTCATGGCGAAATTTGAAGAACGGGATAGAAATGGTTTGAAGTTGCAAAAATTTTGGTCGATTCTGCTGCATTGAAGTCGAGCGTTCCTGGAAATGTCTCAATGAAGAAGAGCACCAGGAAAAACGCGAAGAAAGCGCTAGATACGCGGAACAGAAAAGTCATCGATAAGATTTAAAGATGTCCGCATATTTTCTTTCCTGGTTTTGGACCACTAGCAAGAAATGAAAACCAAAGAGCGTGACACGGTCTTCGACTACTCATTGGAGAAATGTTTCCTCTTCGAAAAAAAAAGATTAAAAATTTTCTAGCACATCTTAAGAATGAATCACCTGGTGCCGGAAATGGTATTGTGGCAACTTCCGGGTAATGACGATCGCGTTGTCATACTGCATTGCACGTTTAGTAATTTTCTGACGAAAATGCGTCAGATTGGTTAAAAAATCCCCAGAACGACAACATTACCTAGGGAGATGCCATCTAAGCCAAATTGAAAAACGATGATTTGAAAAATTATTATTCTTATTTTGTAAAACAACAATGAAGCATACTTTTTAGAGTATTGGATTTAGAGCAAATACAATATGTAATAGTAGATCGACTCACTGTGCTAAACACTCGATGATTAATATAATACACAATAGGCACAGTTTTTGAAACCAAAATTTATTCGGCTTTAAACGTTTTTCGAAAGCCTTGAGCTTTCATCGAAGAAGCAAGAAACCCTAAGCGTACATCGCTCGTAAGGGCGAGTGTACACTCGCTCAAGGCTCAAGCCGTTTCGTTTAAAGCCGAATAAATTTTCGTTTCAAAAACTGTGCCTATTGTGTAATATATTATCCATCGAAATACAATATATATTTAGAATACAATTATATTTTTTAGAAATTGTTATTTTAAAAATTGTATCTTTGGTTTCAAAAGAGGGGAAAAAACTTTTGTAAAAATTATCTTCGCAGACGATCGTTATACTCCGCCATTTTTTTTTTTTTCCCCGACTAGCTTCTTTTTATTTCCAAAAACATCTTAATGTTTTCCTCTTATTTTTCTTCCTATGCTTTCAATTAGTATATTACCCTTTTTTCCGCGGATATCTCGAAACGATCTCCGTGTATATTAATAGTTCATATCTCTTACGGAAACTGTGCAGGATTTTTTATATTAATATATTGTTTGAGGATGGCAGACGATGTGGTTTTTATTCTATCGAAGTAAAAATTTCTTTTCGTCGATTTTTGTTTCAATTGTTAACGGTTTGGTGCTGGTTCTTACACAAAATAACAGTAATTTCTTTTTATATTTCAAAGGCGAAACCTATATTCTGCCCCCTCCCATTAGACATGTAAGTAGTGCAAGTTTTAGACTTGCGCGTCACAGTTGTATGGTGCTTATGTTTCCATCGCCTTTGGATCCGCTGGGTTTAAGTTTGACTCCAAGTGTCCTTGGTTGGTTGTAAATATCTCGGACATGGTATCAGTAGCTTCTTCTTCGTACCCTTACAGCAAAATGACTGGCAATTTTCTACCTGCATCTGGCAGTTTAAAAAAAAAAATGTCGGACACCAAAGGGTTAGAAAACCAAAACGATGAATTAAAAATTTCAAAAAAACAATATTTTTTAGCGTAGAATAATTTAATTATAAAGTCTGTATGACATTTCGACACAGTCACGCGCTGGTCTTCTTCGGGAGTAAATATAAACACGGTGGTGTGTCGCCATTCTTCGGAAACGTTTTACAGAAATAATTTTCTCACTGGTGAATATTAGGAACTGGGGTGGAGGTGGTTTCTTGTAGTAGAATAGCCCACGCGCGACTGAAGTATGGAGTAGACTTTTGGTCTTTAATAATATTAGAAACGGATTTAATCTAAAAAGCTTCCAAAAATTTCCAATTCGAGTGGGAATCTCGGTTGGCAAATCATGGAAGATTCTAGAAAATTAAAATTATGGCTGTTTTTGGCAGCAGTGGACGGTGATAGCGGACTTCTGGAATTCAACGTTTTTAAAGTCCCTTTGATGTCCGCGAAGTTAAAATATTAGGGTGGGTCGAATTATCAAAAGTTGCTCGAAATGAAACGTAATGAAGATGAAACGACATAATGAATAATAAACGTAATGAAACGACCTGAAGATATTATCCGATTCCAAAACTTCTTTTTTCACTGTGTTTATCTCGACGAGCAGCAACTTTTCCGCACTATTACGTTTCGATTCGAGCAACTTTTGAAAATTCGACCCACCCTACTAAATATTAACGCTCGTTTTGTCTAGTCAATGTAAGAACGATTACATTTGGTAAAAATCTTATAAACACCCCAACGTTGGGTAAGCGGAACACTGTCGCTGAAATTTGAAAAAGCAATTTTGTTAGAAGGCGAGAAAACGACCCGGAAGTTAGCGTTTCAAAGAATTTTTGTCGCCGCGAAGCTAACAAAGTAAGTTTCGGAAAAAAAGTAAGGTGACTGTTTATGAGAAAACTGTTGGAGAACAGTTAGAAAAAGTTGTCAATGAGCGAGGTTTTAAATTTAAAAAACTCGCTTATCAAAATTGGTGTTTCAAATTTCAAAGATAGAATTCCGCTTATCCAATGTTGGGGTGTTTATCAGATTTTTTGCCAGTGTAATCGCTCTTACATTAGCCAGACAAAGCGAGCGTTAATATTTATACTTCGCGAACATCAAAGATACGTAAAAACAAATGCTGAGTTGCAGAAGTCCTCTATCGCCGTCCACTTCTGGGAAAACAGCCACATATTTAATTTCCTGGAACCTTCCACAATTTGCCAACTCCCGAATTGGATTTTTTAGAGAAGCTTTCCACATTAAATCCGTTTCTACTGTTACCAATGACCAAAAGTCTACTCCAGTGTTTCTCAAACTTTAGTCCTTTACGGACCACTTTAAACATTTCTTTATTTATCACGAACCACCGGGGGGAGGGCTGTATTTCTCCCCCCATTAAAAATATTGCCTGAAAGCAAAGTTGCCAACTGTGGTTAATAATATTAAACCCTACTTAGCCATCGTCATACTGAACCCCGCCCCCTTCTCAAGGAAAGACATAAACAAAGTAACCTTCGATTTATGTGACTTATTGGCAGGCTTATATAGCCTACGTATATATATATATATATCAGCTCCGGCAGGAGAGATTTATTTATTCCTTGAAATACAATTTGCAGTTAATTTTAACTCCTTTCGTGGGTAAATTTTTTTTTGATTTTTTACTTTAAAAAAGCGCCAGCAATTTGGCACAAAATCTCGGAACATGCTCTTAAAATATGTTTCTTGTCAAATCCACCTGAAACAAAGTAATTTTCAGAATAACACTATTTGATAAGGAGAGTGTCAGTTATGATCTTATTTTGTCAAATTTACAATGAAAATGACATCATTAATTTAATTAAATAATAATAAGCAATGTAGACAGCAAGGGTGTATTTAGAGGATTCAAATCTTTCACGAAACGCCGTAAGGTAAGGTTTATAACAAGTAATGTTTATGAGAAATACTTTAAATCTCACCCGAACCCAAATTCTAGCTACGCCGACAATTTCTAATTTATTTATTTTTTCTGAAATTTGGTAATAATCCTGCGGACCACTTAATAAGCCGCCGCGGACCACACTTCGAGAAATACTGGTCTACTCCATACTTCAGTTGCGCGTGGGCTATTCTACTGCAAGAAACCACCTCCACCCCAGCTCCTAATATTTACCAGCGAGAAAATCGTTTCTGTAAAACGCTTCCAAAGAATGGCAACACACCACCGTGTTTACATTTACTCCCGAAGAAGACCATCGCGTGCCTGTGCCGAAATGTCATCGAGACTTTATAATTAAATTATTCTAAGCTAAAAAAACGTTGTTTTTCTAATTTTTTAATTTATTTCATGCGTAGTATTGTCATCATTTGTTAATCAAAACGGTGGACATTGAAAAAAAAGTTGAAAACTTGCAATTTTTAATAAGACCATATGGATTCATACAGTTGTGAGGGGAAAAAACAATATACTGCATGGATATAAGTTTGCAATTCAGCAAAATTATCTAAAAATACGAATGAACAGGGAGAATATAATGTACGACAAAGATAATGAAATACCCGAAAAGCAAACCTCGTAAATGAACTCAGTGAATTTTAGGCTTCACTGGAGCAAAAATTCATCAAGTAAAACGAACGACGGCCAAAAACCCAAGCTGCTCATTCAGCGGAGGAAGTGGAGGAAAAATCTAAGACGAAATAATGTAATATTGCATATACAGTGGCCCTTCGAAAAGTCGAAACTGAAAGGAGTATAATGAATTTCGAATTATTGAATATTCGAATCGCTAGGACACAAACATACATACGCAACTAATTTTGTTCGTCATTTCTTATTACTTGTAGAAAATTTCGACTTACTGAAATTCGACATCGCAGTTCTAATGTATGTATATACGTGTATTATGTTTAATATTGTAAAACTGCCATAGAATATTTATTACATCTTACATGAAATTGCGTGTCGCACAAATACGTACGTACGTTTACAGGGGCGGAGTGGGCCTCCGGCCTCCAGAGCGGTGCGCCTTCATGGGCGACAGGATTGACGCCTCTGAATGGACAAGCACTCGCGCCCTTTGAGAGGACCCTGTCCGCCCCTGTATGTTTCCCTTCACATTGCAAAAGATTTCAAAGTGATAACGATGAGGGGGCGAAACGAATTTGCTGTAACAGTCAGGCTACTTACAATCAATTATCATTAATAATAATAATTCATTTTATTGCGTAATAATAATTGCTTTTATATCGATAATAATAAATGTTAATTTTTACTAACAATTAATTAACTATCAATGACTATTATAATTATTATCAGTTTCCTTCTTTATATGAAAAAGGATAAATATTATATAAAGTCTTTTGTTTTAAATTATTCTCGCTACCTTGACTTGACATTTCAATACCTGCCTTTCCGATGCAAATTCAACGGGTGCCTAGTGAGATAAAAATTGATTTAGCTTTTCGTCGCCAAGGCCAACGCGTTTGGCAAAACTCCAGAAAAGGCGCCAAGGTCTAGGACTGCTGGACTATACTACCGTTGCATTTTCCCAACCTTTCATCTCCGCAATTTTCGTCATAGAGATGTTGTCGGGTTATTGCTTGTTTTCTGTTCGTTATTAATTCGTTTCGCACTTGAAAGCCATTTCTCTCGTCTCCCGGCACTTCATTATTTTTATTTTAATTTATTATTTTGTTTTTGTGAAGGTCGGCACGTTCCTGGACTCCCACGCTTTCTCGAGAATAAACAAATAAGCTTAGGAATTCAATGGCGAAAGATCTGACGAGTACAGTACATGATGCGTTTCATATTTTTAAATGTTTTGTTAGTCCGCCAAATAACGCCAAGGTTAAGGCTCCGTTTAGCCAAAAGCAGAGCATTTGCTAACGTACGATTCCGACGATTTTATTGTTTTACATCTGAAAACCGTTCTAAGTCGTCTGGGATAGAGCTAATGACGTAAGATGACGTCAGAACTACGTCAGAATCGTCTGATCTTGCTTCGTTTTAAACATGAACTAAGTCGTAACAAGGTAACTTATGCTAACCAGTAAACAGTGCGTTCTAAAAATTGCAGCACATATTTTAATAAATTTATCATTTGAAATAATATACACTTTATGAATAATAATATAAATAAAACAAATAAATTACCCCGAAAAAAGTTTAATTTGCTTTTTTTTTTTTTTTAAATATGCTAGTGATTTAAAGAACCCAGAAAGAACTTATCAAGGAAAGCGAAAATAAACCCAAACGTGCAACTGTGACTAATTTCAAAATAATGAGAGGTGGATCAAATAATCTCGTAAGTGGTACAGAATATCGAGGCTACACTGAGAATAAAATCTATATTTATTTTTAAGGGAGGTGGCCAAACGAAGATTTTGGGGTACTAACCGGTCTCCAAGTTTTTCGGCACAAACACAAAAGGCCAGACTTAACACGACGATAAGAAGCCAGCAACCAGGAAGAGAAAAATGAACTGGCTTCGACATACAATTTTACGCGATAATAGTTTTCCAGGTCGCGAATTAAGGTTTGCGCAAGAAAAAGAAAACCTTCGCTTTCCTGCAAAAACCCAGGAAGCTTTCAAGCTAACATTCGAGTCAGAGTTTTCCGTAAAACGATTAAATTTAACTCATTATTAATACATCGTTCTTTTTTTTTCCCCTTGTTTCTAAACCGTTGAACAGAACTTCTCAAATTATAGATTATAAGAATTAAAAAATAAAATAATACGTCTGCTGAAATCTGGCCTAAAAGCTTTTGACAAAGGCCCACTGATTGTATCGTATGATAAAAAAAGTTCACGAAGGTGTACGTGGTTATGAGAAAAATGAAACATATTATCTAAAAAATTCTATATCACCACTTGATAGGCCGCCGGGACCCCCCCCCCCATGGTCTGCTGATCACACTTCGAAGCACATTCTGAACTGTTATAAGCACAGACGCCGACTTGAAAAATTATTGTGGGTTCCGAAAATTTTAAATCGATTGACCCGTTTTTCAAAGGATGTAAGTGTAATTTAAATTTCATTATCAGATTATCTGGTACAATAAGACACCTGAAATGTTAAAATGAGGCAAATTATAGTTGATTATAGAAAAATATTTTTTCTCTAGATAATTATTTAATGTTCCCCTAAACATATACACCCTTTATAGTTTTACGATTGCTTCCAAAATACACATATGTATCACCACCACACACTTCCTTCTCTCTTTAAAAAGAAATTAACTGAAATAAAGCTAGATATCCCGAGTGAGTATACAGTAAAACCCCTATTAACGAACAACCTGCAGATACGGTCAGATGAAAGTGCCCCGGCAAGAATCTCTTCACAATAATACCCCTTCTCTTACGGTCACCCCCATTTACGGACACATCTTTTTGTCCGGTGGGTGATCGCTAATAAGGGGGTTCCTGCCATATTTTCTTTTCGATGGCGCCTAATTTAGGTAATAAACTTGATGGGTAGGCCCAGAGGTTAAAAGGTCAGGTCGAGGAACAAATTGAAATCAAAATTACGAACTGCACGTGTAAGGAAATGCTGGTGTGTGTATGCGCGCGCGCATAACTATTTGCCGGCAAGTGGCTTCCGATGAAGTAAGCCGTTTGGGCTCAAGCCAAAAGGAAACAGAAACGGAATCCAGAGCGAGTGTCACAGCTGGGTGGAGAAGATCTGAGGTCACGGGCTTACCCGTTTGGCTTCCAAGGACGAGGTAAGGGAGGGGCAAAAAATAGTTCCGCGCGGAACAATACAAAAATAAAGAGGTAGTAACACATTTCTTATTTCCCATTCCGATTTCAGAGCATTGAATCGAATTTGAAGAAATACGCCCAAGACAAGGTTTTTGCTTGATTTGGTTTCGCGTTTTATGACGCAAGGGTAGGTACAGTTATGCTGGGCTGGGACCTACAGTTTTCCGAGGAATCTTGTCCAAGGAACCGAACACCGGTGGGTGGAAAAGGGTCAAGGGTTCTAATTGGAATCGGGTCCGGCACATTGCCTTTACATGAATCTCTGCAGAACCTTCAGGACAACACACGGATTCACACAAGCGCAGAACGTTGACAATTGCCAAGAACAAGAACATGGAGGAGGAGGAGGAATTGTGCAAGGGTTTCATTGGGAAGGGTGGCCGCCGGAGGCGGCGCTGTAATTCCAAGAACCAGAACACGATCCTCGTAAGCTGATGCTAATCAACCAATCAAATTTGAATGACAAAACTGCAATAAACGTTATTCTAAATCGAGGGCGGACTGGGGCGGTGCACCCTCATGGGCGATAGGACTCGCGTTTTTCGATAATCCAAGGTATGCGCCCTTTGAGAGGACCCAGTCCGCCCCTGTTCGAAATATTTTAATAAAATTGAACAGACGATGAAACTCTTTAATATGGCGGACATATTTATTGGCCGCTACATTCTGAACATCCAAATTTGTGTATTTTATTTGAAGTACATCCATAACTTGCGGCTAATCAGACATTTCTGCCTTGTCGTAGGTTCCTACAGGTGCTGTTGGGAGAAGGATGCTATCCAGAGGTACTGCCATTTCCTACAGATTAGTATCAGTGGGTCCTGAACGTCTGCTCGCGTGTTCCACTTCACTTCGTTAGACCATTTCTGCCATTGCTTAATAAAAAACAACCATAATCTCGCATTTTTATTGACATACAACCATTTCTCCATACCGTTTGTATTTGTGATAAGTAAAATGATTCATAAGCAGTTAAGTATAGTTTCCGATGCGAAGGAATACACCATACTTTTCATTTCTCCTCTTTTAGCCCAGTTTACTTACATGCGTTACCCAACGAGTGCCACCGCTGTGTATTCCTATATTGCAGGCATTTATTTCTAGATAAAAGGTATTTAATACAAGGTCCCAAACTTGTATCAGCGTTCTCGGTATACAGATTCAAGCCATGAAAGAAAATCTTCAAGCATTGAAAAAAGACTCAAGTAAAATAATAAAACGGTTTGAAAAAAAAATTGAAAATTGTCTTTTCATCCTATATATCATTTATAAATCACAAGCCACAACACTTTATCACACTCACTTTGATCAAGCATACTGAATCTCTTCTGTGAAGGTAAAATACTAATATTATATATGTTATTTATCCATTGTTTTGCACAAATTTCCATAATTTGGTGATTCCTAGGAACACATGTACCGGATTATGCAAAATAGCCGCAAAGGATAAATACCACCACCTACACCATTCTCAATTATTTCACTTGAAACCCTTTCCTTGCTTTTGCAGAAAGCTTGGGTGAAGGTAGCGCTAAAGATTCATGTTTATTATCCACATCATATTCATTAATCCACGTTTAGAAACGCATGAATCCTCTTTTCATGTTATGGGTGTATGTCTTCTGAACACACTGGACATCTTTTGTTTACAGAAAACAAGCGTCTCGAGTGTTTGCTTTCCGGAACAGAGTACCTCCTTTGTGTGTTCCAATGTTCCTAAAAACATTGGTAAAACATCGCCGACAGTTCCAAACCAATCTACAAATTTTGTAACTCTCTCCCATAACTGCTACTTAGCCAGCCAGCAAACAACAACTAACATCCAGCCACAGAAAAGTACTTACTGTTTTTATATTTATCGCTTATTCTATGTTTAGTTGTCCAAATAGTGATAAATGAGCTATTTAGATTTTCTTAATTATTTATTGGAGGGCTTCTGGCTTAAAAATGTAGTAAGAGACGGTGTTGCGATAAAAGGGTTGAGAACCACTGTTCTAAGCAAAAATCTCTCAAAATAGATCCCAAAGGAAAACAAGCGATTTTGGAAATGATATACGAAAGTCCATCTAAAGTGTCGTCAGCGCCGGATTAAAGCTTCGTGAAGCCCTAGACAAATATTTTCCAGAGCCTTTGTAGTATAAATTAAGCCTCCGTGTAATTGCAGTAGGACTGTATATAACAAGGGGGCTTTGAGCCAACGAAGATGCTCATACATACGATCTATCACTAAATCCATACTGGGATTTAAATTTTAAAAAATATAGTCGGTGCAGGTAACATATTTGCATACAACATGCTGTGAAACAGGAAATTCTGAAATTCGCTGTGAAACGTTGGAAATTCGCACGCTGCGATAAAAATACCACCCTGATGATAAAGATCCGATTGAAAATGATCTTGAAATAGAGTTGAGTTTTCGCCCGGGTGAAAAGCCTTTAGAAAAGCGGGTCTAGACATTTGTCTTGTCTATTCGATAATTCGCCCTGAGTGTTGGTCGGGTTTACATAAGTATGTCTAAAAGTTACCAATTTGGAGATTATTATCCATCAGATTTGGTGGTTGCATGCATGCACCTATCAGTGTCTCAAAGCATGCCATTGAGTATGCACCAAAGTCACTGTGGAAATCGAGACAAGCGTCCAAATTGCGTATCTTTTCTTCCAATAATATTGAGTACCACTTAATTCGTATGTTTGATGTTTGTTCGGTTTGTTGTGTGTATGTGTGGACTACCCAACACCCAACTTGCACCCGTAGCAAGAAACTTGGTGTCTTTGTACATTTACACATCCAATGTCAATAAAAAGCCCTACGTTGTCCTAAACCTCCTCATGAACCGCAAAGTTCAGAAACCCAGTTTTCAAAACCCCATAAATTATTCTAAAACATTCTTAAACTACTGTTATTTACTACCATCGCATGCGTCTCGTCCACGCCCTGTTGTCGTCCGGTCCCCTGAAGTCTCTCCTTACACTTTCTATTTTGAACTGCATCCTTTGTTGATCCAACCAGTTTTTGATTCCATCATCATGATCTGCCGCAATTTTTTTCCCTTCTTTCGATTTCGTGACGTCCAATTAGGATTGTATACCACCTGGCTTCTTCTTCCTCTTTTGAAATCAAGTATGTTGTTAACTGAAGATCTTCGCTTTGAGAATGGCCCAAATCTTTCGACCACTCCCGCTACAATACCACCTGATCTCTTCTCTTTCTCTTCTATCCCATCTGATGACTTGTGTCAGAAAGCCCGTAAAATAGCAGAAGAACGTGTTTCCTAATTGTTTCAGGATTTTCTAAGCATCTCCCACATGGCGCTTCTTATGCTCTATAAATACCTTAATTAAGAACACTATAGCATAATCCTTAAATCTACTTATTCCTTGTGCTTATATCTTTATTAAATCTGCTTATATCAAATCCACATCCTTCACACGTGCGAGTCAACTTGACGTATGGATGAGAGTTACCTCTGTATTTCAAAGTTCTTACCTCCAAACACTGTGTAGAGCGACTCATATAAGTCATTATCATGTTTAAATATAATTCTTAAGATTCTTTAAGATTATCACAGATCCTCACATATAGCATCGTGAACCCACGAAACGATATTCTTACTAACTTATATAGCTTTTATGGTTCTCCCTTACGTTTCTTCCACATTTGTAAGGCATCCAGTGCGTCTCTTGTTCCGTGGGGAAGACCCACGCTAAAGTTATTTTTAAGCATATATATGAGTGCTTATTCCAAACAAGCTTGTAGCTTAATCTATAGCATGCACGAGATATGAATGCATAGCTGCTTTTACAGTACAGTGACGACATTTGTAGAGTGGTAATTGTAATCGAGACATGAAATTCATATAAAACTTCTTATTTTAAAAATTACTTTCTATCCATAAAATTTCAACCGCCATCTGCTCCAACTGATGACCTCTATATAAAATATAATTTGTACAGATTGAGTCATGAGTTATTACATTTGCGACGACGCGAAAAACCAAGTAAAATAATATAGTATTGTACTGTTCATGTGAATATAGGGTACAATTACTTGTATATACCGTACTGTTATAGAATGTAACACACTGCAATGAATGATACAGAAAATATGCGTCCCTATTGAATATATATATATATCACACAAGATTGAATATATATATTTCACACAAGGATTGGAATAATATACTTTAAAATCTATATTTTCCAAACAATTTACCTATAAAAATATTTTGGGGAAATTTAGATCCGATAAAGTGTTACCAAATTAAAGAAAACAGTGATTCCAATTTTTATTCTTTCAAAAACAAAAACTGTTAGTTTTTAGTCCTCCTTATGCCACATTTGATCGATGGTTATCCCTATTTTTTACACACTTTTTTTTTTTTTGGAGATACCTGCTCTCATTCTGCAGATGAATGGTTTGAAAAATATTTTTTGACGGTTTTGGCCCCTTTTCTTAGTTCAAACTAGCTATTTTTGGCTACTGAGGCTTAGTAACAAGAAAGGAGCAAGACGGAGCAACCAATAATAGAACCCGGGACATATCCTACCACGTCTCTCGCTCTCTCTCCGGAAGTTTGTCTTGTTGCCAAATCAGAAAAAAGAAACTATAATTACGTGCTGCAGAGTCATACCGGAAAAATCCGGACACTTCTCCCCAATTACACCATCTTAGAGCGAATCAATAAACTGGAATCCCTTACTTACGCATGAAATTCTTATCCAATCAGGGTCTTTCTATTTGTTTTTTAATCCAGTCAAATAGAGCAAATGAAATGGCCCTCTTTTATTTCACTAATACCTTTGTAACGTATCTCTATCTGCCGTTTCGCCTCACGAAACACGGGGGAACCGGCGTAATTTGCCCGAGGCTATAGTGCACCATCGTTGTATTTGCTATCATTATAAATATCACTCTTTTGTGCTTATTATTTGGGCTATTCTCTCTCATTATTATCGCTTGATTGCATATAAATTGAAAAGAAAGTCTAAACCAGATTTTCATTAGTAAATGCGGTCACTAATGTTTTACGGTAAAATCTCTGCTTTGTGGACGTCTCGGGAAGTATCCGTCCGCTATTCCGGAGGGTTGGGATATACTAGAGTTGTCTAACTTTTGTGGGCAGCAGGCCACTTAAAAGAACTTCACAGATCTCACGGGCCAGCAGTTTCAGCGAGTTTTGTAAAAAAAAAAAAAATTTCAGAGTTTTTTCCCGATTATTTATTCGTTCACTAAGCACAGGGCTCACCCATGCAGTTTTTCCCGATTTCTGAAGAAAAAATCTAAAACTTTTTTTTTTTTTAATTTCAAATAGTTGTAGGCGGGACGGAGTATGGCCCGCGGGCTGTATGTTGGACAACCCTGGGATATATCAAGTATTGGAACTGGGAGTTGGGAAAGTGTTCGTTTCATAGAGGTGTCCGCTACTCGAGAGTATTCGTTATGGAGAGAGTTTACTGTACATAACTATCAGATAGTGCCAGCGACTTCGTTTTTTCACTAATTTTGAAAATTTAAACACAGTAGAATCTTTATCTCGAACCTGTCTATTTCAAAAACCTCTATATCTTGAAATTTAGGTTGAATATTAGGTTTTTTTCAGCTTATGTGCATTGAGCACATTATTATTTATTTTACATAGTACATATCTTGCACATTATGTATATCTCTCTATCTCGTATTTCTTTTTTCGTTCCCGCAAGATTTTAAGGTAGTCAAGTTCCGCTGTATTACAGAAACACTCTGAATAAGCACACTGTATGTAAAATTAACAATATTTTTAATGCATGTGTGAGATTTTACAAAGGAAAAAGTTATTAATTTGCAAATGCTGAATTAATACGGTAAAAATTAAATAACAGGTACCTTTTAGCCTTAATTTTTCTTTTCTTTCCTCCTCATGTCATTTTTCTTTGGCTTTATTTTCAACCTTTTCCTCTCTTCTTCTTTTATATAAATTATAAAATGCCTATCACCGCCAACTTCATTGCAGTCCAAGTGATCTAACAATAACTTAACTGAATTTGAATATTATGACCACAACACAGTGGCGTATTAAAAGGGGGATTAGAACTCAAGCTCCCCCCCTCCCATTTGACAGCAAGACGCATTATTTCCTTTAACGTCATATATATGACATGATCTGTCATAGCCTCATCCACCATAATTTTTGAACTGTCACGGCATCATTCACTGTTGCCAAACCCGAAACAGATCGTCTATAAATCGTTGACTTGTAATAACGTAATTGTGTGTGTAATTGTAATAGTGTAAAACTTGTAATGTCGTACTGAAATATGAAACTTAATTGATATTTACAGTACTCGTTCTATTTTATGTATAGATCATATGAGACAGGACCGATCACTAAACAGGACCTCTACACTGCCCATAATTTTCCCTCTTCGTAAGTCAAATCCAACGTCGCGGAACTGTACAGCGCTTAGCATAACGTCCACAGTATCAACTCCGGGTAATTTAAATTTAATATTTAAGTCTTGCGATTTCTTGGTGAAGTGAAATTCAAAATCTTTTTTTTTTTTTTCCCTGAAAGAAACAGACTAAGTATAAGGAAGGAAAAAATGGCTGACCTTTCGTTTGGCAGAGGACGATGGAAAGACGTCGAAGTTGGCCGATGACGATGCATCCACGTCCGAGTCGTCCACTTCGATGCCTTCATCGGTCCCGGTGCTTGATCCTGGGACTCCGGGACCCAGCGGCGAAGATGAGGAATCGCCGGCGACGACGAGTAAATGGTTCGGCGGAGACGGAGTGGCCCTTGTCGAGCCGCTACTTCCCCCTGACGAAGAGTAACTGGAAGCCCCTGAGCTGCTACCGCTACTGGCTAGCGCTGGCCCCCATCCTCTATATAGACTGATTCCTAAAATATGGAAAGAAAAAATTAAATTTATGAAATATTATCTTTTTCACGAGATTAATAGTTTTCGATTTCTGCAAAATATCAAAATATTTTATTTTATTAATTCGACATATTAATCAAATCGTTTATCCAAATTAACATCTGATTAAATTTTGTATCTGTTATTAATATCTGCTTAAATTTTGTATCTGTTATTAATATCTGCTATAGTTTGTTTATAAACATATTGCATATAAACCATTTCCAAAACTGAATATTTTTTAAACATTTTCGTCAGATATGTAGATTATAAGCATTAGAAATATAACACGATTTGATATATCGAAGTGAATTCCACGATTTAATACATTCAAATGAATTATATAATATAATATATGGAAGAAAAGATCATACGATATAAGATATCAGAGAAAAAATCACGATACGATGTACCATAATAAATTTGGCGACATAACACATAAAATGATAAATCATACGATATATCACAATAAATCGCACAATATGATAACTTATATGAATCTTACGATATGACAAATCAAAATTAATGGTACAACAAATAAAACTGAATCGTACGATATAATAAATCAAAATGAATCGTACGATATGACGAATCAAAATGAATCGCACATTGAAAGATACAACCCCCATCGCTATCAATTAAATATTAACCATATAAGTCATATTTCGATTAAAGATGTGTGAAGAGTCAGTGAGTTGCATAAAAAGAAATTATTCACCACGAAGTGAATCAGAATTACAACTGACTCACTGAAAAGAGTTATGAAAGTGACTTCCGATGGATTTAGCAAGGATTGCCTAAGCTGAACCTATTTAGCTAATAAAAATATACATTTAGATATTGTAAGATATTATTACCCTTTATGTTGACCATTATTTGACAATTGTGTTAGCCCTGAGAAGGGTAATATCTTACGACCTTATAATATAATAACTTTCGTCACCCACGTTTAAGTAGCTCAAACTAGAGCTTTTTTTATATTTGGAGAGAAAAAGAGGCGCCGTCCTCATCCTGGATTCGAACCAGGGTCCCCGCGTAGGGGACCCTGGTTCGAATCCAGGATGAGGACGGCGCTTCTTTTTCTCCAAAATTACATAAGCTCTAGTTTGAGCTAATTAAACGTGGGTGGCAAAAATTATTGTATAATAAATTCCCCCACGAAAACTCACAAAAATCTCGCCCCGGAGGCTTTTCTGTGTTGACCATATTTGGCAATTGTGTTATCCCTGTGAAGGGTAATAATATCTTACATCCTTATATACGTGGAAAGAGTGCTTCGTTCCTGTCCTCCACGGCCTAGCGGTTAAGGCACTCTGGGCTCAATGTAGAGACCCTAGATCGACTCTAAGTCGGGGGCAATGCCTCCTTTTTCTCCTATAACAAAAGGCTCTAGTTTGAACTAAAAACGTGGGTGTCGGAATTATTAAGTATTTAGATATTTATAATTGCCATAGCTAATATTATTTAAATTATTTTACATATTTAATATATATATAACATTCAAACATAAATATTTCTTAAACATTTGAAGTGTATGTGTGAATTCCTAAAAAAGGTTAATTTGCAAAAGAATAGGGAATACTGAGCTCAAAGTCCACCTTGTCTTCCTCCTGTACTCCCCAAGGTTGCTCCATTAGCCTCCCCCACCACGCTTATGGACTGGCCTGATTTCACAAGCAGTAGCACTCGCGCCCTCCGATGATCCAAGGCATGCGCCCTTTGGGAGTACCCAGTCCGCCCCTGCCCTCCCCTATTTGGCTGCTGAAGAATCAGTGAATCACTGAGTCAGTTACAAATGTGCTAATTTCCAAACATCCTCTAATTACAAACATAATTTCCTGCCCATCTTTAAATTTCAATACTTGAACTTTCCATTCTTTTCCCCTCTCATTTACAATATAGAATCAATATTTAATATAGTTTTATGTTATTGGTTAACACTAGCAAAATTTTCTGTTGTTGGTTCTTTTCCTTTTGACATAATCCTTTTACTTGTATCTGGATTTCGATGCCCGTGTAGCTGATGGCAGATTGATTTTCTATATTGCCCTTGACAGGTCTTTCTTGACATGACATCAGCAAATGGTGAACATTCTGTAACCATATACGAAAATGACTACTTGCTCTTTGACATTCAATTCTCAATGGTTTTTTTTATCCGGTTAAGATAACACGTTCCAACACAGATGGGGAAAAAAAGTGGGGAAATGCTTATTTTCAGACACTCTGTCATAGGAACGCTAAGCAATTAAATATCAAGGAAGTCAGTGTTTCCTGGAAAAGGGAAAACGTGGGTCTTTTCTCCCGCTTTCAGATTGAAAAAAGGAAATAAATTATAATGTGTTCGTAATATGTACTTAATTCAATTACGATATGTGTTATTATTTTCAATGCTACTTTACTTATGAATTTCAATCAAATTTGTAAATTTCATGTTTTAAAATTTTACAATAATACGAAATCAATGATAATTTCTGTAGCTAAGTTTTATATTCTTTCCTTCATTCAAGCAACAGAGGAGAAAAAGCGTGTCTCTGGACGAAAGAAAATCTAGGCTTTCAAATAAATCATTTTTACGACTAAGAATTTTCCATTCCACTCGCTCGACATTTCTGTAAGAACCGTGGTATCCATTTTAGATATAAACGTTTAAACAGTCCCAAGACAATCAAAACAACCATTGCACTCAAATGCATACATTGAGGTAGCAGTATATGGATTAGCTCAACATGAAGCAGCTATCCAATTTAAAATTTGCTAGAGATTTTCACGAAATTTTAAAATACAAATAAAAAAAGAAAGGAAGAAGCGCTATGAAATGTCTTATATTTCATCAATGTGGTTGGTCCCCAAGAGAGTGCAGATCATTTAAAACATTTCACAATGGCAAACACGAACACAATAGCGATTGCAGCAGTAACGCATCACAAAAACACAATAGAAGCTGGTAACCCTCTACCTCCACGGTGTCAGCCGTAATGGTAGGTTAGTCTGGCGATTTTACTTATACCAGACGTCTAATAGTACACGAAATGCTTTCGTCGAATCGTTAATTTAGCCGTCATTTGAATAGAAGAAATGAAAATGATGAGTTAATGACGCAGCTTCCCCTAGCGGTCAAATCATAAAGCGAACATCATGGAAAAGGTAAATCGTCCCGACAGAAAAAAAGGGGGAAGCCAAAAGAGGTTAGCAGCTAGGACTAGATCACTGTCTGATTAATCTACGGTTCAGACATCCAGCATCGAACCAAGGAGGCGGGAGATGCCTCATTACCAATCAGAAAAGTGCCCCCCGGCAACGTTTTAACGAAGCCCACTCATACTGTAAAATAACTCATTGTCTTCAGCTGGATTCGAAGACAATGAATATACGGCTATTAACCATGCCGCTAGACGGCCTCATTTCAGGCAGATTTGTCTCTGCGATAGCATGGTACTACGGCCCGTCGTGCATGGTACCGGGACCAGGTGCTACAAGCGATGGTCAAGAGGTAGTGTTGACAAATAAAGCAGCTGTCCTCCTCTTCCAATTGGCCATTTCCTCAATTCAAACGACTCCTATTGGTCACAATTGGCCATCTCGTGATTCCTCCTATCAAGCGAAACGCTATGTAAATAGGAAAGAGTCTTCCAGCAGGTCCGTTTGCAATTTCTTGCTGCGCATTTATCGACTAACCAATCTAAATAAGCCGTTGTCCTAAAATCCAGCACACGTCCAGCTCACCTCACGTAGGCTTGCTCCATTCAGGCATTCAGCACCGATTTTCCGGAATCGTCAGATTCGATCAAACGGGCTAAATCAACCATTACACAATGAATGCTGACTGTTCCTTCGTATCCACATTCACTTTTCCTTGTTTTTCGGGTGAGAGAAATGGCAGGCTTGCACACAATACGCAAGCAATCACATGACTTACCGCAGATAGTCATTAATTGCGATAAGATAGCTGGAGCAAGCGCAATCTTATACGAAATCATAAAAACGACACCACATTAAAAAGCTATCTAGGCAGTAATTATAAAAGCATAAATATTGAAAATGGGATAAACGCACGGCAATGATGATTGCGTGTTCGTGTGTTAATTTGAAATGCGTGCATATATTTTGTTTTATGATCTGAAAAAAAAACAACAAAAAAAAAACAACTACACGTTTGTGCATGCCTTTCGGGTACGGATTTGAGACATGGCCCCAGATTAACCTTTTAATTCATTGTTGATATATTTTTTTAATATTGTTGAGAGAATGTTAAAAATATTATTAAAAGAAATAGCCGAAAACGTAATAATCTTCTTCACGCTTTCCCCCCTTACAGATGCTTTTTCTGCAGTGACGTTTGTGGAGCGTGGAAAGCAACGCCCAGGGGCAAGCGCTGCTTGTAAAGTCAAGCGTCCGTCATATCAAATTGATGAAATCGAACGTCAGCCATATCAAAGTGATGAAATCGAGCGTCAGGCATATCAAAGTGATGAAATCAAGCGTCAGGCATATCAAATTGATAAAATAAGCTTCTCGAGCGAAAATAAAAACCCTGTTTTCTTTTTAAAACAGGTGAATACGTTTTTAAAACGGCATAGTATCTTCAAAAAGTTGTTCTTAAAAAACTGCTTTCAATATTTTTCTCCTTAACAATCGTTGTTTATTTGGCTATAATTTTTAAACTTTGATGACCAAATATTGCAGTCAAACATACGAAAAGGCAAGCTATTCGTTAAAAATTAAGAATGCTCACATCAAATTATACATAACATCACAAGTTAAGTCACTTCTCAAAAAGTCTTCGGAGATTTAATTTGTATAGCATTTTTAAAAATTTTAGTGGAATTTAAATATCAAGATTGTTTTCAAAAACCATTGCCTATATACGAATAAAAGTAAATTGAAACCTTCGGTAAAAATCGGAGATGACAGAGATTTATCAATCAATATGAAATCTTTAATAGTAATTAAATTCCTGTACATATGGACTATTTCATCCCATTCGGAATAATTGTTCTACTGCCAGAGACGTTTCTACAAATTCACGGTCTAATTTTCTTATGTATTTATACCTTATATCTGTAACCGCCGTTTGTAACACTTTTTTCATTGTACGTTGTGTTGTATCAGTTGCCGTTCTGATGAAAATAGCCTAGGGCTATCGAAACAACCGCAAAACGTTTAATTATAAAATGTCCATTATGTTAATCTATTATCCGTCAGGTTATTACTGAACAGCGCCATCATTAAATTAAATCGTCCTATACATACGTTTCTGAACCAGGGGCGGACACAGACTTTCATTTTTGGGGGGTAAGGGGAGGGTCAAGGACAGAATTTGCCATGGCCTTGGAATATAACCCTACATTTACCATGGAAATTGGAATTTTTTCCATGAAAAAATATATTTCAGGGGTTATGACCCCTGTGTCTTCGCTTGTTTTCAACTTCAGCGCAGTATCAATACACAACGGCGCAGTGGCGCCAAATTGAAGAAATATTGGAGGGGCATACGCGTACGCAGGAGGTTCATAGGAGGGACCCGTATCGAGAGGGGGGGTCTTAGGGAACAGCCCCCTCCCCCCCCGAAACTAAATTTTTAATGGGACTTGGCTACGGCCTTGCATGCTGTGATTGTATCGATACATGCTGTAAAAATTTTTGACCCCCCCCCGAAATTAAATCTTGGCTACGGTCTTGGGCTATAGGTTCAACTCGTAGGGAAATTACTGAGCTACAACTCCATATAGGGTCATTTCATGTCAAACCACCGAACATTATTGACCTGACCTCTTTAAATTTCCCTGAAACTTCGTAGAATTGACGACCCCGTGGATTCTTGAAAATATCCCAAGTTTTAACTTCATCCGTCAAATAAATCAAATAAATATGGTCAAAGGTCAAGGGTCACTGAAATGGGCCTGTTTTGGATTATCATGCTTTACAAAATTGACAATTTTTTTCGTTTTTAATCTACAAAGATAAAGGAGGTCACATTTGAATGAATTTTTAAAGATCTTTCTAAATATGTAACAAAAGTAAGTATTATAAGCAGAATTATTTTAAATAAATTGAAAAGAAAAGTTTGACCTTGAAGTTTTCAAAATAGGGTCATTTTATTTTTTT
>QLNU02014176.1:12331439-12348342 GCA_006491805.2 Dysdera silvatica
GTAGTATATCTGAATCTTCGTAATATACTACATATGAAAGCAAAAAGACTACGTGACGGGTTAGTAGTTTATATTTAGTCACGTATTTTCTTGGCGAGTTGAACGCATTTGTTCGCAGGGAAGTAGAACACTTTGAGTTGAGAAGCAGCAATCGTATGGATTGCCGACTTATCCCCCCCCACTAAGACACGGTCCATTTACGCCGGGTTGGCGTGCGTTTAACATTGAAATGAGAAATTGTCATATAGCGTTTCAAACTTAACGTTATGCGAAACAGATATGCGAATTAAGGAAGTTACCTTATTTTTCGTTTAAAGTTACCATAATTTTCGTTCAAGTTACCTTTATTTTTTCGTTTCTACGACTAAGTGGTGATTAGTTTGGACATACAGTCGAATCTCATTAACGCGAACTACTTTTAAAACGAACTGTTTCATGAATTCTTGTCCAATTGCAATAGGAATTTTCTTTTCTTCACGAATACGGCTAACACGAATTAATAAGCAATGCTTCTTGGAAATTTTCCTCTGCTTAACACGAAGAAAACGGGCTTCTTCAAGTCCCTGCATGCACTTCTTTCAGAATCCTTTTTTACTTCGAAACAGAGGGTTCTAAAGACGACCAAAATAACGTTTTTTACAGGGGAATATCTTTTGTTCTGATAGCCCTAGAGCAGCGTTTCTCAACCTGGGGGTCGCGACCCTTTGCTATGCAAGGGGATTGTGAAATTAGCTTACAACTTTACACGTAAACAATAATGAAATCATTTTATGAGAAAAAATCAATTATTTTAAACATTTTACTTACAGTTATGAGTACAAACGTAAAGAAAATTAATGATATGGTTGAGTTTATTTTTCATTTAAAAATTTCTCCATACGTAAATCCGTGTTAGAAACACACGAAAGCAAATCGTTTTCAAACGATAAAAGATGATTCCGATATTTACAAATCCAGTTGGAACCAGTAAATAGCTCATGTTTGTACACTTCATACGTGCATGTTTATACCGTCGTAATCAGCACAGCTAAATAGTTTAAACTAGGTTTTATTTCGTTGGGGTGTCGTGAAATATTGTGTGTGTGTGTTTATATTTATTTATTTACGGGGTCATGGAGCTCGAAGGGTTGAGAACCACTGCCCCAGAGAGTTGGGATGACAAGTATAGAAGATTTCACTGTTTCACTTCCAACAAGCCCATAAATGCACGCTATGCACCAGACAAAGTGGCGTACGTTTTGGCGTGTATTTGATGCAGAACAACTTTATGCCAGATTTCTTCAACGTTAAATGCCAAAATAAATCGCAAGGCGCAGAAGAAGTCTTTGAGTTTAGAAAAAAACCCCAACTAGAAATTCCAAATAATGCAGAATTGAACAAAGCAAAAATTGCTATAAAATTCGGAATTGCAAAGAGCACTTCATAGATGATTTGAAAAAAATCGAAGCTGCGCTTGTGTATATAAATAATTAATCAGTTTACATAATAATATCTAATATGAAGAGCCAAACAAGGACTTTTCGAATCATCTAGTGTATGTATAATTGTATAGCATAATAATAAAATATATGCAATAATGGCAAAAAAATATATATATATAATTTTTAAAATTATATGTTATATATATATATACAGTGAAAATCGTTTATAACGACCAACCGCATATAACGACGGAATTTTTACAAGAAGTTTGGTTTGCTATTCTACTCCATACTAAATGTATCGGTTATAACGACGCGATTTGACAGTAATGCATCAGAACCACGTGGGTTCGAAATAACGCTAGAATCACACTTGTGTTATTAAAATTTAAGCGTTATTTTAATCTTGTTTATTTACAAATGTCCGACGAATTTTTATTACTGCTAAACCTGAACATTGAAAAAAAAAATGAGCTTATAAAAAGTGGGATTTATTAATTGGATATCACGAGGGTAATAGCCTTCAGCGGTCCATTTTATTTTTTCAGCCTAGGGCTCATGAAACTTTTAAACCGGCACTGTTCGGAAATCATTGGTATAATATAATAAATATTTTTAATACATTTGTTTTCTACATTATATACTTTAGTAGTATTTTCTACAATTTTCTAATTTCGGAAACTAAAAAAGTATGTATTTAGTGTGGCTATAAATATAATTTAAACGGAAACTAAATTCATTATAATTAAATATATTTAATTTTTAAACCAAAAGTTTAATACTTTTTACCATTAAAATTATTTATAAACCCTAAAATGTATACTGTGATTTTAAAAAGATATTGTTTACAACGACTATCGGTTATAACGACCGAATTTGCACGGTCCCTTGGAGGTCGTTATAACCGATTTTCGCTGTATATACACTCTACATACATATGGTAACCCCAGAGGTGGGGTAAATAACTTAATATGATCCCTCATTTCCGGATAACACACACCGATTTTTTGTCCCCCTTGGTGGTCGCATTAACGGGGTTCAGTTGTATACAGTAAAATTTTTCTATAACGATGTTATAGGAACCGAGAAAGGAAAAATATATCGTTACAGACAAGGTCGAACCTGATATGTAGGGATTGCAGAAAAAAAATTATGACGATATCAATGTAAACACAATTCACTGTGGTGTCCTTAAAAATATTTGTGCAACACCACCCAAACTGCGCGAACGCACAAAATAAGTTTTTATTTAAACAAATATAATTTTTCATTGATTTATGACTTTGTATGTTCATTATTTTTCCCCATTTCCGTTCCCGATTTTATTTGGATCGTGATTGGCACTAAAATGGCATCACTGCACAGTGGACGGGGTAAAAAAAAATCCCATCACATAAACAACGCAGTGGCGTCAAACGACCTCGCAAACTCTTTTTAAACAAGATAAGATTTTTGTTACACACGTGCATAACATATCGGACTCATTTTGTTGTGGAGAGGGGTATATTAATTTTTTTTTATATATATTTTACGGAGAGCAAGAAACGCGATGGGTTTTATAATATATGGGGCGGGGGTATAAATTAAATTACTTAAATTTTATTTTTGAGATTAAGGAAGATTAAATAAATGGTGAACACGTTGTGTTTATAATATAACTGTCCCTTCATAATTAGTTTAAAAGTAATCATGAAAGGAAAACTATTCAGCTGACCCCGGATTTCGGTCTCTTTTCCTAAAAACGATCAAATGATTGATTGTTTGGCTTTTTTATGGCGCAAGAGCATCTGGGCTATACTGCGTCACGATCAAAAGAGGGAGGCAGAATCGAATAATATTTACAATGTGTGAATTTTTGTGTCTCACGGTATACTATGTAGAAATTTTATGAGATGAAGAAATATGTTATTATGTAAGATGGTGTAATTAACATGAATAATTAAAAAGTATAATTTTCATAAATTTTTGCGACACAACAATTTCCTCTCCCCGCTCCCCAAAAAAGATGCGAGGAGTGGGGAGCGGGGAGGAAGAGTCCCGTGGTGCGATTGTCAAAATAAAACGAAAGCGCAGTAACTCCAGATGAGCTAAAGAAACTGACAGATGACCGACAGTTCGTGCTAAATTTAGAATAATGGGAAGTTATCAAACGCTTCATTCCTAAAATAAATAAATAAATAAATAAATAAATTTACTTTAAAAAAAAAAAAAGCTGACACCACTGGCGTCACACCCTCTTATTGGATATCGACACATGTATTTAATTCTAGATCACATGGTCTTTTCTAAAGTCACTTGAGACCCACATAATATTTAATTTTTTTACGTCCCTAAACGACATGCTAAGGCATGTTTTTAATAAAAAATGCAACTAATTCTCAAATTTTCTGTGCAAAATTTGGCAAATTTTAAATTTGTAAGCTCGGCTAGTAGATGGTTAAAACGGATGACAGGAAGTTCATCTAGCTGCAAATCAATTTCAGATTAAGGTTGGTAAAATCGAAGACGGAATCCGGGGGGGCCCCCTCCCCCCATGATCCGCCTTTGTTTAGTTCAAGTATTGCTGGTACAGTAGTGCGGCCATAGGCGTAGGCAGAATGTTCGTGAGGTGGGGGGGTTATAGATTCAATGGTGGGGTTACAAAGCTACAACTCTTATGTTAAATATGCAAAATTTCATTGCGATGGGGAGGGGGCTACAACCCCCAAAACCACCCCCTGGCTAGGCCTATGAGTGCGGCCCGCGAGCTAACAAAAATAAACAAAATTGGCCCTTGGACTGAAATAGGTCGAAGACCCCCTGATTTAATTGTTCTAGAAGCGTCTTCAAAATTATTAGATCAAGAAATATAGGCCTAGATATACGTTGTTTGGTCAGATGACGAAACCAAACGAAAAGCGGCGAGAATTGGCGGGGATAGAGGAAGAGAGAGAGTTCGCCAAAATATCTCTTGAGAGCTCCGTGACACTTTCTTTAAACTTTATGATCGGGCATCTTACAAAGAGAACTTAGGATCAGTCCCTCCATTGTTGCCCTACTAGCCATTTTACGATCGTTTCTCTCTACTCGACAACAAAAAACGGCAGCACTAAAATCTAATAATGAAAAGCTACGTATTATGGTATTTCCCTTCTCTCTTGCTTCCTGGGAGATTCAGAAATTTACAAGAAGGGGAAGGGAGCAGCGATTCTATGGAACAAAATGGACGTGCCTTGGTATGGTGAATGGGGGTGTTTAATGTGCAACGGAGGGCTTTAGAAATGAATTCAATGGAGTACTAAGAAATATCGATAGTATAATGAAACAAATAAACAGTCTGAAAAGGAAAAAAAAAACCGTAAAACATGCAAATTTACTGCACATAGCTTTTAGATAAACCAGCGGTTCCCAACCTGGTGGTCGCCGCAATTATTTTTATAAGGAATTTCATACCAAATGTTTCCAACGCTTTTACAACAACATGGCTACACACATTGCAATATTTTACTAATGGTTGTTAACTTTATATCTGTAATATATATGATTAATATACATAATTAACAATATATATAATTAATATAATATAATTTTCTATTTAATGTGTTTTCTTTACTTTGTTAAAAATGCTTTTATTATACAAATGTGTCGGCGGCAAACAGAAGGGGGGGTTGCGGATCTTTTGGTTACTATAAAAGGGGGTCGCGGATTACTTGGTTACTATAAAAGTGGGTCGCGGCTTGAAAAGGGTTGGGAACCACTGGAATAGATGATAAACTCTGCCATTACCAATTTTCTTCCAAGGTCCAAAGAAAAACTTCGTTATACAGAAAAATACGGCCATAGATATATGTGTAACCCTACGGAACGCTGACCTGTGCAGCAAAAGACAGTCATTGTAAATAGTCATCAGAATATAATATTATAAATATCATCAACAGAATATATTATCATTATAAATGTCACTATTAGAATATAAAATTGTTATAAATATCATCATCAGAAATAATCGTGAATTAGAACGATTTTGCTAAGAGGGTTTACTGTATATGAATATTAATTTGTCACAGACAAATTTATTAGTGATCGTTAGTTTATTACCTTTTATTGTTATTTTTATATCATCATCATCATCATTGTATTCAACCTTTATCTTTCCTCTGCTGGATGAATGTTATTTTCAAATGCTTTCCCTACGTCTATCCTGAGCAATTCGTTTCCATATCACCCCAAACCGTTTTCTTATTTCATCCACCCATCTAGTCATAACATCCCATCCAGTTACAACATTCTAGTCTATCTTCGGGCCCCTACTATTCAACTTCTCCATGAATGATATAATGATATCTTCTATCAACTCTTCACAAACTTATCTGCTTTGCTGACGATACTAATACCTTCTTTAAAAGCACTGAAAGCAACGCACTAATCTCTTTATATATATATATGTGTATGTGTGTGTATGTGTGTGTGTATTGCCAGTCCTCTCTTATGGATCAGAGACATGGAGTCTAACAGTTGGAGCAATACGAAAGTTACAGACAACGCAAAGGAGCATGGAGAGGTGCATGCTTGGAATAACTAGGAGAGATCGAAAAAGAAACACTTGGGTGAGAGAGCAAACTAGAGTAGAGGACATCATTGTTAAAGTAAAAGGACTGAAATGGCGATGGGCTGGGCATATTGCAAGAAGAACTGATCAACGATGGACAACAGAAATTCTGAACTGGATTCCAAGAGACCACCGAAGACCTAGAAAACGTCCTCAAACTAGATGGGTGGATGAAATAAGAAAACAGGTTGGGGTGACGTGGAAGCGAATTGCTCAGGATAGACTTGTGTGGAAAGCATTTGGAGAGACCTTCATCCAGCAGTGGATAGATAATGGTTGAATATGATGATGATATATATATATATATATAGTTAATACTAATATTAAATACTTTGATAAATTCTTTAAAAGTAACTGTCTAATACTCAATACCTCAAAGACTAAACGCCTTCTTTTTACCAAAAAATATATAGAGAGAGAGAGAGAGAGAGAGAGAGAGACAGACAGACAGAGATCCTAACCATTTTAATCTCAGTATAAATAATACGATGATTTCGTTCTCCCAAATTATAAACTTCTTCGGTGTAACTATTCAATCCAACCTTGAATGGGATACTCACATTAACAATATCTGTAAAATAATTAGTAGAAATATTGGATTGATTTCAAACGTTGGCTACTATTTATCCGACTCAATTCTTCTTGAATTTTACTACTCTATGATTTTTTCTTTTCTTTACTATTGCTATCAAATATGAGGAAACACTTCCATGTCTAATCTCATTAGACTTACCAGACTGCAAAAAAGATTACACCGCCTCCTAAATTATCTACCATTGTCTTCAAGAACTACTGAAATGGCTTATGATCATCAGATATTATTAATTGTAAATTATTTACGTACAAAACTTCCATCTTCATGTTTAATACTACATGAAATGGCACTCACTCTGATCTCATTTCATTACATTTTCCTGATCCTACCCATTTTACAAGAAATCTTACAATCTAATACCAGACTATTCACGAACGAAACTCAGACTTTCTCACATCCATTCCTTTGGCCTTAGTGTGTGTGGAATCTTTTTCCTAACTCACTTAAATCTATTTATTCTTTTGCTCAATATAAAACACTCATCCGCAGACATCTATTGGATAGAGAATTATAATATCACTACATTTTTCTCTATTTATACCTTCCATACTTTTACTAATCAACCAAGTCTTTCATCTTATTGTATTTAGTTATTTATTGCTTCCACCTATTATATCAAATTCTGGGCAGCAGGAGCTTTGTGAGATCCCAAAGTATTTACCCTTTGCTGCCAAAACAGATTAACCTAACTTATAAATTGTAAATCGTTATCACATCATATAAATTTGAATCCGTCAATCAATTTGAATTCGTCTGAATAAAGTTTGATTTAATTTTGATTTAAAGAGATCTACATGTGAAAACTTTTAGTTATCACATCTCAAAATTGCGTTGTTTAAAGGGAATTATATATTGTGTGTGCGCCTGCGCGCACGCACGCGCCCATTTGTTTCTTGTTTCTTTTTACTTGCAATTGTACTTGATGCTATCAAGACGATATTTTGCGATATAAATCATGAACATACGAAACGGACGTTCCTTCACAGTCCGTGGTCCTTTTGCTTTAAAAAAAAAACAAAAAAAAAGAAAAAAAAAGTCCTTTAGACATCCCTGTTCTAATGACAACAATCAGGGCAGAACCTGCGTAGAAACAACGGACTAACAACCGGTTCGGTTTCGATTCCCATTTTCTTTTGCTTTTGTAAAGAGAACCGAGTTTTTCAAGTTTTTCAATTTGAGAACATGAAGCGGGAGGAGCAATGGACAAAACACGCAGGCCGGCCTTGAAAAAAAAATAATAAAAGTTCCTTTTTTTTTGCGAACCGGTTCAACTTTCGGTTCTGGAACCGGCTCTTGTTAGTAAACAAGGAGAAACCCGAAAGAACGGGTATTACCGCGCCCGTTTTGTACAACCCATCGATCAGTGCAGGGTACACCGAACCCAATCGACCCGAGATACTCGAGGAAGTCCAACTGACGTTGTACGTGTATTTTTTTCGATTCGATTCTCAAAGGCGGATCACGACGCCTGTGGCGTTTCCCACAAACCCTGCCTTGGATTCGACGCTGAAATTAATCGCTACCAAATGAGGTCTGTCTCCCTCAGAAAATAATTACGGTTCGAAATGGTTACCATATGTGCGAGTAATTATAAATTAATACACATAAAGGAATTTTAATAATTTTAGTCCCCGGGAGATGGCGCCATAATCTTTAATTAAGGGAACTTTGTTTTTTCTGAATTTTAGTCGTCGTTTGGAATTGGGGCAAGGTTCCCCCAATAGGCGTACGCAGAAATTTCGTAAGGAGGGTTATAGGTTCAATTGGGGGGGATTACACAGCTGCAACATATATACTTCCTATTTAAATATACAAACATTTCATTATAATAGATGTGGTTACAACCCCATCAACACCCCCCCCTGGGCACGTCAACGGGTCCCCCCCCCTCCCTTTACAATTACATTCCCTTAGTGGCTTTCAATTTCGGTTAAAGATATGAGGATCGCCCAAATCATAAAACATAAGAATAATGGGCAGGTCGTGCCATTGACTCATGGTCTGGGATCCCTCAAGGCATTATCCCCAAAACAGGGCAAGGTGTAGAAATAAAAGGCAATTATCGCAAGGTCAAATTGATAGGGAAGCATCGGAAAGTGCTTATTATATAAGAATCTTATTATAAAGAGAATTAAAATTTTTCCCGGTGATGGCCCCCCAAACCGCCCCCCCCCCGTAAGAACATCCTGGATCCACCCTTGCAGCGAAAACCCTGAAAATTAAGAATTTCTTCTATTTTATGTCGGCAGTGGCCATACAACGAGCTTGAAGGCCTTCTGTGACGTCACGAACGGATAAATCGAAATCAGTTTGATTTTAAAAATGATATTTTGACTGTATATATCCAAACATGGTCAACAAATAACTGGAAGGAACTCTAAGGAGGCTGTTAAGTGTAAGTTTTTTTCCTTTTTTTTAAGAAACCGCTGGCTCGCAAGATCCGTGAAAATTCTTTAAGTGGCCCGCTACCCAAAAAGGTTGGACAACCCTGCTTTATACTCACCAAAATATTTAATTTACGACAATGAATTAAAGCTGGGCTTTTCTTTAATTAAACTATATGGTTTAGGGCAGATTATAGTCAAGTATGACAGAAGGGTAACATAGTAAAGGAGACATATACAATAACCAAAATGATAATTTACAATGTAATTAATAGAACAACCTCTTCTGATTCAACGCAGGATATTTTTCTGAGGCTTGGGGTGTTCAGGGGGGATTTCCTCATTTGATTCAAGTTTGTAAATGACTAGAAAAAAAAAAGGCTGAACTTTGTTGAAAGTTGTCCCAAAACCAGCAAATACAAAAAAAAAAAATCCTTCAAACCTTGAGAGTATACAGCGCGTACTTGCTATTTTGAAAAATAGCAAGTTTTATTAAAATAGCAAAAAAAAAATTTTCAAAACAGCAAGTTTTATTTGGAAGTACGCGGTGTACACAACGCGTGCCCTTTAAGGGACAGCCCTGCCTTAACATTGATTGCGTTTTTGCGCTGGTCACTGGAAGTGGAAACACGTAAAAATTTTTCATTAACATTTTATCATCAACGTTATAAATTTTAAACAAGTTTTCAGTGCAAAATTGATGTTAATAATTGTATTCATTAATGTTAAATAGATTAGTATTTTTTCGTTGCTAAAATGGCTTGTTCACGTAAAGTGTTTTAAACATTAATTTATATATTTCACATGTATTTTTCTTTCCTTTTAAGTTTTGCCGAAAAAATTGATTATTCTAAAAATAATTAACTCGATTAAAATATTTCATCTCCGCATATTGTGGATATTTAGTTTCATTAGATACTAATAAAATGCATTCAAATATTAACGAATTTTAAGCCACTATATCTTTCAGAGCGCCCTGCAAAGAGCTTTTAGTTACGGCCCTGATTACTAATATAAAATATTTTATGTTCACTATATACAGTGAAATCTGTCTAAAACGATACTGCCTTTCACGATACTTTCCCTTGGTTCCGACCAAGTGTGGACATAGGGGGTCACAGGGGTCATGACCCCCAAAATATATTTTTTCACTGTAAAAAATTCCAACTTTCATGATAAATGAAGGGTGTTACCATACTAAATTCTGTCCTTGACCCCCAAAAATGAAAATGACATGTGTCTGTCGCTGGTTCCGACAGATATATATTATATATATAGATATATATTATACTTATATAGATATATTATATGAATATATATTATACTTATATATAGATATATATTATACTTATCCTTGTCTACGACGATTTTTTTAATAACGATATCTTTCCTTAGCCTCGAATTTTTTATCAGCAGATTTCACGAGTATAGCAGCTAAAAACTGTTCTTCAGAACTACCGTTTTATTGCCTTAGGAGAATTAAAAACTACTTGCAATCGACTATGTGTGAAGATAGATTACATTCATTAGCAATTTTGAGTATTACGTTTGATATTACATAATCAATACCATACGACGGTATAATCATAATAAGGCATTTTGCCCAGCAGAAAGATAAATGTCGTGCTTCCCATGTAAATACCAGGGTTTAATATGCTGCTATTTTTTTGCTAAAATTAAAATTTATTTCAATAAAATTGAATTTGATTTATTATATACCAAAAAGAAATAATACTTCAATATAAGTTAATATTGTTTAATGTTTACGTTTCAGTTTATGAGTTTGTTTTTCAACATTTTTACTGTTAATATAAACTTTTGTAGCGTATATTGAATGTAACAATTTTTATATTTCTACCACCGCTGGAGGGGGGGGGAGAATGGGCGTGTAGGAAGGGGCGGCAAAACGGTAAATCCGCCCATGACTGTAGACCCAGGACTATACATAAATACGGCACTGCATGCTGCAACACGTGAAGATATGGAAAAATATTCGTAGATTAGTGATATGGGGTGGCTTTTAGAAACTTGACCATCGATTACCCCATAGCCCTGCAAAGCGGGAGAAACCTTTAGAAAATAAAAATCTGGACAAAGGCCATCTTTAATGGAAGGCCGCACTTAGGTCGGCGGCCCTGGGCGACGGTCTAAGTTACTGCAGAAGCCGGCACTGCATGACGTACACAAAAAGAATGGACTTCTTTGACAGTCGTGTAAAATACGAAAAATACCCTATTTCTGCTTTCATAGTGATAATTAAGGTAAACTTTCTCGATGCATCATCGATTATAAATCGAACTGGCGTTTAAAAAAGTGAAGAATCAGCTACGTCACTCTTCCTGAAGTGAAGTGAAGAAATCTTCACGAAGAACGCGAAACCTGTAGAATGCTAAACGTAAACTTAGAGATTCGCAGTTTAAATATAGGCTATGGTCGTTCATTAGCATGCGCCTTGGTTTTGAGGTCGTTATGGAAACCCGGTTGCAAACCGTAACTGGAATCTCACTTCTTAAATTACTTTCCGTACGTCAGTTGTATCCAGGGGCGGACTGGGTCCTTTCAAAGGGAGCATAGCTTGTAGTATCGGAGGGTGCCAATCCTTACCCATTTGGAGGCGCGAGAGTCCTATCGCTCATGAGGGCGCACCGGCCCAAGGGCCGGTTGTCCGGCCGCCCAGTCCGCCCCTGGTTGTATCCAACACAGGATCGTACAAACGATTTCAAAAGGAGGGGGGGTTAATGAAAACTATATTTTCGTGTAACGGATTTTTTTATAACTAATAATATATTACAAATGGGAGGAGATTAACTCCAACCCTTATTGCACGGCCTGATCAACATATAACTTAAACAAAGACGCAATTTATATATTATATTAAGGCCATAAACGCTTTCATATTTGTTACATTTCATATTTTTAAATATGTATGGTAATGGAAAGAGGTTTTAAGGACAAAATTAAATTAGTGCTGCCCTTCGACGGAGTTCATGCCTGATGGGCGTAGCAGACTCCCGTTAATCCGAATCCTGATAATCCGATCTCCTGTACCGGTGTAAAAGTGTCGGGACTGCGCTTTAGTGTGACGTCACAAGCAAGAATTATCCCATGTGACGTCACGGGCGGGAGATTTATAATGAAGAATTAAACTAAGTTTCTTTAAGTACTCTCCCAGTAATCCAGCACGCTCGCTAATACGGCATTACGTAGAAGAGTGACGGATTAGCGAAAGTCTACTGTATATATAGAGTGGCTATAATTAAAATTTCCTTATTTAAGTCTCTCTGTGGAATGACCGTATCTAGAGGGGGGGATCTTAGGGCCGATCCTCCTTCGTAAACTAAATTTTTAATGGGACTTGGCTACGGCCTTGCATGCTTTGATTGTATCGATACATGCTGTAAAAATTTTTGACCTCTCCCGAAATAAAATCCTAGTTACGGCTTTGCTCTGTAACTTTAACTAATAAACAGAATGGCATAAAAATCTTTTCGACGACTATTTCAAATGGTAAGAGGGATTCTGGGGGAAAATGAAAAAAAGCAAAAGGCTTAAAAATCAGCCAATGGAAGAAAATATGGCGGTGGCGGTACAAGGACCAATACATGAAAAATGCAAAATAAATAAATAAGACGAACCTAAAATTAAATTTTCACTTTTAATTTCTGCTCATTGCAAAAACAGAAAGAAATAACGTAATTCCTAGCCCAAAACTACGGTAAACACGTTTGAGCCCAATTTCAACGTCAACAACGTCTTCAAACATGGTGAATAAATAGTGAGTGCCTCTTGGGTTGCGAAACCATTTACCTGTAGCAGATTATTCTTTTTTTTTTCTACGAGCAAAAATACAAAGTGAAAATTTCATTATTTTAGATTTTATCTTGCTTATGTTTTACGTTTTCTCATGTACTTCCTATTATACAACGTTATATTTTCTCCCTTGCCGGTAGATGTTGCAACTATCATTTTTCCCCACGAAAATCTTACCCCCATTCTTTGAATAACACATGTACAAATTCTGGTGCCGTCCAACTTCTATTTGAAGCTATAGAGATTTTCGAATAGAGAAGCTTTAATTATAGCCACTCCATACATTCATACATTCATTCATTCATTCATTCATTCATTCATTCATACATTCATTCATTTTAATTACAAATGTACGGAAACAAGGAGGGGAAATACATTATGAACACCAATGAGATTAACATTAGTGCTTAAAATAGGTGCAAGAATTGGGCTTTCTATCTAGGAGAACACTGTTGCCAAATAATATAATATTGTGGCAACATTTTTCCCTACGTGGAAAATTCCAGTGTTTCAGAAGACAGAAAATCCCTACGTTTTACAGCAAAAGCATTAGAAATATTTGTCTACCAGATAGCATACATTTCCCTTTTTCCCAATTTTCAATTTATAATTTTAATCCATTCCGACATCTGTTTGCAGTCTATCACAAAACTTTGCAATTCGTCACAAAATTTTGCAATCTACCCTCGCTGATAATGTCATGGGTCACCTCACAGAACGTCAAGAAGTCGGATGCACGTTAGAAGGGGTAAACATCGAACAGGTATGTTAGAAAATGTATCAACTCTGCAATTTGAAATAAAGCAATTTCCGCTCTATGCACGCAGTATCCTTTTAAAAGAATCATTTTCCTGTTTCACATACACGACATATAATTATTTATAAAATTATCAGTTACGCAAAATTGACAGGGGTTGTAGAGTGGGGTCCTACATCGTCTATTTTAAGGTATTGAGAGCGTTCAAGCATTACGAAAGCAATATGTTGACTATTTTATATCCCTCCCCAACTCGTATGTAAAAATTAACATTGGCTAACATAGGAAAATAAGCACAACATCACCCCCCCCCCCCTCCCCAAAGGTTCTCACGTAATACTTGAACACTCCCATTGCCCCTTCTTTTTCAATGAGATTTTAGTCGAGAGAACGTGAGAAAGAGGTGTCAAAGGAGTCGCTATTCGCTTTCTTAGCTAGAATGGCGCAACCCATCCTCAGAAGTGGTCATATGTGTCCCAGTAAAGCCCCGGCAAGGGGGCCCCTCTGCTAGCAAGGAAGTATATATATATACGGCTTGCGAATAAACCGAAATCGGGCCCAGCTGGTTAATAAAAGATTGCCCCCACCTTCACATGGGGAGAAAAGTATGGCGATTTTCTCCATCGCATCCATAACGAATACTGAACCTGGAGGGAAAAGTGGGGAATAGAGCCTTTCTTCCATTAAAAAAGGAGAGAGTGCTGAACACGTTTAAAGATGCTTGCGTCCCATTTGCTGGAGATAAAATTAAAAGTTGAAGAAGAGGAGGAGGAGGAAGAGACTTACAAGAGATAAGACACGAGTGGCCACGTGACCTATTAATGTATAAAGTGGTTCTCAAACCTCTTATCTTGGAAAACCCTTTTCTTACCAGATGTCTAGTTACGGAAAAACCTCTATAAATGATATATTTAATAAGAATTTAAAGGACTATTACTTTTATAATTTTTTTTTTAAATCATAATTCGTCTCTGGCGTGATGTACAGTGATATTCTATCTTTTATCCTCTGCCTTATAACGTGTGGCAAGGATAAGTAAATTAAGTAAATTCATTTAAATAACACAAACCCATTAATTATGATATTAATTTAATAATAATTCTTTCATTCTTAGTGACGCAAGGTGCCTTGGAATGATTATTTTTTTCAAAGGCCAATGAAATGTTAAAATACTAAATGAAAAGAACTATATATATATATACATAGCTGTTTGGATAAAATAAAACAGAAATAAGCATAAAACAAGGTAATACTTTTCTTGTCAAGTCAGAAGTTGGTTATCTCCCAGTCACATTGGGTAAAATTTACAGAGTTTTGTAAATCGACCCATGGTTTCGAAATTAGAATACTGCAAACGCTGCTGGAATTCCTCTGGAGGGTTGTCACGGAACGCACTTTAAGAAACACTGGTCTAGAGGATACTATAACAACGGATACTATAACAACGAGGATGTTATAGTAACAACTTGTTATATATAATATATGTTATGTATAATATGTTATGTATAATATTTCTGAGCCTTTTTAGTATAAAACTATTTCATTAATAATTAATTCGCAATAATGTAAGTGGTAAATAACAGTTCATTATAATATCAATTAGTGTAATTATTAATTTAATATGATGAATATAATTTTTGGTGGTAGGGCGGGGGGATGATCGCAATGTGTATAATCTTGGCCGCGGATTGAAGACCCCTGTACTAAGAGAACATTACTTACACTCACACATAGTTCAATATCAGCTTTGCACATTAAATGGCCCATCCAAAATCTGTCGCGACCCAAGCAAGGATTGAGAATAAAGGGTTTATAAGTTTCTTTTGACGAATCTCATTGTATGTGCGTATATTTAAAACGACATTTAGATTTCACAATGAGACTAAGATTGATAATAAACAGTTTTTAAGCAATGCTGTTTCGACACACGAGTGCTCTTCGTCTTCTCTCCTCCTCTCCCTTTTCTTTCTTTCTTTTTTGTTTCTTTCTTTTTATTTGTCCACCAGAGAGCAAGGCCCAACAAGTTTCCTTCAGCTGATAGCACAGAAGTTCAGCTACGGGATGGGACGAGAAACCACGTGATCCATGGAACCCAAAACAGGAAGTTTACAAAACTGGTTTTTCTTTGGCTTAAGACAGAGGACTGATAAACTTTTATTTAATTGCTTTGGATGTATCCAAAGCCAAGTGACATCTACCGCTCTCATTTTCTTGTGCGAAACATCTTCAATTTCGTAAATGTGAAATAGACGATTAAAAGATTTTATGGGATGAAAATTTAATGAGGACGCTCAAGTGCCCTATTGTTGCCATAGTGGCGATGTTGTGGCTTCAATAGCACTATTGTGACCCCTCCCCCCACCATATCGTAACTGCTATCATAATATTGTGGCTACGCAGGCAGTCCGCGTAATGATATATCGACAAACTGATTGCCAAACAGTGAGTCTTTTTAACGACAACACATAAAATGCGATGAATTAATTACTTCGACAAGGACTTGTTAATTAATGAAATAACGATAATATTTACTCCTCGATATATATAAAGATCGGTCATTCATGGTATTATTTTCTCGACTTTATCCACCCTTTTGTTATTTCAATAATATAACAGAAAAAAATATTATTTTTGAAGTTATTTTTTAATTGTTTATTTTACGGTGTTTTTTATTTGTATATTACACTTCTACCATAACCATATCTAATCAGATACATTACAGAAGACTTTTGTTAAGTCAGTTTCTCCTGACTCGAGCCGACTGACTACCCCCATGTGGGGTGTGGTGGTTGGCTATTGGCAAGATTAGCGGTATTACGTTCAAGAATATGAAAATATAAACGATAAAAGACAATGGCGGGTGAGGAAATATGTTTAACTGTGACACCAGGGTTCTCTCAAAGGGCGCGGGTCCTATAGCCCAAGAGGGCGCGGAGGCCCAGTGTGACACTCAATTAGACAAAATTGCAGGGGTAATAAAACCAAAGAAGGTTCAATTTACAAATACATAATTAGCAAAATGTAACATAAAAATACTGGCTTTAAAAAAAAATTCTGACTTAATTTTACACATATAAGTGAATTAAATTTTATTTATAAGACCAAAAAACAGGACCCAAAGAATACAATAAAACATATAAAACGTCATTATATATGTGTGTATAATTATATTATAGTCATCAAATAAATCTTTAAACGTTTAAAATGTTTAAATGTTTAAAGATCTTTAAACATTTAAAATTGTGTAGTAATCTTATTAGTGATTTTTAATAAACTTTTTCCAATCGGACACTTCGGGGCAGATGCGTACGCAGAAAGTTCGTGGGGGTTATAGGCTCAATGTGGGGG
>QLNU02014176.1:12357243-12399362 GCA_006491805.2 Dysdera silvatica
AGGGCTATAACCTAAGCGGCGAGCATTGTATGCGTGGAAACACCTTCACGAACATTTTAGATAAACATTTTGAAATACTGATTTAGCTGAAGTGTGTTTTGGGGTACGTTTCTATATATATATATATATGAACTTCCATTGTGTGTTGCATTTATTGACTATGAGAAGGCCTTTGACTCTATTAAAACATCAGCAGTCATCAACTCTTTAAGATCAACAGACATTGAGGATGTGTACATTGACATGGTGAAACGTGTGTATAAAAATGCAAGTGCAAAATTTCGGTTACATAAAGATACCAAAACTATCAAAATTGGTAAAGGTGTGAGGCAGGGAGATACCATTTCTCCAAAACTTTTTACTTCAGCTTTACAGATGATTTTTCAGCAGATAAATTGGAATAACAAGGGAATAAAAATAAATGGTGAATATTTAAATCATTTGCGGTTTGCTGATGACATTGTTATTTTTTCAACGAACCCATTAGAACTCCAAGACATGGTACAGGAGCTCTCAACTAGAAGTAAAGAAGTTGGACTCAAGATGAACCTACAAAAAACTAAGATCATGTTCAATAATTTCGTAGAGGAAACAAAAATACAAGTTGACAACATTGAGCTAGAAATTGCTGATTCATATATTTACCTTGGCCAGCTGATTTCAATGGATGGCAACATTATGAAAGAACTCAACAGACGTATTAAACTTGGCTGGAGTGCATTTGGAAGAAACAGTTTTATCCTGAAGGGGAAATTGCCTTTGTGTCTAAAAAGAAAGGTCTTCAACCAGTGTGTATTGCCAGTCCTCTCTTATGGATCAGAGACATGGAGTCTAACAGTTGGAGCAATACGAAAGTTACAGACAACGCAAAGGAGCATGGAGAGGTGCATGCTTGGAATAACTAGGAGAGATCGAAAAAGAAACACTTGGGTGAGAGAGCAAACTAGAGTAGAGGACATCATTGTTAAAGTAAAAGGGCTGAAATGGCGATGGGCTGGGCATATTGCAAGAAGAACTGATCAACGATGGACAACAGAAATTCTGAACTGGATTCCAAGAGACCACCGAAGACCTAGAAAACGTCCTCAAACTAGATGGGTGGATGAAATAAGAAAACAGGTTGGGGTGACGTGGAAACGAATGGCCCAGGATAGACTTGTGTGGAAAGCATTTGGAGAGACCTTCATCCAGCAGTGGATAGATAATGGTTGAATATGATGATGATGATATATATATATATATATATATATATAAATTCCCCATCCTTCCTTAATACTTCCCGATTTTCGGGCGCATTTGAGGGGTAGTGGAAGATGCAGATCGACGAAATTCTACTTTTTTCTTTTGACAAAAAATTCCCAGTATGTGCTCTTTTTTTTTACATATCCTCGTTTTTCCTTGAGTTTGGAGTGGGCGGGTATATATTGTGGATTACAGAAGGGATGCCAAAAAATCGCTGTGCCCAGGGAGCCTCACACCTTGAATCTGGTCCTGTCCGCACTGCTTTGTTACTTCTTTGCACACGGTGAGACGAAGTTTGAACAGTATAAATCAGAATTGACTTCCAAAGAATGTCTTTTTAACCTCCCCTTTTATCTTACGTTCCTCAAAAATGGACTTCACCTTCGTAATTTAAATCAAGAGAATAATTTATTGATTTGCCTCATCAGCGACGGTAATTTCTCCATCTCTTCTAAACACTTACTTCTGCCGTAATTCACTTGCATTATTACACTTCGGTTCATAGCCTGTTGCATTGACATGACAGTCAAACCTCGTTGACACTAACACTTAAAGTGTTAGAACATTTGTTCGTGTTATCCGAAAAGGACGTGGGATAGTATTAATTACATACAAAATTCGACGGGCATTCTGGAAACAATTCGTGTTAAAAGTACTTCGTGTTAACGAGGTTCGACTGAACCAGGACTGAGGAATAACTGATTACAATTATTTATATTTTTTATTCAGAATCAATGATATAAGACAGGGTTGTCAAGCATACGGCCCGCGGGACACAACCCGTCCCGCTGACAACTATTTGGAATAAAAAAAAAAATCTCACAGCAAAAGAAATAATGGGAAACAGCGAGATCAGCATGGGCAATCTCCTACCAGGTCGCAAGTGAAAAAAATAATAATAAATAAATCCATAACCAGAAGAAACTATGAAGGGAAGCTGTTAGTGAGTTATAGTGGTTTTTTTTTTTTTTCCCGCCAGATCCGTGAAAGCTTTTAAGCGGCCCGCTGCCTAATAAAGTTGGACAACCCTGATATATAAGAATTACGATTTTGCATATGAAACAATGCGAGAGAACTTGCAATACAATGAATTCACGTTTCGACGTATCTTCAATCACGTTTTCACAAACCTTTGCGTTGATCTCATAAAACTAATCCTATCGAATGATCCAATGGATCTAATGCCCCATTTACGAACTTTCGATCTTACGAACTTTTTTTTTCAGTCCGCACGAGTTCGCAAAATGAAGAGTTATAAATACTAGTAAAATCTACGTTTGTTTGTATTTTTTTACCTCCCGGTTTTAAAAGCGGCGTAATTCTGAGTCGGGCCCCGACTGAACCATCGCAAATCGAGGGCTACCTGCGCAACCACATTTTGGCGCTTATTGGCGCCAGAAACGAACGCTGGACACGAATCAACAATGACTTATGGAAGAGGGTGGGCGCGAAAAGAAATAAATTTTGACGACATAACTGGGAAGCCCGGTTCTGTGGCCAAGGCCAGGCCGCTTGTTGCGAAATAATACGGAAGTAGTCGAAAAGTTTCTACCGGCACATTAGTCCAAGACTTCTGGAAGGTCGTCGGCTAACCATCCCCAATACTAATTGGCTCTAGAATCGATTTTTTTTCTAGTTAAATGTTATACCAATCGGGCCGCCAACTTTAAAGGGCCGCATGTTCCTTCGACCACTCAACAAATATTTTTTGGGGGGCGGACCCCAAAAACTGATGAACGATAAAGAAATACCGAATATAGAGCACTGTGAAAGGTATGACATACAAAATATATTAATTGCTATTGTTTATATTTCCCCTGTTTCTGATTGATACACTTTATTATAGTTTTTCCATTCAGGGCCCACCCACCCCGTGCTTTAAGTTGGCGCCCCTGATTCCACCCCGACATTTTCTTTAAGTTGGCAACCCTAATTCCATCCCAGACACTTTCTTTAAGTTGGCGCCCCTGTTCCACCCCAGACACTTTAAATTGGCGCCCCTGATTCCACCCCAGACACTTTCTTTAAGTTGGCGCTCCTGATTCCACCCAGACACCTTCTTTAAGTTGGCGCCCTAATTCCAAGCATTGGAAAGCACAACCACTTCTCTGAAACGATCAGTTTCTTCTCATTCGAAATCGACACTACTGAAGACAATTTCGGACTTGAAACAGACGTTCATTACTGGCGTCTAATCACATGCGCTTGAGAAACAGACACAATCCGGGTCGTTTCACCGGTAACTCGAGAAATGGGTTTGGTCAAAACTAGTAAATCATAGGTCAAGTTGACAGAGCTGTCACTTCGTTTAAATTAGCATTCATGACCAGCGTGTGGTTGGGCGCCTTTTCACATGTTGCGGAATTGAGATACATCTAGCTAGTAATTAGACACAAATTAATTAACTGATCACTGTTAATGTACTGGAAATGAACAGCCAATTAACAAACAAGATAGGAAGGGCGGGGTGCACATGATATTCTAACACAGATATATTAATGGCCGCCATGGTTGCCTTTCGCGGCTTTCGTTTTAATGCTGGTGCATACGGGCATCAAAGAAAAAAGTCGGCCTCCCCGCGGTGGCACAATAGTTAAGCGTCCACTTCGTGTGCCGTTGATCCGGGTTCGATTCCCAACGCTGGAAAAAGAGAGAGAGAGACAGAGAGAGAGAAGAAAAAAGAAGGGGAAAAATCTTGCCAATCCAAACTGCTCATTATAGTTCGGAGGTAAATTTCCCAGGCTTAAAGAGGTTCAGATTTCCTGGGGAAAATATTGGTCCACTGTCCTACGGCAACATGACCTTTGCTGTCCTTGCGCCGTAAATATACAGGCAAAAGAGAGACCCACATTGCCCCGAACTTCACGAACTTCAAACGCGACCAGCACGAAACTTTAAAGTGTTCTGCGTCAATTTCTAAGACGTTTCAATGAAGATTTGATTCAGAAATGAACATGGATTGACTTATAGATGTGAATGAGGAAATGATCATTCATTAAAGTGGAAGATAATGATTACTCATTAAAGTGAATGAGAGAATGATCATTCGTTAAGGTGAATGAAAACGATTACTCATTAAAGTGAATAAGAATGATCACTCATTAAAGTGGACGATAATGGTTACTCATTAAACTGAACGAGAACGATTATACTTCAAAATGAATAGTGATCACCATTCCATTCAATGGAATCGTGAATGATTCAAAATAGCGAGAGTAAGTTCTAACAATACACATCCTTTTAAAAGGCTAAAAATAAAAGAATAACTCACCCAAATGAATAATTTTCGTATTTCCTACGTTAACTATATAGTCGAAAGATCCCCTTCCCCCCATAAAAAATTCACAAATGCGTCACTGTATGTCTTACAGCAATTATATGTTGTCCTTTATATATAAAATCGTGTATATTATAGCACTTAATAAATTACGTAGAGTGTCTATAAAATATTATGATTATGTCATAAATGAGTTGAAGGAACGTCAATTTATCCCTCAATAGAAAATAGATTTGAAATAAAAAATACAATGTATTCTTCCCTCTCCAACTATATTACATTCCTATATTATATTCTTCCCTCTCCAACTATATTACATGCCTATATTATATTCTTCCCTCGCCAACAAAACTGCGGATACACCTCGGAAGGGCTAAAGGAAGTGAACCACCATTCCTAAAGTCCTTCCGTTTTTCCACACTTTATGGTCGACGAGAGAGACACTAGCGGAACGGAACTGTCGCACCAATTGTTCGTAATTGATGCGAAATCGTCGTGTTCGGAGAATTATTTTTTGCTTAGTAATCTCCGAACCGAAACCGACCGGTCCTTCTCTGAAATTGACTGGCAAGAAAGGACTTTTCCTGGATGGCCTGAAATCGTTTTTGCATGGTGAAAAGTCGCCGTTCGACTAAGCCGACGAAGGCTCCATTCTCTGAACGCGCAGTCTTTAATAAAACAAATACCCGGGAAAAACAGCGCGCTTTTCCTGAAAGGTTAAAGTACCATCGTTTTTTCCCCATTACGGAAAATAGGGAAAAACTGCCGCTTTTTCAAAGTAACAGTTACATACGATTCTACGCTCTAGTTAGTCTTCGACAACCTATAAATAAATCTCCAGTGAGGAAAAGTGATGCTTTCAAGAGAGAGATTGCTGACCTGAATGCGGGCCGGAGGACTTCGGACTACAGGACAGACTCATCAAGACCATCGCGGCCATGCAGTCATCCATGACTCCATCATCGTCAGCACTCGATCTTCTTTTACGGCCTCCACTATTAAAACAACAATTAAAAGCAATTTAGGATACTATTCGTAACGGAAACAAATGAACAAACAAATTTTATGCAAAATAAACAAATAAATATAAAAGGCGTGTCTGTATGTGCCTTTATTTAAACTTTTTTGTCCCACTTTTCTTCAACACGTGATCTGAAATAGTGACGTAATCTGAAATAGCAACGTGAGGAATGTAACTACCATCACAAGCATCCAAGTTCATTAGATGTGTCATAAAGTGCACAGCTTTGGAAACTTGATGTAGGGAATCTTACTACGCTTATGACATACCAAGATTATCAGATATGTTTTTAATAAAGTATACGGCTTAGCGTACTGAATCAAACTACACTTATGACGCGTCCAAGTTCATGAACTGTGCCATAAAGTGTGCAACTTCGACGGCTTAATGTACCGAATCAAACAACACTAGTGATACGTCCAGGTTCATTCGATGTGTCATAAAGTTTACGGCTTTGAAGACTTAACGTACGGAATCATACTATACTTATGACATATCCAAGATCATTAGATGTGTCAAAGTGCGCGGCTTAACGCATGATGTCAAACCACACTTATGACACATCCAGTACGGAATCATACTATACTTATGTCATATCCAAGATCATTAGATGTGTCAAAGTGTACGGCTTTGACGGCTTAACGTATGAAGTCAAACCACACTTTTGACACATCCAAGATCATCAGTCATTGAATCTAACCTTATACGTGAACGAAAAAGTTGAAAAATACTATTAAAACAAATTCAACGCGAAAAAACCACTCAACACAATCCCGTATGTGATGGGTGATTTCAGCAGTGCATCAACGACCAGATAACCTTCTTCCTACAAACACAATGGACAAGACACACAGCATACACAGAATAATGGACCGCAGCCCATTGCATGCACTTTCGTCATTGTTCCGTTATTTAGTTCAAGATTTCAGTTAAAATGACAGATGTCTAGTGGTGCTTTCAAGTTTGTAATGGTCTGGTTATCGGGCTCGTTGTAGTTAACACAATAGATTCGATTTCTCCATAGACATCTTTGAAAACAACATGCAAACAATCTTTAAATGTAGTATATTTATTTTAAAAATAGCGATGGTAATGTTGGTGGGAGGAAAAGAGGGGTTCTGCTACCTTTTTTGACTACGGCCATACCTCTTCTTGCATTTAGCCACTTTTCATTTTTAGCACATTTAACTTTTTAGACTAACTTTGGGGGTTATTGATTATATGACCCTATGCCATAGGCGTACGCAGAAAGTTTATAAGGGGGGTTACGGAGGTATAAATCCATATATTTATATGTAGATACACAAAATTGCATCATATGAGGAAGGCCTGTAGCAAAGCTGGGGCCAGCAGGGTGGGGATGGTGGTCTCAGTTGTCTCATCGAGCTATATATATATATAGAACAATCCCTGGGGCCCTGTGCTATGTCCTATTCCTAGCCCCAGTTACCCCTTCATCCCGGCTACAAGCCTGATATGAGGGATTGTGACCCACATCAACATTCCCTACGTTCTCCAACGTCCTATACTGTGGCCATCTTCTTTTAAAGAACTATTTTTCAAGTGGTCGCCTTAAGGAAGATTCGCTGTAACTAAGCCATCAGTTTATCAACTACAGAATCGATACTATAAGGAAAAACTGTAGTTAGGTATAATGGTGGGGTGGGAAGAACTCGGTACAGATGTTCCGACCAGTTTCTAACTTCGATGCTTTTTCTAACGTTGCAGGGGGATTTTTTCCAATTAAAATTTCAGTAACTTTTCTTATTTATAACTTAGGTCAGAAGTTTTCAAATTTTGGCGTTGCAACTCCTTGAGGCACCGCAATTTTCAGTAAAGGGCGTTGTGACGTTGACTAACTTCACACGGTATGTTATATGCAAATATTTACAACAGGGGTCTTCAACCTTTTTCAGTCCAAGGGCCAATTTCGTTTATTCTTATTGGCTCACGGGTCATCATTTCTACGTGGGTGTCGAAAATTATTGAGTAAAAATGAATTCCTCCGCGAAGCCTCACAAAAATTCGCCCCGGAGGCTTTGTGTGTTGACCATATTTGGCAATTGTGTTATCCCTGCGGAGGGTAATAATATCTTACACCTTTACATACGGAGAAAGAGAGCGTTGTTTCCTGTCCTCATTCGTCTAGCGGTCCAAGACACTCCGGGCTAAACGGAGGGACCCTGGTTCGAATCCAGGATGGGGAAAGCGTCTCTTTTTCTCCAAAAAGGAATAAAGCTCTAGTTTGAGCTAATTAATACGTGGGTGGCAAAAATTATTAAGTAAAAATATTAATTCTAGTTCGTCCTATTGGACATCCTTCCTTCTTTGACTTTTCGCTTTGGTTACAAAGTAGTCACAGCATTGCTACACTAATAGCGGAGCTTGTCCATAGAAAGCCCTATATATATATGCTCGTAAGGGAGGAAATGATTGACGCCTGCAGCTTAGTTGGTAGAGCATTTGACCGGCAATCAAAAGGTCGTGGGTTCAGGTCCCACCAGGCGCCCAGAAAAACATTACGAGCAATTTAACATCTGAATCCTTAGTTCCTTGTTTTTAAATCACTATTTAACTATGCTACAAATCAATAAGACTACCTTTAATACCCATATACGCAAGAAAATTAAAGTAAAACACAAATTGAGGGAAGACCGCGTGTTACTATAGTCCTCTAGCGTTTTAAGATATTTATTACGAAATGTGAACAAAATAAAACGAAGTAGTACACAGATTTAAGACTCAGAGGAAGTAAGGGGCGTTATTTCTATATGAAACAATTTGTATAGTTTCATGAACCAGAAGGGCCGCAAAAAACATATCTGCGGGCCGCGGGTTGAAGACCTTTGATTTACAGAATGTGTTTTGAACAATTCTGTATATTTGAGAACCGTCTTAAAATTCATGAGCAGTGAAAGGAGGCGTGGATTCAAATCAAATAAATAAAATGAAGTTTAAAAATTTGATTTAAATTACTAATTTTCAGATTCGACCACGCTAGCGGAAGAGGCTGAATCTAAGGCCGCAAAGGAAGAACTAGTTTGAAACTAAAGATTTTTTTTTTTCTTTTTCAAGAAGATTCCGGGTGCCGATATAAATAGTTTTTATTTTATTTCCCATAGCTAAGTCCCTTCTGAGATAGCGGTAATAATTATTAAGAAGAAATATCCAATTTTTTATAGTAATCAGAGAAGGGGAGGGGAGGGGGGAGAAATATAGGTCGATGGATCGATTTTAACGGCGACATCATTTTTTCCTAGCGCACGAAAATTTTTTTTAAAAAAAAATTATCCTTCCCCTGCCACCAGTTCGCGAACTAGGAACTGGCTTTCCGCGCACTTCCAAAGCGTATATTCGTTTAGTTTTAATTAAAGGTCGCACTTGAGTGCGCGCCGATAACACAACCATACGGTTCGAAGCCTTAAAAATCGCTTCCATGTACTTACTCGCAAACCGCGAGTTCACAACCGCAATGATTTAGTGTCTCTATTTTGGTAACGTCAAGTGTATGTATGCCGCTTGTTCTCTCCGGTTGAAGCGCCATGGGCTGCGCTGTTAGTGTTGTATTTCCTGGTTGAATACATCTCTCAGATGCACTCATCGTGTGTCCTGAAGTAGGACAACCTCTATCTCCGGGCGATCTTCAAAATCCTTCCTTCAATCCCCGCTGTGCGAACTTCGTCTTGCCGCCCTGCGGGCACATTCCCTACAGAGCCCCAATGAAGGAAGGGCTCGGTTGATGGTATTAGGTAGCGGTAAGCATTCACGAGTTATTACCGTACCAAGACACCAAAGAGCCAGTTAAACGAAAAAGAAAGAAACGGCTTTTTCAACTTGCTAAAGAGTTGCCGAATCGGCTAATATCTAGCCTCTAATAGCGGAGAAAGAAACGTTAGATATATACATATACAGGGTGTATACAAAATGGCGGGAAAAGAATTCACTAGACGGTTCCTTGTAAAAAAAATAAATAAAAAATGTCCAATATAATTTTTGCTTAAAATCCTTATTTAATAAGTTATTTCAAAGCATAGTTGAACCAATAATAAGGCAAAGCCAACCCATTTAGTATCGTTTTAATGCAATTACACATGCGTTCGCGTATATACGCCCCTTGCCACGAAGAGAGAGAAGAAGCGACGATTTCACTGGTTTTTAAAAACTTGCTTAGGTCACGTGTTACTTGAACTTTGGGATATCGAAACTTCACTAAAGAGTTAGTTTAGTTACGTTATAATTAACAGCAAACTCCAGATTTGGTGATTTATCGTACCAAATCACTCATACCAGGGATGGGAAGTATACGGATCGGAATGGGCTGTTTGCCACTAGATTCAACCACTTTTCTTCTTTGTTGTGGGAAAAATATTATAATTAATAGTATTTTTCCCTTATTATCGTCCCAGCGACATTCAGTCGCGTGCCAGTCTTGGGACGTATTTTCTATCAACGATATAGTAAAGTGAAGTCCAGACCCGCGACTCGGGCCCCCTGATATGCATAATCCGCCACTGACGGGCACACATTCCAATATTTTAAACAGAACATAGTATATATATATATGAGGCAACGTTTTCCACAGGAGGGTCCAATAGCAGGGCCAGTATAAATAGCGTATCATCATATAACTTCGAAACTAGTTCATAATTTACCATCTTGGGTATTCAGTTTCGAAGGAAATGAAATGAAATAAAGCAGATACTTGTTGATTCGGCTTTAATAGTAGTATTTTAGCTCGATGTTCATAACTGTGAAAGATTTGCACAAGGCAGATGTTGTGGGTTTGGGAAATCTTATCTGAATAGAATCAACTACTTACTAAAATCAAGTGTTCACTTAAAAAAAGTGAAAGTCATTTGATTTATCAAGTTTATTGGCGTTACCGAGTTGTTAATGACCCCCCTCCCCCCCACTTTTGAAGTAGGTTCATGCTGCTTCTGAGTTTGCCATAGGCTATTTCCTTCCATTTGGAAACTGATGATCGCTATTTCATTTTTAAAGAAAATTTCATACGATTAATTTTTTGCCTCATTAATTGTAAAATAATAGATATTTTTTTTTTTCTCAAAGTACTTACTATAAGTTTTGTGGAAAATGAACAATGACGAACTGGGTCCTTTTCCTCTCGGGCTTTCCTTACTGCAGAGGTAATCAGTACGCCACTGCTGTCATATGATATGCGAATACAAAAACAACAGGATTAAATGCCGGGAAAAGGGGCAGATGGCTTCAAAATGGCTATTCCCCTTCCTTATTGCCGTACTTCTGTTAACTTTCCATAAAGAAATTAACCCTGCATCTCCCACCCCCACCCCATTATAGCGGCTATGGGAGAGTTCAAGCATTACGTAAGCAATATTTTGGCCGTTTTCTACACCTCCCCCCTCTGGTAAGCGAAAATTAAAAATAAGCACAAAAGCCACCCACTCCCGCAAAGTTGCTTACGTAATACTTGAATGCTCCCTATGCCAAAAGATACATTTTTTATAAAGTTACCAGATTTAGAAAAAGATTGGTATTCCGTTGGCTTTCTTTGGTGATGAAAAAACTTTCACTAGGTTGCCATACTTCGGAATTCCAATGACGTATTTGGACACTCAACTAAATTTTCAGGTTTGAAGTTAACCAATCAGATTCTCTTGTGCTGAGACATGCCTCTCCAAGAATTTCTTTGGTTTGCTTTTCTAATCATGTGCGTGTCTGGCGCGTGATTCGTTCATCTTTGGCCTTAATTATCTTATTAAATATTGATTTTAAGCAAAAATTACACTGGACATTTTTTATTCCTTTTTTCACAAGGAATCGTGTAGTGAACTTTTTCCGCCATTTTGTATACACCCTGTATATGAGCACAGTGTTTCCCTAACTCTGTACAGTGTTTCCATAACTCCGCACAGAGCTTCCATAACTCTGCACCGTATTTCCTTCTGCATAGCGTTTCCCTAATTCTGCACCGTGTTTCCCTAACTTCGCACCGCGTTTCCCTAACTCTGCACAGTGCTTCCGCACTTGCTACCATGGAAATAGGAGGGGTTCCCCATCTCCATGCCTGATACAGTGTTTCCTAAATCTATATTAATACAACTTTCTTAAATTTGCCAGGATTGTTCCCTAAATTTTACTTTTTTTTTATTTCCAATGCAGCGGGGCTGTACGGGCAGAAGTCCTTGTACAAAAAAAAAAATTACAATTAGTATTGTCTAAAATTGTAAATTGTGAAATATGGGTTTCGAAATATGAATACAATTTCGAAACTTAATACAGTGTTTCCTCAACTCAGCATAGCGTTTAAGAAACTCTCTAACGAGTTTAGGAAATATTGCGCAAAGTTACGATAATATATTATGTTGTGCGGTGTTTCCGAAAAATTATCACCCGTTATTAGAAATTATTAGATTATGAATAGAAATTATTACATTATGAATAGTCAGGGCTCGATAACTTGGCGCGAGCCGTACTCGCCTGACAAGACTGATACTCGCCCGCCTCAGTAGGAAACCCTAAGAATTTAGAAGGAAAAGATGATTGCTGTTACTTAACTGTAAAATCCAGTCACCAAAGGCGACCCAGTTTGTTATGAGAATAGCAATTACTTCCAGTATCCGTCCGCAATTATCAGATTATTACCTTTATTATTATTAGCTTATGATTAGAAATTGTAGATTATGATTAACAACTATTAGATTATAATCCAAAGCTTATTAGATTATGATTAATTTATTAGATCATGATTAGAAATTATTAGATTATGAATAGAAATTATTACATTATGAATAGTCAGGGCTCGATAACTTGGCGCGAGCCGTACTCGCCTGACAAGACTGATACTCGCCCGCCTCAGTATGAAACCCTAAGAATTTAGAAGGAAAAGATGATTGCTGTTCGCCAACTGTAAAAATCTAGTCATCAAAGGCGACCGGATTGTCAGATTATGATCAGAAATTATTAGATTATGATCAGAAATTATTAGATTATGATTAGAAATTGTTAGATTATGTGATCAGAACTTACTTGATCATGATTAGAAATTATTAGATTATGATTAGAAATTGTTAGATTATGTGATCAGAACTTACTTGATCATGATTAGAAATTATTAGATTATGAATAACAATTATTAGATTATGAATAGCAATTATTACATTATGAATAGTCAGGGCTTGATAACTTGCGGCAAGCCCTGGTATTCGCCAGAGAAGAACGGTACTCGCCAGCCTCGATAGGAAAACCTAGGAATCCAGCAAGGAAAAGTATTTTCCTACTTGCCAACCCGTAATAATCTAGTCGCTTGTGGCAACTGGTTTTGTGGAGCCTTGTGAATAGCAATTATTAGATTATTATTAGCGATTGTCAGAGTATGATTAGAAATTATTACATTATTATCATTATCTTCTACCACACACACAATAGCCATACTTATGTCCCGTTTTAAACTCCCATCCTGCAATCAAACATTGATGATGCAATCACCATGTTATAAGCCTATTAAAAAGCGCATTTATTATTTTTTTTTCCTCTGGAGCAGAACCTAGAACCAAAGAACAAGAAACTGGCATGCATTTCCCACCCCGCCTTCATATCCTTACCTCATAAAAGAAAATCGAAATTCAACTATTCTAATTTCTCTCTAATTCTGCAGTTACTAATCAAATTAGACGCATTTTTGCCATTGAACATTAGTTTGTTCATCTAACTCATCGTTAACAACCTTCATTAATTTAGGCTCTCAAGATTTAGACGTCAAGTTACCAAACCATTCCCCACTTTCTACGTCATTTATATGCACAATTTGAATGCATGATAAGATAATCTTGTATCGCGACGACATGCAGAGTGAATTCCAAGACAGAAAAACAGATGAAAGTAGAATCTTATTCCTTTTTAAAGTTTTAAAATTCTATTTTATTTCAAGTAGTTTATTGTCTAGTGTCATTAATTATTAAAAGAATCTAATACAGTTAGATCCATATTAAAAACTTCGTTTGTCAGTCCCATTTTTAAAAAAATTTACACGAATTAATACCATGTCCGTATCCGGGGGAGGGGTCTTAAGAACCGGTCCCCCTAAAACTAAATTTGTAATAGGACCGCAAAAATTCGTTTATGTATTTACTTGCCAAACTTATAAAAAGGGAAGAAAACAAAACTCTCAGACCTTAAATAATTATCAAAATCGTGACCACAAGATCTCGTTTTGAAGACCACTAATTTGTGAGAATACTTTAAAGAAAAAAATATACAGAAACCATTTTTTTAAAAGGAGGAAGCCTGCCTTTGCTGCCTTTGGATCGATTCTAAAAGCAGATTCCTCCCACCACACGCCCTTTTTTTTATTCAAGAAAAAAGGAAGAAAATTTATTTTTTCAAAGTTATGACCACTGGACGGCCTGGAGGGGTTAGCCCCCAGGTGAAATTACAACACTACAGGTGAAAGCTGGTGGTGGAGCATTGGGGGGATTGACCTGGCCCCCTAAAATCTCGAAGCTGGTTGCACTTAACCCCATTCCTATTCTTAAAGAAATAAGAAAAGCGTTCACTAAACACACCACAGTCAGTAGCGTAGCTATTTAAAACTCATGGGGGGGGGCGGCCCTCAAATGGTTTCAAAGGATATTATATGATGTGGTCTTAGAGAAAATATATTTTAATACCTAAGGAGGGGGTTGAGCCCCCCCGAGTCCCCCTCTTTTCTACATGTTACTCATTTCAGAATTAACATATGCACGCAGCCATGACCACAGTTCTGCTTGCCCCGTGAATTACAAGCAATGGGTCTGAAAACTGTATACAAATAAATTAGTTAGACGTGCCAGAATGATTCACGTCTGTTTAACTGATTCACATCTGTAATTGAGTGATTTAAGTTTGACAGTCAAAAAAACATTTGATTATTTTAAATTGATTTGATTTTAATAGGCACAGGGTTGCCAACCATACTATTTGTCTCCGGACTTCCAGTTTGGCGAAAAATATCATGATACAATTTCTTCAATTCCATAGTTTTTTTTAAATGAATATTTTATGCAACTTTCGTGTGTGTGTGTGGTATGAAATATAAATTATTTTAAATATAATTTAAAATCGAAAATATAGATGTATGGTTTGATACCTAAGTACTTAATTTCTAAGCTCACGTGTGCACAATACTTAAAAAATGATTGCTTTTATTTACTTTTTACAAAGGGTTATTTTTTGGCCCCATCTTTTTTACTTATAGGTTGCCATTTGGCTGTGCTATCTTGGATAAATGATATGTATTAAAGCCCCTTTAATACGAACTTACCTTTGCATCATATGCCTTTTTAATACGAATTTATCGGAATGAATTAAAGTACTTTTTATACAACAATTATTTTTTCCCTTCATTTACATAGCGTTTCGTGTTAACTGACCCTGTAAACTAGTGGCCGGCAACCTAATTACATAAGCGAGCTATTTACAGGGCCGGCCTATAGCCTAAACAAAAAAAGATAAATTTCTAGGGCAGGGGTCAGCAACCGACGGCACACGAACTAATTTTTAATGGCCCACTGAGTAATTTAAAAGCAAAATTAAAATTCTGCATGTGATTCTAAAAACTCAAAATCGACTAAATTTACATAAATAGTTGTATAGTAAAATAAACACTCAAACTTGGGGGCAGCAGGACACGTGGAATCATAGATTGCAGTATTATTTACCCTTAAATATTACGTTAATATTGACATAATATTGATATTATGTTAATATTACTATTGAACCCTTAACCTGTTAACGGGGGAATAAAATTTTGTGAAACTCGTTTCACACTGGGGACAATTTTTTTTCTCAGTGATATTTAATTAATTTAAGTGATATTAACTATATTCATTATATTTAATTTCAATGACGAAATATGCCGTCATTCGCATTTTGGTAGTCTTCCGAGCATGACGAAAAATGTCGTCATACCCAGCTAACAGGTTAAAAGAAAGCTGACCCCTGGTTTAGACTCTGCTTTTTTGGGGGGATCCCGGCGTGATGCAAAACCGAACGTCACTTCTAATGTAGCTGGAAAGAGATCGTTTTCAGTGAAAAAATATTTACGGAATTCCATAACTTATTCAAAATTAAGTAATCCAACTGTATGGTGCGCAGAAACAGGTGTTACAGATAACGTGAAGCGTGCGTAAACAATTGAAAATTTTGTGGAAAAAAGAATAAGGAAAAACATCTCTAATATAAATTTTATAATGTGTGTATTATAAATGGAAGTTTCATATTCCCGTTTCTATACAAATTTTTTGGAAGTACACATTTTTGTTAAATAAATCTAAATTTAACAAAAGATTGATATAATGTACGTTTTCTTTTCCTTGTCTTTTTCCTCAAAACAATAATAGTTACATAGATTTGATTGATGATAAAACGGGTCAAGATTTATTTTTCCTAGGGCCCTACAAAATTTGATGCCGGCCTTGATTACCAGTGGTGTAGTCCTGAAAAAAAGTAGGGCTCTTCTAAATCAGGGATGGATCCATGGTGGGGTGGGAATCAGGGAACCCCCTAACCAGTCAATAGCCCATTAATCTGACAGGAGCAGAAATTATTATTATGTATATGTTGTTGAGCTGGCATTGTAAGAACCGGCCCCCCTCCCTAAATGCCCCCCCCTCTAGATCCGACACTGCCTACAGCATATAGTTTCGGGACATATAAGAGATAAAACGTATGTGCCAATACCGAACCAACTTGGAATATATCTCTCTGAAGTGAGATAATAAAATAAAGAAAAAAATTGAAAAAGATAGCCAAAAGTCCTCCTTTTCGCCCTTGTTGTGTCAAATAACGCATTGTGGCTTTTCTGCTTTCGAAACACAGGTTATGACACGTGTTCCAAGCTATAATTTCCTTTAAATTCCCACGATTCTTAGTTGATTTATTCAAAATTTTAGGTTTATTGCTCTAAAAAATTTTTTTTCTTAACAGAATTGTAGAATCCACATATAGTTTATTTACAACTTGAACAGAATTTTGTTTTTAAAATGTATGATTTCCTAAAATTTTGTCCTAGCGCCGCTAGGCCTCGACTACACCCCTGTTGGTTACTTACCTATAGGCACACACACATACACACACACACGTGCTTGCTACTTGCCAGAGATCAATTTCTAAATTTGCATATTAAAAAATCCACTAATTTTCAATATATTTTTGATTATTACAAAAATGTTGATTTTTTTTTAATACTTACATCGTAGTTTTGCGGCGTCTTTTTTATTTTTTATTCTTTTTATTTTAGAAAGTTACAAAATTATTGATCCAAGAATACCTCGAATTATCGCTGGCATCTTACATAACGGAATATTAAAAATAAGAAAATTTAAAAAAAATGCAAATATCAACTCTACATATTATCAAAATAATGTTCTGACTCCTATTTTTAAAGAAGATATTCCAAAATTGTATTCTACTGATTTTTAAAATGTGGAACTCCATCAGGACAAAGCGAGCAGCCACACCTCCAAAAGTACAACCATATTTCTAGAAAAATGAGACAAGAAACTGGCATGAAGTCAACACCAATTAGCCATATTCCTACCCAGTCTCCAGATGTAGCACCGATGGCTTATTGTGCATTTGGACTTTTAAAACAATCTCTTTCAAAACGCCGACCCACTACCTTGGATGGACTGTGGAAAGATGTGGAGGAGGAATGGGACAAAATTCCGCTAATGTCTTTACAAAAGGCCCTACTATCATGGAAATCTCGATGTAATATGATAGTTCAAAGACAGGGCTATCAGATAGAATACATTAGAAAATAATTTTTTTATTGTATGTATTTTATTCGCGCTATCAAAGTCGTTATAAATATGTGCAAATAACCTCTGTATATAAAAAATTGCATTGCAACAGGAGGTTATTACCCCATCAACCCCCACCCCCCCTGCGTACAGCAGTCCATGGTGCAGATGCGTAAAATTGATGAGAGTCTTCAGTGCCGGTATGAATTACGGTGTGACAAGACGTTCGAATCGAAGTAAAAAAAAAAAAATGGACGTGCGAAGCGGCCTCTAGGAAGCACGAAAGGCAAACTGATTTGAATTCGATGGCGAAATCGACCAAGAAAGAAATTGTCGGAGAAAGGGACGTAGAAACCGACCTTGTGGAATTCCTCTTAGATAAAAAGAAAGAGGTTATGAGAGTAGAAAGAAATAGAGATTGGTGTTAAGGGGTTGAATCGGAGTAGGTCAACAGCTCTAAAAAATTCGGACAGTGCCGATAACGAAATGGGAGTGCAAACACCGGTAACGAAAGTGACAACGAAATGCGGTTATGGGGTTCGACACGGTCAGTTCGATATATTTTTTTTACAAGACGTAACTGTCATTTCCCATGATTTGGTGAATGTAGAATCTCTTGGCGAGGTCAAACCGTCAATTACCGTATAAAAAATGATGTTTTTATCCTTCTTCAAAGGGATAGGAAGCAGTGGCCGATTGGCGAAAACAGTGCCGGGAAAGTTTTCGGTCTCTGCGATTCGGGATTCCCCTATTTAGAGACTCCTCTCGAGGATGTAATGGGAAGTGATTTTCGTGAGATTTCATTGTTTATTTTATATTTTCGTACCTTGATCGATTTCTCAGAGATAAAAGAAGAATTCATGCAAAAATTCTGCATAATTTTTTCTGCCGTGTCTCTTTTTTCCATGCTGCCTTTTTCTGTAATCCTCCTTCTTTGCTTCTCAACAAATCTGTCAGAATATCCACGTGCCAATATGACGGTAAATTGAAATTTTTTTTCTTCTTTTCTTTCTTTCCTTTTCTTTTAGAAGCAATTTTTCTACAGGGAAAAGAATCTTCGAGCGAAAACTTCCTTAATCATTCTTTACGTTAGTTACAAAGGGAAAATGAACGAGAAAATAAACATTGCTGGTTTGGAGAACTAGTGACGTAACGTTTCCGCACGTTGTGAATTGGATGACGAATGTATGACGAAAAAGAAAAAAAAAATTCAGAAGTACAATTTAAATAAATGAAATATGGATAGCGAATTAAATTAAATAAATGAATTGGGTAAATTTAATAAGTAAATGAATAAACTAATTCAAATTAAATCAGTCTTGTTCGCGTTCGATCAAATATATTAATTTAATTCAATATATTAATTCAATTAAATATATTAATTAATTCAATTAAATATATTAATTAATTCAATTAAATATATTAATTAATTCAATTAAATATATTAATTAATTCAATTAAATTTATTTATTAATTCGATTAAATATACTAATTGATTGAATAAATTTATTATTTCAATTAAATATAATAATTCGAATTAAATATATTAATTGAATTAAATATATTAATTGAATTAAATATATTAATTCAATTAAATATACTAACTGATTGAATTAAATTTATTATTTCACTAAATATATTAATTCGTTGAATTAAATTTCTTATTAATTCAATTAAATTTATTAATTCAATTAAATTTTATTAATTCAATTAAATTTATTAATTCAATTAAATTTATTAATTCAATTAAATTTATTAATTCAATTAAATTTACACCAATTAAATTCATTAATTCAATTAAATTCATTAATTCAATTAAATTCATTAATTCAATTAAATTCATTATTCAATTGAATTCATCATTTAATTTAATTAAACTTTAAGGTGTGTGTGTGTGTGTGTAATAATTTTACGGTCAATAAAATTGTTCAAATAGGGGGTTTGGCCCTCCCTTGTATATGGCCTTGGCATCTTTAACACACTTTTTGGAAAATATAATGCGTTTACGCTCAGTTGTCGCCTGATACCGTTATTAGACGGGTTGTTCCATTGCAGTTTAGGGAAGGGCGTCTTGCCCTAATTGGTTTTTCGCGCAGGAAAATACAGTTACGACAAGACGCCTTCCCTAAACTGCAATGGAACAACCCGTCTGGTAACGGTATCAGGCGTCAGGTCTGCGCGAACGGACTATATGAAGATTGCATGGCTTAACGTTTGACGTCACTGATTACGTCATACATATATGGTAAAGGCAGACACCGTTACTTTACTGATGACGTCACTCCCATGATAGTCACAAAAAATCGACCGACCTATAGTGATTTTTAATCTCATCGCTAAACAATCGTTGCGCACAAATTCATCGATGTTGCTTTTATTTATCACAAAATTCGAGACTGATTTTATGATTATTTCATCATCATGGTTGTTAACGTTTGGATGATGTTTCAGCTTTTTTTTTCTCCTTTCCTTTCCTTTTCTTTAGCGAATGTGCGTCCTGTTGCCTAATTACATTCAGAGTTTGCGCTATTGCGATCATGTTTTAATTTTGTGGGTTGACTTATTATTGATTTTTATTTATTTACTTATTTAGTAAACACATTCCAAATTGGAAGGTCGATACGTCAACGAGGAAAGAAGCATATGCGTTAAAAGGTGACACATCGAACAAACTTGCTGAACATGTCTTTGAAGAAGTTCACGAACCGGACTGGAATTCCACATAAGTTTTACAACAGAAGGTGATGAATCTAGGTAGGCCTATCGGATTTTATCTGGAATCATGGGAGACCCATAGCCTGAGAATGAGGAACAGCGGGCCATGGATATTTCAAAATCTCTACCAGAATCATACGAGATATTCGCCACACCTCCAGTTGGGAATAGCCATCTGGCATCATCCAATGAAAGGATTTCCCCAACGTGGTATTCGTCCAGATGGGAATTCTCAGCAAAGGAATATTTAAACTTAAAAGCTCCAACCCTCTCCCTTCACCTGATAATGGGAGAAGTCTGCTCCCGAACCATCGTGTTTTAAAAACTTACGCTAATGTCAAAATGCCAGCTATCATGGTAAGCCCCTGCAGTGGTGCAGAAGTAAAGCGGTCGACTTCCTAAAATACCAAACTAAAATGCTTACTGACAAACTGACTCGTTGTAGTCCGGGGTTTGGATCCCAGGGCCATAGAGGTTGGGATTGCTCGGAAAACAAACCGTCCCGGTGCTGCATGGTCCTTGCACCATAAAACAAACAAACAAACCTGGTCAAACCGCCTATCATAGCGTCATGCACAAGTTCGAAAGATTGAGCAACGTCCATGTCAACAAGGTGAATGCCAGATTTTTTGGTGAAAGGAAAATACACACGTTCCCGACCCTATCAGAGTTTTCGTAAAGTCGGGCGGACGTCTCTACACGCGCCTCGATACATTTTGGCGTGATTTTAGCCAAGTACTTTTCTGAAAAGCTTCCACTAGAGTGTTTCTTTATCACACTCGCTGTCGAAACAGCTATTTTCGGGTAACACAGCACAGAAAACGCGCGCGTTGCAGATACGGCTATCGGTGTTTGCCTCTGATAGCGACAATTCTGGTTTCTGAAAGTTTTTCTCCTTGTTTTAATCCGCTGCTGTTGCTATTCGAGGTGGCAGCGGCTGGGCAAATAGTTCGATTTGAGCACGTGTTGCCCTTGGACGTTCGTATGCGGACAATAAAAGCATAAACAATCGAAAATGAACATAAAGACACATAAATTAACACAAATGGTAAGCTTTCGATTATCCGAGGTAATGGGCGATACGACTACGGCGGATAATCCGACAATAGGAAAATAATAGCAGGAACGTCGGGGACGTGTGTCCATGTCGCACCAGCTTCTGCACTGACTGTTAAACACGCTTCTCCGGAAGGTGGTGGAAAGGCATCGAAAACCGTTCAAAGCCATATTAAATTGTTACGACTGTGCGATTTGTGCTTTCTCGTGCATTATTTATTCAGATAGCATTTATATTAGTTCTTTACCTTTTAATGTGAACAGGTACCAGCAAGTCAAGGACAAGAAGTGGAAGCTAAAGTCCACTCAAAATTTGATGATGATAATTCAATCATAGGCGTATGCAGAAGGTTAATAAAGGGGGGGGGAGGAGGGGTCACAAGCTCAATGAGGGGTTACAGAGCTGCACCTCCATATATTTATATGCACCAATACAAGATTTTATCGCAATGGGGTAGATACAACCCCCATCAACACCTTGCTTACGTACGTCAGTGAATCCAATAAGCGTGAAATGAAGTCGTTTAGGGAAAGGGTTAGATGGGGGGAGAGAGAGAGAGAGAAATGAAATAAACGAAGAATAAAAATTGTAAAATTAATGGTTTGGGGAAACAATTAAGACAAGTAAGAAAATGTTAAGGAAGAAAGAAGTTAAAAATCTAATCTTTACCAAGGCACTGAAGTCAAAACTGTTTCGGATAGAATTAAATATGATATTTTAGTTAATTGTACTTCATTAAAATAGTTTGAATTCGTTAATTAATTGAATAGTGTTAGATACACTCCATTGAAATTGATTAATTTCACTTAATCTTTCCAGTGTGCTTGTAAAATGTTTAGTTTTACTTATATTCGACTGAAATTGACCAATTTCATTTACACCTAATTGAAATGCATCAATTCAACTTTTACACTCCAATTAAAAAGAGCAATTTTACTTAAAAATCTGATTCAAGTTGGCCAATTTCATTTACAACCCAATTAAAATATTCAGTTTCATTTACATCCGATCGACATTTAGCAGTTTCATTAAATAAAATGACCGGTTTTACTTACACATCCGATTCAAAATTATCAATTTCATTTATAACCCAATTTAAATACTAGTTTCACTTGCATCCGATTGAAACTTAGCAAGTTCATCAGTAGCGAGCTAGAACCGGTTCGCGGGAATTAGTTATTAGATTATTTTAAAAATTAAAAAGAACCGGTTAACTTCTATTTTTAACGTAAGTTTAATACAGCAGTCGGGCTCTCAACGAACCGGTTGTAAAACTTCCACAATTCGGTTACTTGGTTGTTAAAATTTTGACACTTCACGGCTATTTACACCTAATCGCAGTGGATCAGTTTCATCGATACCGCCATCGAAATCTATCACTATTACCTACAGTTCGTTCACGAAAAGAAGTCCGACGAAACAGTTAGAAATAACGGGAGGTGACGTCACAAACGGCCTATCCCATTACAGCAGAGGAGGACTCCAATTTCAGAACTTGATTTTGGCGCCGACAAACGTTCACCAAAAAACAGTTCTGAAATTGTAGTCCTCCTCTGCTGTAATGAACTAACCCGTTTGTGACGTCACCTCCTGTTATTTCTAACTATTCCATCAGACTTCTTTTCGTGAACGAAGAGTACAGTTAGTGGACTATTTACTTTGCACAGCAAACATAAACCAAAGATTTCGCCAGTCTATAAGATGAAGTGATAGAGAAAACATGGAAATGATTTATAAATGACAAACAAAGAACCTCAATGTTCTACCACTGGCACCCATATGAGTACTTTTAGGGAGTGGCTGAGAAAAATTATTACTTTCTTCTCAAGGCTGTCAAACATTTTAGTGAATGTACAAGATACTAAAATGCTACAAAAATAATTGATACTGCTTGGCAATTAAGTAATGAGCTAAAAAGTATCTTATTTTAAAATATGACTATAAAATTTTTGAAAACAAATGCCACCAGAATTGGGCAAATTAAATTTTTGAACGGCTGCAGAGGATCTTCGAACCCCACCTGACCTACTTCCTATATGGGCGCACCTATATGTCTTATTCATCGCGATAGGGGTGGCACATATTAGGATCCTAAATCAATATGATTATTTTAAAAAAAAAATAGATAATCGGGCTGACGAAGTCGATTTACCGTCAGGGAGAAGAAAGGATTGGCGACCACCTGGGCCCTGTGACTTTTTATTTGGAGAGATTGGTTTTCATGAACAAGATCAGTTTCACAAGTTTTATGGAGAGTCCTGTTAATATCGGCCTGCCCGTTGTTATACGGTCGAAAGGCTAGAGACCAATGTAGAATAATAATAATAAAAAGCAGCGAGTTAGCTGATTCATCCACATCAAACTAAAATCAATTTCAATTGCCGAAATTGCACGCTTTCTGCTATGTCTTGTCAAAACTGTGATTTTTTTTTTTTTAAATTAGCATCAGGCCTGGGCTTACGGTGTTAGCGGCCCTGGAAAACGCTTTGACAAAACAAAATTGATTTCCTGATACTTGCAATACATTTTTGGCGGCCCAGCTGGCACCCCCCCCCCAAAGCACGGCTCTGATCAGCATTATTCACAGTAAAGTAGCATCTCAAATTTTAATAGCGTTTGCAATACACGTATCATGTAAACTTAATTTGTTATATTTCAGATACGTAATATATATATTTCATGTATTTAAATGTATACATTTTAGGCACAAATCTGTTACGTTTAAGACGTGCCTATATTGCCTTTCCTGTATTGATTTGTTACATTTCAGGTAGACACACGCAGTTTTTCAGATGCAGATATGTTACATGTCAAGCATTAAAATACAGTGCGTTTTAAAAAGCTTTTCATGTCATTTGTTTCATATTTAACATTTCTATATTTCAACTTTCTTAGCGTTTAACCTAAGCAGCAAGACAAATGCGGGCATGTAACAAAGAATTATATTTTTTAGTATTTGATGCATTGCGATGCAACGTCCTCTTTTTGTTACATCATTCCTTTAGAGGCCCCATAATGGGCCTTCACATGTTGGGTCACCGGTCTGACCTCCGTTTCCCCTCTCCATTTGTGGTTTTTTGCTCCCTCGGGGTAAATTCGTCATACGATTCACCTCAAAGGTTTAGAACGTGGGGTCAGTAAAGGTCAAGGGCTGGCCCGGTGATTCAGCATCTAGTTATCCTTATCGAAACCTTAATGGGAAGCACTAAAACGTTCCCACTACGTAAGTTACACGAAAATTTAAGTCAATTACAAACGCAGACATTTGTAAGAACGTACGATAAGATACGTACCCATTTTTTCTTTTCTTTGGTAGATACTTTTTTTTATATATACCTTTCTCTCCCCATTTTACCTAATGGGCAGTTCTAGTGGCTTCCGTCCATAGGCATATGCAGAAAGTCTATAATGGGTCTATAATTACACGTTTACAATGGAGGGGTTACAGAGCTATAACTTCATATATTTATATGTATATATACAAAATTTTATCATCGAAGTGGGTGTTACAACCCCATGGACCTCCCCAGCGTACGCCAGTGCTTTCGTTCCAAAACTGGTTATGAGCAGTGCTGTATTAAAGCACGGATAGAGAGGGCAGCAGACGCCAAGGAGCAAAAGAAGGGTTCATTTCGGAGGCTGGGCAGAGCAGATACAGCATTTTAGGTCTTCACAATGCAAGATTTTTAATTTTAACCTATATGCTACAGAGGAAAGGAGTTCTAAAATAGGCATACAGATGTTTGGTACTTGATGAAAATAATAGCATTTTTATAGGACAGGGCCACTGGCATAGGTAGGGAGGGGGTGTAACCCCCCCCCGTGATGGTACTCCGTAGCATATGAATATATATAGAGTTGTAGCTCTGTAACCCCTTATGGACTTTCTGAATAAGGTAGGGTAGGGCAATGGCTATTTCGTTGAGGGATAGAGAGGGTCAGTGTGACATTGCCTTCATGTCATTCATGAAAATATTTATTAATAATATGCTTCCTACTATTTTTTAGCTTTGCAGTGCGTGGCGATCTAATGTAATGCAACGATGTGTGTAATGTAATGCGATGTAATGTAACGATGTGTGTAATGTAGCGATGTGTGTAATGTAATGTGATGTGATGTAACGTGTGTTTGGCTATAACAAGAATAATTCGAGTGTGTGCATAGCGATTGCCGCTTAATTTTTCTTTGCGGATCCGTGATTTGGTTACTTGGGTGAAAGTGGTTTGGACTCTTTGGAAAACTGTAGGCCCCAGTGGCGGTTCTAGGATAGGGCAAGGGGGGCTATGGCCCCCCCAAATATAAATGGATAATATTATCATGCCTTTGTGCACAGGCGTCACCAGAGGCGACTGCGCACATAGGCAGGAATTCGTGCAACTCATTTTTTTTTTAGAACCGACACCGGTAACCACTGACACAGTAAAGATATTGGTGCACTATGCAACACGTAAAAAAAGTACAATTGAATAAAAAAACTTTATTTTCTCAATAAATAAAAACTTATTTTGTCAACAGGCTATGCAGGCTGTAGCATACGGCTGCAAATTTTCGATGCAAAGTTTGCAAAGGCGGGGCTGAATGAATGTCTTGGCGACCAGTTGAATTAATTTTGAATTGTTAAGTTCATAGCTGTAACTAGACATTGGCAAAGGGAGAGCTGCCAGGGGCATCTCTCGAGAAGGAGAGGGGGCCCAAAAGGCGCCAAATTCACAAATACTTGCTTAAAGACGAATTTAAAAAAAACAGCTATGGGCGTGAAATCAAGGATTTAACAAAAACAGCAAAACTTCTGTTGTAATTCTAGTTACGTTTGATAAGATTAGGCGACAAATTATATTAGCTCACATACAAGCGGAAAATACGTCAGGGTCTACAGGTGGCATAATTGTAAATCTGCCTCTGAATACTCCCCAGACACGACCTATGTCAAGGGATGCTACAGCAGTAATTCGCCACTTTTTGGGGGCCGCGGAACACTCTTAAATACGATCAATTTCCACGGAACACTAAACTCTATAGCTTTTACATAAGGCGGAACATCGTCTTAAGCTCAACACTAAAAGCGTATTTTTAAAATAAAATGCCATTAGTTAGTTACGACAGTGCTGTACAAAGTATAGTTCTCAACGTAAAACAATTTTAAATGGGATGTTTTACGACTATAACTTTTATTATGTACCGGAAGAGGAAAGCTGCCTGGAGTTTGAACAAGAGATTTTTTATTTATTTTTACGAAATGCAGGTCTTAAATATGCATGGGTAGGAGGCAAAGAAATAACCTTTCTGTCCGGGAATACCTTCGGATCTCTGTTTGGGAAAATCGGGAAAGGTAAATATGTTAACAAAACGTCAAAAACGAAAAGGTAAAAGAATTTCCTTTCGCGTTAGAACTCGTAGAAGCAAGATTCCAGGTCAGTGCGCATGCGCAGTCGGTGAAAATGACAGAACCGGCATTGTTTACAACTAGGGTTTCACGGCCATTAATAAAACGGGAGATTTGACATAAATGTCAGCAACATGACGATTTCATAACAACAAATTATTAATGGGGAATATATGACTGCGTAAAATTAATTATTGTGAAACAACTTTTTTCAGAAGTAGGATCAAAGTGTTTGTTTGTGGGTATTTAAAAGCGTTGATTGGCATTGATGGCAAGGAGTTAATTACACAGTTCGATTTACAAGATTATTGCGAAAGAAATGGGCGCTAAATGCCGGCTGAAAGCATGCCGGAACGGCCCTGGTCGATTTGGAAATGTCGGAGCGAGTTGTGCAGGGGGGCTACGCCCTTGATGGCAAAACAAACCCCTCCGCTATTCAGGCCGGTGCCTCCCGAGGTCGCGAGAATGGACGCGGCCCAAAACAGAGTAGCGGTAGTTGCAGTCAGCTGTTTTCAGCAGAGGACGTACAGGGCATGCATAGCAACAGAGCGAAAACGCGCCAAATCTCGCCAAGCAGCTTTTTGAGAGACCAGCTGATTTGCGGAATAACAACAGGCCCTTTAAATGGCCGAAACCGCGTTGTCAAATGCCGCAATTCGTTAGCGTTTTGACGCTTTTTTTAATTATACAAATACAGATTTTTTAATTACGAAATAAAAGACATAATTGAGATAACTATTTATTATCGATTAAAAATAATTAACACCCGCTAGGGAATGTATAAATACGCTATGATCTTGATTAAGATACTTCGTTATACTTATAAGTAATTATTTATACAAAGAGTAGATATATTTTAGATAAAATAATTTAATTTTTAACTCAATAATAGTACTTTTTTTTTAAGAGAGAAAAAAATATTGACTGACCTATGGTTTGTTGTGAAGGGGACATCTATGGTCAAAGACGAGGCCCGGCGTCGGGGTTGCTGTTCCGGAGGGGGTACTATTTTCGAGGAATAATCTCCCTCAGCCAGACGAGAATAGTCGGTGTCAGAGTCCTGAAGACGAGCCGATTTTCGACTTTCAATCAGTCGTACTTCGTCCAGTCTCTTTTTGAGTTGGAGAGGGTCCCCGCCACCCAGTCCGAAAACAGTCAAGTCCACTTCGTCCGTCGGATTGTGGCCGGTGACGGTCGCTCTGACTTCCCGGCCGTTGTGAGTCACGTAGACAACTTGGCCGGTCCGAAGAGCAACGTCCGGTACACCTTTAAAGCCGGGCCCAACCAGGGCCGATCCAGGATATTCACTCACATTACCGTCTTCGTCAAAAAATACCCGGTACAGATTCTCCTCCCTTGTACCGGTATCATTTCGGCTGGCTTGAATAACGCCCGACAAATACAGGCCAGAACGATCGGCCCTAGGTGCGCACACCCGGGTCCCTAAAATTGAACGCTTTGCTAAACGTTTGCCAGTAGACATTGTCCTTCACCGGCTCATATCTAAGTCCCCAAAAAATATAATTAATCCACGAACACACGGCTAAAAAATTCAGAAGCGTCGATTCAACCCGAATAGGCCGGCGTCTTTCTAGTCTATAATCGCAGCAAGAACTAAGCAAAGCAAAATAAGCCGGCCGGGTTGCGCCCGTCAACAACAAAACCATGTGACCGACCTCGATTCTGATTGGCTGCCGGCCGCTATGGCCCCCCCTTCCCGCCATTGGCTGCTGCTTTTGCTCGGCCAGCTTGTCAAAATAAACCCAGGGTTGCTTTTAAGCCCGATCAACATTACGAAATCGACGAAGATTTTTCGACGAAATATTTTTAGGAAATAACAACAGTTCGTATACGTCGGACATCGCAAGCTACGTTTACGAAACGCGGTTTCCGTTTTTTCAGCTGCGATTTTCGTTACGTCGTGGGAATCCATGACGAAAATTGAGAGAAAACAGGCCTGGGTTGTCAACCCAATATGCAACAAATATTTATTCAACATCGTCTGGTATTTCATTCATCTTAAAAATAACAACCATTTATTCATTTTGTTTAATAATCGTCGGCATTTTTGCTCATTTTTTAATAATCGTCTGTTCTTTTAGTCACTTTTTTCTTAATAATCGTCTGTTCTTTTTACTCATTTGTTTAACAATCGTCTGTTCATTTTTTAAAATTTTGATAATCGTTTGCCTTTTGCACTTTTTTTTAAAATAAGCATTCACTCTTTTTTTTTTTTTAATAAACGTTTGCTTTTTCACTCATTTGTTTTTTGATAATCGTCTTCGGTTTTGCATGTTTTTTAATAAACTGGGTCTTTTTACTAAGCTTTTTCATAATCGTCTGTTCTTTGACTCATTTTTTGATAATCATCTGTTTTCTTATTCATTTTCTAATAAACGTCTGTTCCTTTACTCATTTTTTTAATAATTGTCGGCTCTTTTGCTCATTTTTTAAAAATCGCCTACGCTCTTGTTAATTTTTTTTTAATCATAGTTACTTTATAACTTCGAAAAAATATTTACTGCAAATATATTAATTTTAATTGCTATTTCCACCCTTTCATATAAACGTCGCAGACAAAAATATAATTTTTTTTCCAAAATTAAAACTAAATATAACGTCACATAATTTTAATAAATAAAATGTGATGTACAGTTTATCTGACATAATATTAAAATTATAAATCCTGATAAATGTAAAGGCATTTGAATTAAAAAAAAAAGATATAAAATTACATCCGAAAATTCGTACTTCGTTCAAATTTTATTCTTTTCTATTACATATAAGTAAAAAAATTCACTTAATTAGTGCTTAAATTTCTCAATGCCCTTTATAAAAAATACGATAAATTTTGCAAGAACATATGTATTTCCAGGGGCGGACAGGGCCGCCGGCCCATCAACCCTCGGGTCGGTGCACTCTCCGATAATCCAAGGCATACGCCCTTTAAGAGGAACCAGTCCGCCCCTACTGTTTCCTACAAGGGCTTTCGCGAAACCCTAGGGTTCCACGTTGATCTTTCAAGGTTCCACGACACCCCTCCCGCGTTCTGCAAGCTAATCGGAAAGCATCGGCGAAATTTTCAAGAAAATTTATTAATTTTGCGATATTTTCCCTTGACAGCCTCTTAGGGTTTCCTTATGTAATGTGTTTATAGAGGAGGATCTGTGATTAAGCATGTCGTGAGTGGGGAGGTTCCGATGGGTCAAAAGCTTGAGGACCATTGCTCTAAACAATTCTTATACTGTGGTTAGTTACAGGTGCGGACTAGGTCCTTTTAAAGGGCGTAAGTCCTTGCCTATTCGGAGGTGCGAGTCCTATTGCCCATGAGGGCGAACCGGCCGGGCGGACCAGTCCGTCTTCGGTTCGTTAAGTAGAGAAATGTTGATAACACATCTGTCTTAAGCTTTTAGAAAAATCCTTACTGAAAGAAGGGGTTGTAAGATTGTGTGTGTGCATGTGAAATGAATATGTAAAATAAAAATATTACTTAATAAGGAAGGAGAACAATGTGACAATGGAATACATGGTCCAGACGTTAAATTGTGAGCTTCAAAATTTTTATAATTTTTTGGTGAAATGCATTACTATCCATTAATTTTTAACTTTCTGGAGCAACTGTTCAAAACTGATCCGAAATAATTATGGATAGAATGGTAATATAATCGAGCCCAGTTTTAGGATGCGAGACATCCTGAGCACAGCGATTTTTTGGCGCCTGTTTCCAATGTAAGGAAAAATCGCGGAAAATGCAGGAGGTGGTAGGGATGGCAATTGGGAATTTTCTGCTAAAGAAATAGGTAAAATTATATTAACTGGTCAGTCTCAGAAAGGGAGGAAAATCGCTGAATTTTTTGGGAGGGGATTCATCATTGGTGTATACGGGGTGGGAGGGGGTGTTGGTGGGAGTCATAACCCCTATTGCGATGAAATCATATATATATATGCGTATGAGTATAAGTATATGGAATTATATCTCTGTAAACCGCCCTCTTATGGACTTTATGCGTACGCCAGTGGCGTCCACATGGGTAGTTTTTGGGGTGGGAACTGAGAAAAATCTCCTCCTTCAAGGCTGCCAAACATTTTAGTGAACGTACAAGATACTGAAATGTTACAAAAAGAATTAATACTGCTTGATAATTAGTAATGAACTAAAAACGTACCTTACTTTAAAATGCGACTGTAAAACTTTCGAAAGCAAATGCATATCAGCAACGAGCAAAATGTTTGAACAACGGCTAAGGCTCAAGGGGGGGGGGGGATTTGACCCTCCCTTTGTCCTCTATATGGGTGCCCACGGTATATAGTTCGTTCACGAAACGTTCGGCGATGGTACCGTTAGAAATCAGAAGAGCTGACGTCACAAAGGGCCTAGCCGATTACAGCAGAGGGAAGGGTGTCATTTCAGAACTGTTTTTTAGCGAACGTTTGTCTGCGCCAAAAACCAGTTCTGAAATGACGTCCTCCCCTCTGCTGTAATCGGCTAGGCCGTTTGTGACGTCTGCTCCTTTGAATTTTAACGATACCATCGGTCAACTTTTCGTGAACGAACTGTATGTAAGCCTGTGAGATTTGTGATTTTCTTAAGTGAAAAAAAAAAAAAAAGAAAGAAAAAAGTGATATCTTTTTGAATAATTTTCTTTCATTAAACACCGAAATTTATTATTTTCCAATGCTGGGGATTCTCTTTAGTGGGGAGGTCGGCGATTGGCGCGACTGTACGATAGATACACTGCAATTAAAGAAAATGTCTGTCACTTTTTAAAAGTTTGCGCTCCTCAAAATTTGGCGCCATGGACACTTGCCCCATGCGCCAATTTATAAACACGAGCTTGGATATAACGTAAAGACCCGGCTTTTTTTTTTCAACATGAGCTTCACTGACAGCTATACTGAGCCAACGAAACAAGAGCAAAGCGAGCGAGTGAAGATGTATGGCGCCATCTATTGAGAAGCACTGGTACTACAAACTCCTAAACCTGAAATGTTTCGTGTTTGAACAGAATACATAACGACAGATTGAAATATACAAATGCTTTCGATATAAAAATAGACAGCGAACTTTTCTTTTCTGGGAAAAAATTATACGAGAAATTGTGATCTTTAAAACCAGTTTTTTATTAGTTCTTTAGCACTAACAATTGAACAAAATATAAACCCGATTTAAACCAGTTTTCCGAAAGATTTACTATTCTTAAACTCGAACGTCCGTTGAAGCGAAACCAAGTACTTTCGTTAACCATTGTATCCAGCATTAAAGAGAAACTGGCACGAGTTTCTTTTAATTTATTTCCTCCTTTTTTAATCAAATTTTCCTACTTTCAATAGAGAGTAGGTTTGCAGGTAAAGATGCACTTTTCACCAATATCGAAAAAAACCAAAAAACCAAACAGTTAAATGAGTCAATGGGCCGGAAGATTATTTCTTATTTATGCTGATCCATTTTGAAAAAACTATGAAGGCATCCATCTTTTTCCGATTATTCAATCACTCTCTTTGTCGACCATTTGCTCAATTTTCTGATCATGGAAATGATTGAACGACGAAACTGATGAGGTGAAGGATAAGACGTGAGTTTTCTCCGATGACATAACGTAAAAATAAAATCATTTTCTTTCAAAAGTTTTTTTGAAAATATGGCAACATAAGAAAAACGATAATTGAATGATAAGGATGACCGATCTTAATTGCCGGCTAATTAATGTACGAAAACAATTTCAAACTAATTAGCAAAACTAGATGGCAGAAATATGGGTGCCCATACGAGTATTTCTAAGGGGGTGGAGGGCTGAGAAGAAATATTACCTCCTTCTCAAAGCTGTTGAGAAGTTTAGTGAATGTACAAGATACCAAAACGCTACAAAAATAATTGATACTGCTTGACAATTAGTAATGAGCTAAAAAGTACCTTATTTTAAAATGTGACTGTAAAACTTTTGAAAGTAAATGCATAGCAGGTTCGGGCAAATCAAATTTTTAAAATACTAAGGGGACTTGAGCCCCACCTTTGTCCCTCAACACGCGGACGTCCATGGGCGAACAATAGTGGGAAGCTTAGCCCCCCAAATAAAATTTCAAATGAATACTGTGGGCGGAGATCATTGGGGGTGGGTGTGGGGGTAGGCTATAGCTCACTCCATAAGATAGTTACGCTAATATTCAAACTAATGAACAATGAAACCTCGATATGTAGAACTTGGGAAGAAAAAAGTGAATTTTACAGTAATCGGAATTTAAGGTAGTTTAGAGGGAAATTGAAAATGACTTCGAATTACCGAGAACTTCGAATTATTGAGGTTCCACATTATACGAATTGACGCTGTTTCAATAGCACCCAGCTATTTGTATTTGTATGAATTGCTTTTGTTAAGCGATGTTTGTTTGTTTGTTTGGATTTTTATGGCGCAAGAGCATCTGGGCTATACTGCGCCAAACATGGTAAAATCAAAGACTGTTGATGATAGCCCACGTTGCAAACGCCCAGGTTACAGAATCTTTATCCGAGAGAAAGAAGAAATTCTCTGAGACGGTGCAGTAGTCTCCAGTCGTGGAACGAAAAAGTTTTTCATTCTTAACATAGGTAAATTTATATTGATAAAAAATTCGAAATATATTGATATATGCATATAGATTTACCTATTTTGTAGATATTTACCTAGATAGTAGATATGTAGATAATTACCTATTTTGAGTCAGCAATATGATAGCGGCGTATATATTCATTACGATTAAAGGCATTATTTGGTGTCAAACCTAGGCCAGCCATATCCTTGAGGAGCTTCATCTCTATAGTTAGCCAGTGGTTCTTCAATATGAATTAATAATAAAAAAAAAAGAATATTTGTTTATTGTTAGACGTTCTTAGCAACCGGTTTTAACGCGAGCTATCTATGTATCACGAAATGAAATAACTCTTTATGAAGATCATAATATGTATTTTTGTTATTCACATAATAGTTTTTAAGAATAAAATAGAAGCTGTGGAACTGTTAAATTGCACGGTAAAGCCCACATAAAGAGGTGTAGCTCCTAAACGTAAAATTTTCGATGTATAAATATAAACATGAGTCAGCATTTTAAATCTTTAAAGAGTATACATCTAGAACTTCCGTTATTATAAATATTGATAGGTTTAGTAATTTCTTTAAGTTTGGTATACAGTGAAATCTTTCTATAACGATAAAGCTGCCTCATGGGTAAGGGGTGCCTTTCTGCAAATTTATATTTCAACGCCCCCATAAAAAGAATTTGCAAATTAAAATGAAATCTAAGAAATTTTTATTTTTTTAGAATACAAATATAATTTATACGCGCGTAAATATAGCAGCTACAAATATTTTTTTCTCAGCTATTTCAAAATAGTCAAAAGACAAAAGTACATTTTGGATTTTTGGTACACACCATATACTATTCATTCATTCATTCATTCATTCATTCATTCATTCATTCATTCATTCATTCATTCATCCTCCTAGATGTAGGACCCACAAATATCTTAATTAGATCTTTTACAACCGTTGTATCTACAATATATTTTTTGTTGAGATATTACTGATAATGGATAAGACGATTTTTGAACATTTTTTTCCCAATAAATTCTTATTAATTTTAGTTTTCAAAATTCCTTTCCTGGAAAGCTAATATAAAGTTAAGGACTAACGCAACGCTTAATAAACACGCAGTAAAATGTCAGTATTTGGAAAATTACCTACGTTAATTTATATTCATATAAAAACTTTAAAACATCGTGAGGAGCTATCGTTTTTTACAAACATTGCAAAATATTTTAGCTTCTTAAAGTCATACCCTCAATATCCAGATTGTCAAATTTTTCATTGTCATTCATTTTTATGTGTATATCTTTGCAGTATTTATTTTTTTTAAATTTTTGTCTCTCCACTCTTTAGATTTGCTTATAGCGTAGCCAAGTTTAAAGTCTTAATTGTTTTAAACAAAATGATGACTATTGAAAAATAAAAAGAGGAATATAACGACGATGAACAAATATATATATATTTATATTATTTATTATATTATATTAGATTATTTATTATATTATTATATTTTATTATATTATTTTATATTCGAGGTCATAGATATCATAATACCATCAGTTATATAAATATTTGTTGTTGTCTTGTGTGCAATTCTAAATAATTTACAATCTCACAAAAAAAATGAATGATATAATCGATGGTAAGTTCGCGAAGAATTTTTAATTTTAAAATATCATTTAATATAATTTATTGGTTCGTTTGATATTTTGTGTCCAAACGTTCTAGTTTATATTTTCTTTGAATTTCTAGAACAATCAGATCGACATTGAGATTGTTCGACGCATTCTTTGTAAAAGTAACAGAATTTTCGAAATTTTGAGTAGCCTTACGGTTTTCCAAATTCATTATAATGAGATAAAGTTTTTGTGTTGCTCTGATTATTAATTAAATAATTAATTTAATAGTATTAATTAAATGTTGGATTCTGTATCATTTTGCTTACAACATTTACAAGGCTGAAAATACACCAAATATTAATAGAGCAAACAAATTTAAATGAACAAAATTTTTGAAATTAGTTTACCTGAAGTACTAAATGAAGACTTTGATATCAATTTCCGTAATATCTACAATTATTTAATAAATTTCTCTGGCGTTACATTTAAGCGGCCTTATTACTTTAATTCTGCTTTCTCACCTAGTAGTATAAAACTGTTTTAAATTTAAATTTTGAATATTTTTTTTCCATATAGCTAGTACTTCGAAGATACTAAAAAATTATTGTATCGTGACGGCTCGTCAGTTTCAAATGTGGTAGTGCTCTTCTAAGAAATAGTATCTCAACCTGTTAACTGGGTATGACGACATTTTTCGTCATGCCCGGAAGACTACCAAAATGCGAATGACGACATTTTTCGTCATTGAAATTAACCGTATTATGTTGAACGCATTACGTTTTATGTAGTTCTTATATATTTAATCCTAGCGTGATGGTGTGATGACATTACTTATCACTGTGAAAAAAAGTCCCCAGTGTGAAACGAGTTTCACAAAATTTTATTCCCCGGTTAACAGGTTAAATCAAGTTACATTTTTAACGCAATGAACAATAATATAAAAAAAATTACAAAACGATTAAATACTTAATTTATTTGTATATAAAAACGCACTCCTCTCACAAATCATGTTGCTGTGCTTTTCACCACGAATCTTTTGTAATTAAACCAATGAAAACACATTTTATTCTTAAGGTGCTGTCCACTCTTTTGTTCCAGCGTTGTGGAAAAATTTATAGATGTATTGCATAAAATGGGAGAAAAAAAGAAATTTCATGTTTTCATGTCTCCTAAAGTTTAAATTTAATGTTTATAATATCCAAAGATCTCATTCAGAAATATCTAAAATGAGACTAGAAAAAAATTGTCATATTTCTTGGAAACCGAGCTATAAGTATTTATCCGTCCTTCTGGATAATACTGGATAAATTAGATCTATGATTTTTTTTCAGAGCAGGAAAGTCACTCGAGTGGGGGAGTTTTGTATCTCCCAATCAATACCCATCACTGAGTATGTAAATTGGGGTTTCGAGCCAAAACAAAGAGCTGTAAATTTCACAGCGCAAAAATGAGAGTATAACATGTTAAGGACAATAGAATTTCCCATGTACTTCGGGGCAAAATTTTTGCTTTGAATCACTTCGGTATCAGCAGGGCGATGCGTTTGATGCACTCATCGATACTTTCAAAAACGATACTCGGATAGAACTTCTTAGTAGTCTGTTTAGAATTGAGGCCCAGGGACATGTTAAAGGTATAACAAATTTCAAAATAATTGTATCAATTATTACGTGCTAAAATATTCTTTATGAAATTAATTTGACGAATAAAGTGTTCCAATGAAAGAATAACTGCTGCTAGAAAGCAGCTGCTTAAAAGAAAAATATTCTTATAATCTCAGAAGGGGACTTAGAAATCGAGATGTTGGTAGATGCAAAAGGTCTTTCCAAAGAAATCGACATTCTGCTTCGTCTGAGTCAGAGTCAAGACCAACCCACCTGCTGAAAAAGAAAAAGATATTTCTTTTGAATCAGAAGACAAACCAATACAAAATGACAAATAAGAGTTTAAAGTAAATATTTATTTTGTAACTTTTGACACTGCGATTAATTCTATCAATGCGAAATTTAGCCAAATGGAGCTGATAACCACTGCATTTGTATTTTTCCTGCAATGTTCAGGAGTTACAAAATTTCTCTACTAAATATATTTTGGAATATTGTTTAAAGTGAGAAAATCTTTAAATCATGAACACTAAGGACATTGATGCTGCAGTGAATTGCAAGTCATCCCAAGAAGTGTGTCTAAAAACGCAACACCACAGCACATTTTAAATTATATTTGTCGATATAACTTATTAGACAACGTGTCAAATTTATTTATTGCTCTGCGAATTTTGTTAACACTTCCTGTACCTTCGGCTAGTGGTAAGCTCAGCTTTTTTCAAATTGAAGTTAATGCAGTAAAACCTCCCAACGACGATATCCGATATAACGATAAATCCCTCTACAACGATAATTTTTCTCGGTCCGTATAATAGTGTTGTAGAGAGGTTTTACTGTATAATGAACCCTCCCTATAACAATGACTCCCTCTACAACGATAATTTTTCTCGGTCCGTATAATATTGTTATAGAGAGGTTTTACTGTATAAATACATGTATAAGTTCTACAATGAAACAAGATAGACTCTAGGATTGTCAACTGTATCAATAGATCAAGGCCTGGAACAAATTATTGATTAAAATGAATTTGCTTCTATGTTCTTTAAGTTGAAAGCTAGAAAAAAGAAACTATACACTCGGTATTTTTACAGCTTACAGCACTTATAAAATTCTTTGTATCACATAAATAATATAAGTACATATATAAATTATGAAATGATATAAATATAGATAAAATAAATATTAATACATATTGATAATGTAATATTTTTGGCAATATATTGGTAATACTTAAAAAAAAAACGCTCAATCAAATCATTATGTCTGTGAGCACATCACTATGTTCCATTTAAAATAATTTGGTGGGTCGACTTTCTGGAAGGAGGCGGAGCACAAGTCATTCGTCTAGGGTGCCAAATTTGCTTGCGCCAGCCCTGGGTGTAACCCGCATATGTTTGGAATAATTAAGAGGATAACTGGATTTAAAAGTAATTGAGTTGTCCAAAACCGGATTAACAGCCTATTTCAAAGTTATCCAAGGCCTCAGACTTTCAAGGTCCATTTAGAATTTAAAAAAAAATAATTTACCATAAAATGTCATAGTTGCTGGCATGACGTCCCACAAAAAATGCATGGGAATGGCCAAGGAGTCCAGGGTCCAGGACCACCTCCACATACATACAAATATATCCATATTTAATATTTTTAAAAAACAATTAATAATAAGCCAATTACAGCATTTTGAAGTTATTCTGCTTGGGCAAATGAATGACCAATCACAATTAAAATTAATATCCCCGACACTCTATTTTTCCTTTCAGAAACAGAAGAATTAGATAGCAGAATACGAGTAGAATTAGAGATAGCAGAATAGAATTTGAATGGAATTACATAGCAGAATCGAATTCGAGACGGTGCGTCCTCATGGGCTGCCGCCCTCCGAAAATCCAAGTTACGCGCCCTTTGAGAGGATCCAGTCCACCCCTAGGGTGGACCAAATTGTGTGTACGCGCTTTCAGTGATTGAATAAATGAACGATTCTTTTAATCTGTGACAGATGGGCAAAATAGGACCAGTGGCGCACTCACGTAGGGGGCCCAGGCCCCCTCCCTTGGGCTAACAAAACGAAAAATTATTACGCCAACAGACACTGGTAAATTATTTTATTAAAACATGTAAGATAAAATTAGTGATGTTCCCAAGATTTCCTTGAACTCTACTGACATTGATGACACTACTGTTAAGGCAAGCAACAGCAGCAATGATTCGGAACTGTCTTCAAATGCTTTTCGGTAGGTAAAGGTAGACCAAAACACAATAATAAACATGGTTGAAATAGACATTTTGACTGCTCACCTCAGGAGAGGTCATGGTGATAAGATAAGGTCATGCAGATAAGATAAAAGCGCTGGCCATTGTAAAATTTTATAAACATAACCTAGTACTTCTAATTATTTAAGTATCTTGCATTGTAGAATTATTAGTAATTCAATAATGATAAAAGTACACAAAAAGACAACCGTAATTGATATGGCGTCTGGCCCTTTATTTCCACCAAAAATTCCTTGCACCACTGCCCCCTTGAGAATATTCTGGGTGCGCCACTGAATAGGACATTGAGTCGTTGAGTGAGCGATTTAACTCACATATAGTTTACACCCCAAAAGAAATACACATGAACATTAATGCAACTATCAACAGAATTTGTTTATAAATTTCAACAAGTTCGAAAGCAATCCACGGAATTATTATAGTTTAAGAGCGTCCCAGTGATTGGCTAATTATTTTAACCAAAAATTACTTAATTAATATATTGATTAAGATATCGACAGAATAAATTAGGTGAGGTATTGTCAATTGACTTACTAAATTTCAACGTTCTTTATATCGCCATCGTGAAATCTTCTTAACTCTTCCTTATACTCTCTCTCTCTCTCTTTTGATATTCCACAGAGTATATCTTTATTGGTATTGCATTTATTATGCTTATATTTTTTCATCCTCTCATTTCTCTTTTTGGGGCAAATTGATCTTATTGTCCTTGCGCCATGAAAATCTCATCTAAAGAACTAATTTTCCTCTTCCATTTTACACTATTTCCAAACTTTAATTTTTTATTTTATTATGTACTACGTAGCAATTCCAAAATTAGGGGAGGGCTCACGCTTCTTTAAAAAAGATTAAGTGATTCGGCATTGAAGAGAGCAATGTATTTGTTGAACGATGGGGGGCATGGGCCCCCCCTTGAATCCCTCCATTCCTACGTCACTGTATCACACATGATAGAACCTATAATTATAAATGCTTATTTATCATATTAATTGCGAGTTAATAAAAATTATATCATAACGTGGTTTTCATTCGTGATTGATGCCACTTTTATGTGTCATCAATCAGGCGATTGCTATAGAAATGAAAAATATGCAATTCACAAAGAAAATGTAGGAATTTATTTGTGAAAAAACACGACGGTTTAGTAGAACTGTAGTCAGGTGAACAAAATCGTCAGACTAATATAATAATTAATCGCTTACGATAAACAGATCTTTTGATCTTTTCCTGGATCAAATCCTGGATATTTTGAGTGATTTGAAGACAACACAGCTATCCGGTAAAAACACATGTCATCCGTCAGTTTAAAAGTATGATCTATTGCAACGGTTCTTTAACTGTGGTCCTCGGACCACTAGGGGTTCGCGAGACCCCCCCCAGTGGTCCATAAAGGATCGGAAAAATATTAAGACGAGAGTATTTACTCTTTAATGCTAAGAATAAATTATGAGGGAACGAAAAATGCCTTCCGTAAATGGTGAAAATTAGTGATGAAACACTAGAAATAAATATGTATGATGCAAATTCTGGGCTTTAAACTTTGAGTTAATTCTTGGGGGTCCGCGAGGGTGAGTGATCTCTGAAGGGGGTCCGCGGTCTAGGAAAGTTAAAGAACCACTGATCCATTAGGTCGAAACTGCCCTCAACGTTTATGGAACAAAACCAACCAAGGTTGTCTTGCTCCAAACAGGGCGTCTCATCAATCTCTAAGAGGTGCTGGATAAAGGAATAATAACACTGGTTAATAAAATTAACAGTGGTTAATACACACAGCACCGATTTATAAAATTAAAACGCTAATTAATATAATTAGCACTGATTAATTTAATTATTATTACTTTTCCCTTTACAACCTATCTCGTATACGATAGGGAGCAAGCTTGATGTAAGGGTGGCGATTCCCCTCCTCTCGCGCCTCAAAAAGGTAATTTTCCACCCTCTTAGAAACAGAAATATAATTCGCTTAATAACGTCGACCCAAATTAACGGTTATTTTCGTTGAACGACGATATTTTGCGGTCCCAGCCAATGTCTCGTCTTATTAATGTAAATAAATTAATGTCTTTTTCTTCTAATTGACGACCTTTTTCCCCGCCTTGAAAGTTGTTAACGCGGGAAATTTCATACACAGACGGATCTCTATATGTAAAATTTGCGTACATCAAAATTATTCTCTCTATGTATATACAGGGTGCGTTAAAAGTTCGAAAAGACTTTAAAAAATCACAAAAAAAAAGGTAAAAATAATGATAAAGAAATGCGATTTGCACCAAAGGATTTCCAGAAAAATCTGATTTTTTTTAGTTGTAAAAAATTTTAGTTGCAAAAAAAATTTTAGTCGCAAAAAAGTCACCTGCAGACGGCGTGTGATACCGTTAGCAGACGGGTTAGTCCATTGCAGTTTAGGGAAGGGCGTCTTGCCGAAACTGGTTTTTCGCGCGGGAAAAACCAGTTCCTCCAAGACGGCCTTCCCTAAACTGCAATGGACTAACCCGTCTGCTAACGGTATCACGCGCCAACTGAGCGCGAACTCACAGTAGACACGCAAGCTATTCAGCAGAGTATGCAATGCAGTCTTGCAATAAAAGACCTGAATAAACGTGTGCTGTTCATTCGAATTCAACGGTACTGCATAATTGAAGAACGTTACCGTTGCCAGATCAAGCGTTGCTTATGAAGTTCTTCTACCTGAATGTTGAATTAGAAGCCACTGCGTTGCGAAAATTTCGTACGGTGAAACAACTGAAGACGAGAAATGTCCACATGTCTTGTTCGCCTTAGTTCTGTCATACAAAGTTTTGGAGGTCATATTGAACAACTGTTGCAATAATAAATCGATGGAATGCACAGTTGTCCTGTCCATTGTCTTTTGGAGTTTTCAGCACCATTTGTAGGTGATTTTTTGAACTAAACATTTTTTGCTACTAAATAAATTCTGAGCTTCTTAGACAATTTTCCGTGCCAACCGTAATTCTTTATCATTATTTGTTCCTTTTTAATGATTTTTTAAAGTTTTTACGAACTTTTCGCGCACCCTGTATATATCGAAGTTTAAAGTGAGCCCGCTAATTGAAGTTCCCGTGAATCTTTCACTCTCTCTCTCATTACATATAAGAAAACCGTCTCTATATAATATTTCTATTTTATTTTTCTTCTTTTTTTTGAAAAAAAATCCGACTTCGAAATATCAAGGTTCAACTGTACATTGAATCATAGGCGTAGCCAGGGGGGGAGGTTTGGGGTTTTTTATCCCCCATCGCAATGAAATTTTGTATATTTAACATAGGAATATATGAGTTGTAGTTCTATGTAACCCCTTCCATTCGGCCTATAACACCCCCCCCCTTATAAACTTTCTGCCTACTCCTATGTTTGGCGCAGTATAGCCCAGATGCTCTTGCGCCATAAAAAAGCCAAACAAACAAACAAACAAGCCTACTCCTATGCATTGAGTTATACCTTAAATGTTGTAATAGAGAGAGATATATAATTTTATGTACTGTGACGTTTATCAGTGCTCCCCACTCCCCCGCCCAACTCCTAGAGTTGAATTTGAGTCCTCTTACTCATTACTGACAATTATTAATTGTTAAGTAATTATTTAATT
>QLNU02014176.1:12399462-12409543 GCA_006491805.2 Dysdera silvatica
ACCCTGTACATATCGAAGTTTAAAGTGAGCCCGCTAATTGAAGTTCCCGTGATTCTTTCACTCGCTCTCTCATTACATATAAGAAAACCGTCTCTATATAATATTTCTATTTTATTTTTCTTCTTTTTTTTGAAAAAAAAATCCGACTTCGAAATATCAAGGTTCAACTGTACATTGAATCATAGGCGTAGCCAGGGGGGGAGGTTTGGGTTGTTTTAACCCCCATTGAAATGAAATTTTGTATATTTAACATAGGAATATGTGAGTTGTAGTTCTATGTAACCCCTTCCACTAGGCCTATAACACCCCCCCTTATAAACTTTAGCCTACTCCTATGCATTGAGTTATACCTTAAATGTTGTAATAGAGCGAGATATATAATTTTATGTACTGTGACGTTTATCAGTGCTCCCCACTCCTCCTCCCAACTCCTAGAGTTGAATTTGAGTCCTCTTACTCATTACTGACAATTATTAATTGTTAAGTAATTATTTAATTTAACAAAAGTATTTATTGTTAAAAGTACTCATGAGTCTATAGTACTTATTTCAGACACCAATTATTAACGAATTACTTTGAAATTGACACTTTTTATACGTTAAATTTTTCGCAATTTAATTTCTTTTCGTTTATTGCTATGAGATACTGTGATAAATTTCAGTGTCGATTATTTCAAATTGTTGCGTCATTTTGTTAACAGACAATTTTGAATTTTATCGCGTTGCTTCACATAATTCTTTTACATGAAGCATAAAAATTTTGAATCAAACCATGCTCATCTAAAAAATAGAACAATCAGTCAAGATAATCATCGGCAATCATGATGATTCGTGTTTTGTTCGATTATCGAAACAGTTATCGTAAGTTCCGTTTTCGAATATTGCCTCCTCTAAATATCGTTATCTGTGGAAATTGCAGAATAGGTCATAACTTATTTTAATCGATTAAGTTATCGTTGACTTATGCATATCGATATGGTTCACACGAGCTACTATTTGCCATGAAATATATTCACGCGAATAGAAAATAAAATGTTTTTAAAAATATATGCCAGCATTATTTTTAGAAGTTGTTTAAATTGCATTTCAACTGTCGTTTTCTGATCTTTACATGCGTTGTTCTTCGTGTTTATCTATACTCATGTCCAAAAATAAGGTTCCACTCAACGTTGCTTCAATGGGAAAAGTACATATTTTGTTCTATAACCCTCGATATGCTTTATTCGTGAAAAATCATTGCACATAAAATGAAAAAGCTGTAAGCATTTAATAGAATTACAACAAATCAAAAATTTTCAGATATCCTACGAAGTAGAATGCACCATCAAAAATGTACAAAAAAGTGAAGGTGGAAAACAAAAATTCGTAGGAAAAACAGATTTAGCATAACAAATTTGCTTATATAAGCATCAACAATCATTTTCTAATAATTTTGCATGCTAATGTGAGAAAATTTGTCATTTTAAATAAATTTTTACGAATTTTTGTTTTCCATCTTCAATTTTTGATCGTTTGATTCTCCTTCACAGGATGCCAGAAAAAATTTGATTTGTTGTTATTCTGTTAAGTGTTTATAACTCTGTAATTTTCTGTAAAGCGTTTTTTCATAAATAAAGCATATCGAAAGTTACAGAACAAAATATGTACTTCTCCCATTGAAATAACATTGAATGTAACCTTAATTTTTGGGTACTTTAGAGTGTCATTTGAAACATTCCCTTTGTTGGATGCGTATGCAATTAGCCAAAAAAAAGAGTTTTTTGTTTCTTGGTATGGGAAACCACAACAAATAACCAAATTAGTAATTATGTTTAATACCGTATAGTTTAGTACCGTAGTTTATGTTTAATACCGTAGTTTATGTTTAATGCCGTATAGTTTAATACCGTAGTTTATGTTTAATACCGTAGTTTATGTTTAATACCTTATAGTTTAATACTGTAGTTTATGCTTAATACCGTAGTTTATGTTTAATACCGTAGTTTATGTTTAATATCGTAGTTTATGTTTAATACCGTAGTTTATGTTTAATATCGTAGTTTATGTTTAATATCGTAGTTTAGGTTTAATACGGTAGTTTAGGTTTAATATCGTAGTTTATGTTTAATACCGTAGTTTATGTTTAATACCGTATAGTTTAATACCGTATAGTTTAATACCGTAGTTTATGTTTAATACCTTATAGTTTAATACCGTAGTTTATGCTTAATACCGTAGTTTGTGTTTAATACCGTAGTTTATGTTTAATACCGTAGTTTGTGTTTAATACCGTAGTTTATGCTTAATACCGTAGTTTATGTTTAATACCGTATGATCCCGTTTATGCATCTGATTTCAAAGAGTTCCTTACCAACTAGTATCCGAACCGTTAACGCAGATTACTTTAAGGCTTAGCCGGGTGGGGGGAGCTGGTAATAGCATCCACTTATAAATTTTTTTTCAAAGATTAAAATTTTTCTAAGGGAGGCCGAACTATTCCTGAGCAACCCCCACATGATTTAAAAAGTGTAAATTTTGGACATTTATGAACATATATAACAATAATGAGCATTTGTGTAAATTCTTACATTCACCTTCAATAAGTTACAAAAAGTGATTTAAATTCCGTCCTGTAAATAACCCAGCAGATATAAAAATAGACGAGCAAAAGGTAACAAGGTAACAGGTAACAAGGGGAAGTTTACAAAACATAATCACGGATTTACAGAACTGCCACTGTATATTCTGGATTTACTAGACAGATCCTAGATTGCGTTCATTTATATGGGGGCGTAAATTATTCAGCAAAATGTAAGTTAATTTCAGCTTTATGATCATTTGTAATAGACTAGGATGACACGCGAAATCGATGCAGCATCATTAGCCAGTGTCTGTAAATTTTTGACTGACGCAGTAATGGTATCATGTGGGTACAATAATTTACATATTTTATAAATTATACATAGTTGACCATTACTATTTAGAAGAGACGAGAGGGGAGTGGGAGGGGGGGGATAAACGAGACTATTATCCTATAGATTTTCTCTAGAGTATAAATCGCACGGTCAACTATCATTTTTAATGATGTTTTGATGAGGGACTTCTTAAATGAAGTTTGGCTCCCAATTCTAACTATAAGTTGGCGACCTAACGTGCCAAATGGTTGCCAACCAAAGATCCTTTGAAAATTGTGGGTAGATTTAGGGCCGTAGCCAAACTGGGTCTAAACGGGGTCAGCCCCCCCCCACACACACAGAATAATAAATTTACATTAAAGATGATTATTATTAAGTAAAAAATAATTAAAATTAAACTTACAAGTGAAATTTTCAAGCTTTACGCCCTCCCTTAAATTTTGTTCTGTATCCGTACTTGCTCCCCTCCCCCCAAAAAATATCTCCAAAAAATCGGTGGCAAACAAACTAAATTTATTTGTCAAAATATCGTTATAATATCTTATAATAATGCACATAAGGTAGGCTAACCATAAATGTCGCTCCTTCCCTATCGTCTGCGATTTTTCGTCGAATTTGAGGGGGCAGAACGATAGAACTTGTTTAATTATTTGTTTCTTGTAGTACGGCAGGAGGGGACATGGGCATAACTAGCTTCGAAAACTAGGGGGCTGACCTTTTTTTTTTGGGAGGGGTGTTAAACCATACACCTTAATGCTTAGAAGAAATATTTTAATTCTAGTGGGTTAGCTCCCCACTAGTTACGCCAATGGAGGGGGCGCCAAAAATCGTTGTGCCCAGGGCGCTTCGTACCCTAAATCCGGCCCTTCTTTGACGATATAACCGTCTATAACTCTTTCTAAAATCGCAAAACTCCAGGAAAAGAGTTCGATCACCAGATTGCGCCGAACGTCATTTTCTACATAATAAGCATTTCAATTCTCGACACTCTTGGTCGAACCAATTTCTGTCTCTAAATCGCCTGTCAATTTCCTTATACGTAAAAACATTGCTCATCGTCCTCGTTGCACTGGAAATTGACAAAGAGAATAAGTTTCGTAATTCGTCGGAATTATGCTGAAGAGTGGTATCAAAACCCGAATCTCCAAACACTCAATAAATTCAAACGAACGGTTCAGCAACTATCTTGAGTGACTAGACGGAATACCCGTTTCAGCGGACCTCCGCGAATCCACATCCAAGACCATAATAAGCAAGTGAAAGAAAACCGCCTAAGGTCCATATTTAAATTTAGCGGGTTTCAATTAACATTAATTCGCAACTCTCTAATCCGCAACTCTCTAGTCCGCAACTCTCTAATCTGCAACTCTCTAATCCGCAACTCTCTAATTCGCAACTCTCTAATCCTCAACTCTCTAATTTGCAAATTTCTAATTCGCAAGTCTCTAATCCGCAACTCTCTAATCAGCAACCATCTAATTCGCATTTCTCTAATCCGCAACTCTCTAATTCTCAAGTAACTCGGTAGGTTTTCAACGTTAACAACAGCCATCATTATTGCATTTACGGAAGACCTTTACCTTGTCCTTTTTATTGCGTACAGACAAAGAAAAACCAAAAGCAATAGTGGGTTTAATATCTATTGAAACCTGCTAAAATGCTCCACTGTCAACGGAAAGTGATCACAGTAAAAAACGCCCTTAACAAAAAAAATCTTTAATCATTTAATTATAGAGGAAACTACTAGTTAAAACAAAATTACTACTACTCTTACAATAAACTCAGCGACACTTGAACAAGCTAAAAAACAAAAAGGAAACTTAATTTTACATAGGTGAATTACAAGAAGACTTTTGACCCCTGAACTCCTTTCTGGCTGGGGTTTTAAGGATCTGCAAGACACATCCAACCATAATGGAGTTCTTAAAATACAGAAATAAACGATGGACGACTAATATACACGTCAAGACTCAAAGCAATACAATAAAAATCAGTGAAACAACTATAAGAAGACGTATATTTCAAGGAAATGACTTCAGTACACAATAGTTCTGCTTAGCATTAAATCCATTGAAGAGAACGCTAAACACCAGCAAATGTGACTACAGGATGGAAAAAACGAAAAAGAACTTCTTCAAAGTATCGCACTTATGTATGGATGGAATAAAGGTACATACAGCAATAGTCGTCTAACTGCAATACCCGATCCAAGTAGCAGAAACTTTCTCGAAGGACCTGAAACAGTAACTTAAGTTAGATAATGCAAAATACTGAACAGTACAAACATTCCTGCGCTGACTGCAATCAAGGCAGAGGAAGGTAGAAGAATGGAAAATATGAAATGCCAGGAAACATACAAGTACCTTGGAATATTGCAGACACAAAGGCAAGAACATGAACAAGTTAAAGCACAATTATCTCAAATATACAAAGATAATGACGATTATGAAAACAGAACTGAATGGGGAATATCACACAAGCAATAGCGACATATACAGTACTAATACTGGGGTATTCCTTTGGAATTATCAAATGGACAGACACTGAGTTAAAAGATCTGCAGCGAACAATGGGAACGACACAGACCAAAAGTACCAGCAACTACATCCATCATCAGCAAATGGAAGGCATGCTCTTCAACGATATGTAGGAGAACTTGGACAAGTAGACTTGAAGAACCTCGCGACACCGAAATTCAGCATTGAAGATACCATTTCCGTGGAAAAGGTATTTATTTCTCTATCATCAAAGCAATAACCTAATTAAATGTCGCTTACACCTCATAAGACTCAGAACAGATAAAGAAGTATCTGCCTTGCACAGCAGAAATAAATTGAATGCATGTACACTGTACGGCAAGCACCATAACGACTTACAACATGTTCTTATCGATAAAAAAAAAAGTATCAAACGCTTGATTGACACAAAGAAATTTGCAGCCCAAACGGAAGGGTTCATGATTGCCATTCAGGACCAGGACATTGGAACGAAGAACTACGTGGACTGCAAGCCGAAGAAAAACTTGGATATAATTTCCCGTGACTTCAGTTAAAAATGGGGAGGTCTTTTTCGTAATTTGAGCAGTTATTAACTGATTGACGTCAAAATTTCGCATTTGGGAATTTAAAAAAGCATGTAAGTGGGATTTGCAATAAGAGAAATGTCGTTCGAATAGATCCACCTAAAATACTTTTGTTATAGTTTTCCATTTCAAATAAAACAGTTTTTTTAATATTAAATAGCTGAACTTTCATTTTGCAACGATGTCGATTTCTTCTCCTATTCTAGTTTTTAGACAGTAAAGGGAATATGTAGGCTACATTCGATTTTTATAGCTGGTCTTTGTACTTTAAATGCCTTTCTGACCATTGCGTAAATAAACTGTTGCAGTGCTATGCTTCCACTATCATCACGATGACTAGAAAGTGAACTGTGAATGGTCAGTGACAAGAGAAAAATTCTTTGTACCCCACCTAGGCAGGAAGTATTGAGTACTTGGTACTGTTCGTCTCAAACTTATACCGCTAAATGCGAAAGCACATATAATAATTAATTTTTCTTTCAACTTCCTCTATATGTTAATAGTAATAGTATTAGTTTATAGTAATAAGTATTTTACACCAATAGTTTATAGTAGCAGTTTATATATTGTACCTTTTTATAGTAATAGTAATATTAGTAACCTTTATAGTAGCACTTTTTGTAGTAGTCTACAGTAGTAATTTTTATAGTGGTTTACAGTAGTAACTTTTTACAGTGGTTTACAATAGTAATTTTTTATAGTAGCAGTTTATGGAAAAAAAAATTATAGTGGTAAATCTTTTTATATTGGTATACGGTTTTTATAAGTGTAGTCTGTCAATATTTATAGAATAAAATATGAAGTTTTTATATGAAATTATTGCAAATAATCATATTTAATACGCGTGGAACACGTTTAAACTGTTATTTTTGCTATGCGGGCAAAAATGCAAGTGAAGATGATGACTGATAGGATATCTCGACAAAACTAAAACTGCAAATAGTTTGTCTACTGACTTTCTGAAGTTCACTATGGGTTTGATAATCGCCTTGAAAATCAAGCTGGCTTGATTTATCTATCATTCGCAAACTAGTGATAAATTTGATAAGTTTTTGAGTAGATTTTCAAAACGAAAATCTGGAAAAAAAAACCAGTTTATGTCTCCATTGCATAAAACGTAAATGAAACTCAAACAAAATCTAGATGAAACTTAAATAAAACTTAAATGAAATTCAAACAAAACCTAAATGAAAATTAAATAAAACATATTAAGTGGTTTTACACAAAAGTCATGTGTGAGCATGTGTTTCGGCTATTTTTTGGGTGTTTTAGTACTACATTTTTTTTTTTTTACGTAACGTTTCGAAGGTCCACTGCAGCACTTCATCAAGTTGAGTGGCAAGAATGCCAATTTAAACAACACCGACGACGTAATCGTTTTAATCAGTTGTTCCTAATTTTTTGCAGGCCACTTAGAAGTCTTGCAAAATTTATACGGCCTCCTTGAATTCTCGCTAGGTTTACGAGTTCCCTTCTAACAAAGAAGAAATGGTTATACAACATGGTCCGTTTACATTACAGTAAAATCCGTCTTTAACGATACACCCAATAAAGATAATTTGTCTATAACGCTCCTTATAATGATAATCTTTCTATAAAGATATTCCTTATAACGATAATTTGCTTATAAAGATGCTCCTCACAAAGATAATTTGTCTATAAAAATGCTCCCCATAACGATAATTTGTCTATAAAAATGCTCCCTATAACCATAATTTGTCTACAACGGTATTATCTATAACAATAATCTGTCTATAACGGTACTCCCAATACCGATAATTTGTCTATAAAGATACCCCAGTAACGATGATCGGTCTATAACGATACTCCCCATAACGATCATTTATCTATAACGATACTCCCCATAACGATCATTTATCTATAACGGTACTCCCTATAACGATAATTTATTTATAAAGATGCTCCCTATAACTATAATTTGTCTATAAAAATTCTCCCTATAATGATAATCTGTCCACAACGGTATTATCCATAACGATACTCTGTCTATGACTGTACTCTCTATAACGATAATTTGTCTATAAAGATACTCCAATAAAGATCATCGGTCAATAACCGTACTCCCTATAACGAAAATATATCTATAACGGTACTCCCCACAACAATAATTTGTCTATAAAGGTGTTCCTTATAACGATGATCGGTCTATAACGGTACTCCCTATAATGATAATCTGTCTATAACGGTACTCCCCATAACAATAATCTGCCCATACCGGTACTCCTATAGCCATAATCGGTCTATAACGGTATTTCCCTATAATGATAATCTATCTATATCGGTACTCCCTATAGCGATAAACTGCTCTATAATCTCACTTTTCCCTGGTCACAAAATCGTTTTAGACAGATTTCACTGTCGTAAAACCAACAACCATTTTACTTAGCAAGAACAGGAGGAAGTATCAAGAGACTTGTAGAATCTCCTTCATAATTAGCAATAATGGACACAATGTAGTCGCATTAAAAATGTGTATTAAGGTTGTTAGCTGTTTCAGTAGTTGTGTGCTATCTTCTTCCAGAACAGAACAAGCAAACGATTTGGTAACGATGCGAACAACACGAGTCACCTTGCAGGTCATAATAAATTCATTGTTTGAGGAAAATAAAAATATATGTGCGTCAATACAAAGAGACATTTCTTAGATATTCTACCACTGGTCAAACCTCTGTTCATCGAATTGATTGATTGTACGTTGAATCACGAATGCTGTATTTGCAATTTCAATACATTTCCATAACGAGACGTTTTAGAGGGATTTTGTGAGGAGTTCGTTAAGTTCGACTGTACCTACTCTAAATGCTGTATCTACTCCAGGCGGTGGTTCCTAAATGGTGTGGCGATTTTTTCCTGTCGTCGTCGTTCTTTTGCAAGGAGGGCAATGGGAAGGGTGGCCGCCGGAGGCGGCGCTGTAATCCCAGACAGGACGCTTGAACAGCGTAATCAGCCGCCGAGGCGGCTGAGGGGGAGATGGATTGCCGATCAACACGGCATTCATAGATGCACGTTCACGTAAAGTCGTCATTCAACGCACACCGAAACCAGCAGCCGTTGGAACCGTCACGGGGAACGGCCACGGCCCAGGCAGCAGGACCGGAGACACCCCCATGGGCCAGCCGAGTAACCTACAGGAACCGGCCAAGACCGGAAAGGAAGGTGTTTAGCACAGCCACGGAGGCAGCGCGAAGGCGGGGGGATCCGGTGGGATCCAGGAGGTCGGACAGACCTGGTGGCGAGGCGAGGCCTAAACGGCGGCGGGCGAGAAGGAGCTCCTCCCTGAGGTAGCCGTAGGCCGGACACCGCAAAAGAATGTGTTCCAGTGTTTCGTCAGCACCTTCCTGACACTGGAGACACACAGGCGACGGGAGTTGCCTAATGCGGTGTGTGTGTTGTTATGCAAGTGTTTATTGGGAAAGGTGGCCGCCGAAGGTGGCGGCGCTGTGATCCCAGGCCTAATGCGGTGGAGGTACTTGTTGGTGAATGCACAGCCAATTCTGAAACGATGCAGCCTGGTCTGTGCCCCCCTTGGGAGACAATCGGAAAGAAAGTATGGCGACTTTCGCACCTCGAACATTGATCGGAAGTGCCCCGTAATGTCTCTTATCAAGAGGTTCACCATGTCACTTCGATAGGTGTCCTTCAGACTCCTGATACGGCAGGAAAGGGAGGGGTTGTGCGGGGAGGGTCTGTTACTGCAGGAACCGTTTACGTCCTCTAGGGCTCGACGCGCCCAAGTGTCCGCAATTTCGTTACCCCGAATGCCGGTATGGCCTGGAATCCAACAGTATGTCACAGACCTCCCCTCATCCGCACATCTGCAAACGGTAACATCGGAGCTACCGTGGTGAAGGACCCATCCGTAAAAATTTGGAAGGGAGGCAAGGCCAGATTGGCGATAGAATCACGGACAAGGTCGCGCAGGACTCCATTGACACCCTGCTAGGCACTCCATGGAGGGAGGGGTGCACAGTCGGAAGAGCGAGAAGCCATGGAACAGCAACAGGGTCCCGCTGCACCTGCGGCGCGACGTGTAATAGGATGGAATTCCTATAATGACGGGCAATCACCGAACCATCAGCCCTGCG
>QLNU02014176.1:12417795-12455979 GCA_006491805.2 Dysdera silvatica
CTGTTCAACACGCTTTCAATGCCCGAGTATCGTTAAACCTTTAACGTGTTGGTTACGGCGTTTACTACGGGACGTCAGATTTGGTTCTGTACAATGGCGCCCGTGGAAAATTTGTGATTAATCACACTTTCCGTTACTATTTCACGCTGAATTTGAAAATTGTTAAGAGTTTTATTTCGTCTTGTTTCTTGACATGTGAAAACACGGCAGAGTCAATTACATTCCGCAGATTTTGGTTATAGTGATGAAATATTGGTTGCATTTTTATGGCACAAGGACAACAAGGTTCATTCTACGTCAAACAAAATGAGGCCATACACACGATTTTAAAATAAAAGCAAATTAAAACATCAGCAGCAACAGCGATGGAAAGTTTGGATTTGCCTAGCATAAGTGGAATTTTTCCTTTGCGCAATAAGAACAAAATTCAATTCTCCTTTTTTTTTTTAATTTGAAATGAATGCATTGATAGCAATGGAAGTTACACGATTGGAGCAATTAAAATAACAAAACGTAACTCATGTCTGTGGAAAGACTTTTCCCTCCCCGAAACTTGAACAGTTCGATTTTTTTTTTAAAACAGTCAATTTTTGAACAAAGAACTGAGAGAAATGTATTTAATTTTTTCAAATTGCACTGCACTTTATTTTGTCATCGAATAGTTGATTGCTTTTGTGGTTTTACGGCTCAAAGACTACAGTGGTCATGCTGCGCCGGGACCTACTGTTTTCCGAGGAATCCGAACCTCTTAAGGCCTAGGGAACCAAACCCCGGACTACAGTGAGCAGTGCGATCTTTATGAGATCTCTGAGTAAGCGTTCTTTGCACTGCTGGGAGTCGAACCCGGATTAGCGGCGCACTAGGAGAACGCGTTACAACACTGCGCCACCGCAGGGCCCGCGAATAGTTGCAATTTAATTCGTGGTATTTAAGTCGGCTAATGTAAATATCACAAATTGAAAGACTAATTTAGATATTACATCTCACTTGAGACATACCGCAGTGCATGAACCTTTTCGGCTCGATATATGATGGCCAGGGCCATCCTTAGTTAATGCGGGGCCCGAGGCAAAACATATTTCGGGGGCCCATACATATACGAGTAAGAAAACAAAACAAAATGGAATAATGTATGAGCACTAGATGACACGAAATGCTACAGCAAAAATTTGAGAATTACGCTTTGCGGGGCTCAGCCCCAGTCGCCCACGATTAAGGACGGCCCTGATGGGGGGTTATATCGAAAAAACAACAACAACGGACGAAAGCATGGTGCTTCAAAACGCATCATTTCAGGTGTATTATTTTGTCAAGACTTACCATAACAAGCACTAATTTTTCCTCATTGTGAGAGAAGAGATGAGAGCTCGATACAGTAGAACCCCGAAAATCCGAACCTCGTTCAACTGAAATGTTGCGCTTATTTTTATTGCTATTATTTTTTGATGACCACGACCGCTCCTTCAATGGAAGGTACTTTGATGTAGCACTGCGCAGATTATATTTGTAAGTTTTAAAAGCCAACGTCACAAGCGGAAAGTTTAGTGTCTTCAGTAAAAAACACATTCGTTTTCTAGTGTATTCTGGCCTTAAGAGTGAAAACAATACAAATGGTAGATTATCGGATATATACAAAGATTGTATATATATCCGGTGTACTCACAATATATACATAAGATATCAGACTATTTCCCCAAGGCAGCTGCTGTTTTAATTCACACATTCTGAACTCTATATCGATGGTGCAAGTTGCCGTGAACAACTTTAACCATCGATATAGAGTTTGGAAATTTGCAATTAACTATTTTTGGACAAATGTAGTAGTTTCTTCGCACTTCAACACTTAAAATTAGACTTCCGAATTATCAAGGATTTCCTTTATCCAACATCCTCCGCTCTATTTATTTCGGATAATCGGGGTCGTAGCATAATTTAATATTAATAATAGAACTGATTAGAAGGAAGCTGGCCCCTGCAACAATAAGTGGTCCCTACAGTTCATAGTATTAATTACAAGTGCATCGGTTTCACATCAAAGTAAATGTAACAATAACGTGCAACACTTATCCTATGGTTATACCTGCACAACGTGAACACTTTACATATAGGAGCTAACATATTACGAACCCTACTTAAAAAATATTTTTACTAGGACGCGTGTTTTCTGTACAAATTATCTTAAGAAGAGTCAAAGCTAACATGGTCCTAGGATGCCCATAATGTTAATGAGTCATTATGTTGTTTAAAAATTTTAATTGCTTGATTTTGCTATGTATTTACTTTCAAAAGTTTTACAGTCACATTTTAAAATAAGGTACTTTTTAGCTCATTACTAATTGTCAAGCAGTATCAATTATTTTTGCAGTATTTTGCACGTTCATTAAAATATTCGACAGCCTTAAAGGAGTTAATTGTTTTTTTTAGCCCCCTCCTTCCCACTGAAAGTATTCATGTGGACTATGGGAGCCAGTGACGAGGTAAAGTTTTTCCTAGAAAAGAAAGGGAGTAAATTCAAAATGCACGTGGCGCCATCTAGGGAAAATAAAAAGAAACAAACTTTAAAGGCTACATTTTATAAAGCTTAGAACAAAGGCGCCTAGGGAGTCGATAGTGGAAGCGTTAACAATTTATTTCAAGATTTACATATCCAATTATATTCTAATAGAAAAAAATCATACTCATAATATATTTGGAGGAGGCGTTGCTATTTGCATCTGTGAAAACTGCACTTTTCAGAACATTCAATGAAATTTTTATTGGCGTAGTGATACCGACGCCGATCGTATGGCGTGATTAGATGGTGAAACGTTCGAAAGAAAATAAATATTTCTGCGTTCGGTGGGACCTGAACCCACGACCTTCCACTTGCCGGGCGGAGGCTCTGCCTACTGAGCTACGAACGACAATATCTAATCTCTTTACGAACGTATATAAAGACTATTTACTGATGCCGATTATTTTGTAGCTCAGTGGGTAGAGCCTCCGCCCGGCAAGTGGAAGGTCGTGGGTTCAGGTCCCACCGAAGGCAGAAATATTTATTTTCTTTCGAACGTTTCACCATCTAATCACGCCATACCATCGGCGTTGGTATCACTACGCCAATAAACGTTGATTGACATTGTTGTTTGATTTAATCTGCGTAGTGTTCGATTTATATACATATGCTGCAACGTGCATTTCGATCAATTTAATACCAGTCTCTTTGCAATTTGGTTTAAATAGTAGTCTATGTACTACACCATTCTGCGAAATAACTGGCAACAATATATATACGTTCGTAAAGAGATTATATATTGTCCTTCGTAGCTCAGTGGGTAGAGCCTCCGCCCGGCAAGTGGAAGGTCGTGGGTTCAGGTCCCACCGAAGGCAGAAATATTTATTTTCTTTCGAACGTTTCACCATCTAATCACGCCATAACATCGGCGCTGGTATCACTACGCCAATAAACGTTGATTGATATTGTTGTTTAATTTAATCTGCGTAGTGTTCGATTCAACGAAATAATTATATACAAAAAAAAAAGGTATAACTAATTAGATACAAAGATTTACGCAGCGAATAATAACAAATATACAGACACATACCAGCCCACGAAGTACTCATACAATTTGTTATACAACAGCTTTCTACAGTTTTTCTTGCAATCATTAGATTACACTTTTGGCACTTCTAATTTAATGGCAATACAATGTCACACAACTTCGTTTTAATTAAAAAACATCGTCAACAACTTAAAAAATATATCGGCGACATATTTTCAACACAGAAATCCAGTCATTAAACCACATTATTTTATGTCATTAAACAATATTATATCATGTCAATAATCATATTACATTATGTCATTAGAGAACATTATATTATGTCATTAAATCATATTACATGGCAAAACGTGGTTAGATGTTTATATTTCAATTGTCTTTGTGTTAATGGTTTATGACTCAATACATCAGAGGAGAATTATTATTTTATGGACCTTTCGATTTAAAAAAAAAAAAAAAAAAAAAAAAAAAGGATTGAGCTTCGGGATTGGTTACATGAGATGAGGTTAAAGGCTTGGAACCTTTGATCCAGAACTAGTCATTTTTTTTTCAGAATCAAACCAGAGTCTGCATTGCTGGAAGACATGTAACGAGATATGCTACCATAAATGGAGGATGCGGGTAGCGCCGAATTTACATTTGGGACAAGTAGGCCCAGGGCCTAACGATTTTGGAGCCTCCCCACCTCTCCAGGGACCTCGGTATCATTCAAAAGTTATTTTAATCCTATTTATTTACGAATATCCTCGTTTCATTATTGATAAAAATTAATATTTTATTAATAATATATTACTTAATATTAAAGTTAATGGACTTCAAAGTAAACATGATTTACAGAATAAATATCGCGGGCGGCCCCAATTTTTAGGGGCCCATCTGCTCCTTCTAACTTAGGGCCCACATGTTCCTTAACTAGGCGCTGGATGGCGAGAGGTATCTCTTTAAACGTTTTACAGTAAAACCTCCCAACAACGATATCCGATATAACGATAAATCCCTCTGCAACGATAATTTTTCTCGGTCCGTATAATAGTGTTGTAGAGAGGTTTTACTGTATAATGAACCCTCCCTATAACAATAACTCCCTCTACAAAGATAATATTTCTCGGTCCGTATAATATTGTTATAGAGAGGTTTTACTGTATTTTATCAAGGACACCCAGCGAGTATTTTTAGCGAAGTATTTTAAGTATACTATTTAATAATACAGTGCTTCGGGTAACTTTAATCATGTATTTTCATATAAAACTGTTAGCACGTTATGAAGTATTTTAATAAAGCTATCTGTTAATAAAGCACATGCGGCAAAGTTACCGTTGTCTTAATGAAGCACTCATTAAAAAAGTTACCATTTAATGAAGTATTTCCATTAAAAAGTTAGTTACTTTAATGAAGTACAACAGAACCTCTCTTATCCGACCACCCCCTTTTTCATCCGGAGCTCCCTGTTAACCAACGTCCATTTACACGTAACGTTACTGTCCAAATTACGTCAAAGTTTAATTTCAAACCTTTGCGATGTATTTCGAATAAAAAATCAGGAAACTATATTTTTCTTTTAATTAACGTCATTAAATGTTATGTAAAAAATTAAGTAACTTTAAATGTAAGTATTCTTTATAAAAAAAAAATGTGTTTCTAATATATTTGTACTGTGATGAATTCATTCTAATGAATTTTAACAGATTTTCTGAATTCTAATGAATTTTAACTGATTTTCTGAATTCTAATGAAATTATACTGTAATTAGATTTTAAATTAATGCATTTCCGATTATTCAAAAAGCGTGGTTTACAGGCGTAGCCTCGGCCCCAGAAGTTTTACCATATTTCCATTAAGTAAGTTACCTCATTATTTTCTACTACGTTCATTAAATTAAACTTATTTCAGTACAGCACTTTTTAAATTTGGATGTGTTCAACAGCCTACAGTTTTAAAAATTATCGGGTGCTTAAGTTTCCATTAATGGTTGTCCATTATTTTCTACTACGTTATTCGAAATTAAACTTATTTCAGTACAGCACTTTTAAATTTGGATATGTTCAACAGCGTACAGTTTAAAGAGTATCGGGTGCTTAAATACACAATATATACTATTTATACATTACAATATATACTTGTAATTTATTTCAAATTGACTGGTGAGGCAGAACTTAACTCAACGCCTATGGATGTGCTATTCGATACAGGTTTGCACCGATTTATGTGCGCAGTGTTAACTGTAAGTTAAGAGAGCACTCCACTGCTCAGGCAGAGACATAACAGAGGAAGACTGTACGTTAAAGAAGCTTGGATAAATAATAAAAATAACTAATAATAATAAAGAAATCTCAAGTGAGGAAGCATCGTTAGTTAGCATTAGTTCTACGGCGCAAGGACAACGATGGTCATGCTGCGGCCGGGACCTACAGTTTTCCAAGGGATCAGAACCTCTTAAGGACAGGGGTCGGCAACCCTTGGCACTACTTTTACTTTACCGCGGACTACTTTTGCACGGCACGCGGAGTGATTTTAAAATAAAACCCATTGTCAGAAGTCCCCTCACTAACCAAGAGTTTTTTATTCTCTAAATTGATTAATTATTAATTTGTATCCTCTTAAATTACAAATTATTAATTTGTATCCTCTTAAATTACCAATTAATTTGCATCCTCTTAAATTATCAATTAATTTGCATCCTCTTAAATTACTAATTTGTGTCCTTTTAAATTACTAATTTAATGTCAGTTTAGGTTATTAATTTATACCTTATTAAATTCCTAATTATTAATTTATACCCTATTAAATTCCTAATTATTAATTTATACCTTATTAAATTCCTAATTATTAATTTATATCTTATTAAATTACTAATTATTAATTTGCATCCTCTTAAATTATATATTACTCTTATTCCCTTAATTAACTAAGCTATTAATTTTCATTTAAAGTTTGGTAATGAACCAAACTTTTACAATCTGGATGAGTGTATGTCCGCATGCGGAAGGATATTGCAGTTTTACTTTGGCACACCAGCTCTAAATGGTTGCCGACCCGTCGGCCAGGGTAACAATCCCAGCATACAGTGGGCCGTTCATTAATAAATTTTATAGTTAATTAGTAAGCGTCTTATTATGGCGCCGTAGAGTGTTGAACTGGGTGTTAACGGCACGTTGGGTGGACGCGTTACCACTGCACAACAGCAGAGCCTGCTGGCATTAAGAGCACATCATATATTAAATGTCCATCACAGATTACATGGCTGGTTTTGTCTTTATGACGCAAGGACAATGGCACGTGATGACACAAATGGCACATGACGGGACAAAGGAGGTGTGGCACCGGGGTGTTCAGCTTCCCGAGAAATCCGAACCTCTGCTTATAACAGAACCAATCCCCGGACTACAATGGGCAAGAAAACGACGAATGTTCCAAGGAAATTATATATATATTTCTAATGAAATATCATATTTGGCATCTTATTAGTCAATATATATTTTTTAATGTATCACGTTTTCTTTCGATTTCCAATAGCCCTCATTAGAGAATATAATGTGCATTGCCAAAAAAAGAATTCGACGCAGGCTTACATAGAATGAATTAGAAGTTAGTAGTAAGGTTGCAGAGCATAGCTTTTGATGCTAGGGTACAGCGAATGGACACCCTTTGTCACGAGTTGACTGGGGCGGATTCTAAGTGAACACAGAGTGTTTCTATTTTACACTACTGTTGGCTGTCTGGCGGTAGCCTCACCTCTTAAAAGGATTACAAAAATATCAGAGATTTGTAAATTCGCCGCCCCATACGAAAACGCCATATGAAGGGAGCCCATCACTAACGCAAGCAATCTCGCCCTATTCCTTGCATCTGCCATGACGTTGGTTGCTTGAATTCTTATGGTGCAAGGACTGCAAGGTTGCTTGAATTCTTATGGTGCAAGGACTGCAAGGATTATTCTGTGCCACCTGACATAATGTAAACAATCCTAATTATTGCAGTACAGGATCATAACAGACGATCCTCGAAGGTTATTTTCTCGAGACACTGCCATAAATGGAATCGTATGGCCTACACTGATAGTAAGTATAATACTATTCCAGGCATGGAGGTAATACATACTGTACATTCATAAAACGAAGTCTGGTAGGGAGGCCAGAAACAACAGGTGTTGACGCCACAAAACAGACTTTTCCACAGGACGTCTTTTTGTGAACGGACAGTAGGTGCAATTGTAACACCAATTAATAACACATGCAATAGTTTATCATAGTAAAAAAATATACTGTTGGTGGAAAATATATTGGAAGTCACTAAAAGGTGGCACTGCTACCAAACGACCAACAGCAGAGTCAAACGACAACACTACGTTCACTCTAATTTTTGATAAAGAGTTAATGACGTTTGTCGGAAACCCGTCGATACGCTCCCCCTAACGTCAAAAAACTATATGCTGCACAACGATGTTGCCAACCATTAATACATTGTCATGTTCGAACGTTATTTAACCTCTAATGGAGAAAAATATCCCCCCCTCAGCTCCTTTCATTAAAGGCACATTTTCCTAGATGCACATATTTTGCTGCGCCACAATGAAAAACGTTGAAATCTGACTCAAACAATAGAAAACCAATGGAAGCGTTTTCGTAGAACGCGCGAAACGCTTCCGTTGGTTTTTATTGTCTGAGTTTTATCTCTATGTTGTATATTGTTGCGCCACGAAATATGCGCGTCTAGGAAAACATGCCTTAAGGAAGAATTTTCGAAGTACTGATGAATTTACCATACTGGCCGGAGGCACATTAATGAGTTACTCTGTCCACGATTTAAATATAAAACTTGTTTCGTATTGAAGAAAGCTTCAGCTGCTAGTGCAAAACTTGGATGCAGAGCAGATGAATAGGTTCCAAACACTTACGTTAATGCTCAGCACATGGAATATTTTTTAGATGAAGGCCAACAACTTTTTATAGGGATGTTAAAGAATAACAGTACATGACAATTTGAACAGTCATAAAACTTATACACGATTGGAATAAAAGATTTCAATATTGCATGATGCAGGCTCGGGACAGTGTTGGAATACGAAGAAGAGTTAACGTACAAAGTGCAGGAAAAAAGAGGTTACGAACAAAATGTGCAAACGTCATCAGAAATTATTTTCCCATATTAGGTAGCATGGGGATGTACCCCATTTGCCCGACTAGTCGGTTACCACTTTATGTAGAACGGAACCAAATACAGAGAATATTTTATGTACAGTGATACTCAAAGAGTTCGAAACATTCGACTGATTCTCTCTATCTTCACAAACTACACTACATGCACTGCATGCCGTTTAGATACAATGCTGAATCGGAACTTGCCAAAATATCTAATTACATCACATTTGCAATACACCCAACCTGTACAGTAACCATTTCAGTACTCGCTGATACACGAAGCTTTCGAAGAACACTGCAAAAATTATAATGAGAAAGCAAAATGTTCTGAAAAAGTAAATTCACTTTCGAATTGTGAAAATTTTTTCGGGTAATGTTACATAAAACTCAATACTTCCAAGAACTGATCGCTTTGCAGAAATAATTACACAGCAAAACAAACAACTCTTGTTACAGAACTGATTTTACCACAGAAATCACTAATTCACCGAATGGATCCAACTGTGGATCATTTTCACAAAATCCTCAATTCACAGCAAAGTCCACACCGAAGAATTGAGCATTTCACAAAAATGATTGCACTGTAGAATAGATCACTTCACAGAACTGACCGCACCACAGAATTGATCATTTTGCAGAACTGGCCACATCACAAAATGATCATTTCACGGAAATGATCACAAAACTGAAAGCACAATAACGGTTGCACTGTGGAATAGATCACAGAACTGACCACACCACAGAATTGTTCATTTTGCAGAACTAACTACATCACAAAATAATCATTTCACTTTTCGGAAACAAGTTCAACAAGGATTGAATGTGCTTGAATTAAACGTCGCTTTGAATGTAATGGAACGTGAAAAGGAGTTGCAATCTTCTTGTAAATTTCAAGAGGAACGATTATTGTCTCGTGCATTTTTACACAAATTTTGTGTGCATCTTTACACAAACACTGATTTCTTCTGAGTATTGCCTTTAAGGTCCTCTTAGAGCTAATCGTAATGCCACAAGAATAAGGACAAGCTCACAATCTTAAATAGTCTTCTGCGAAAGAGACAAAATAGAACACCAAGTTAAAGCAACAACGAATTCAGCTTTGCCATCGCTGTTGCCTTTCGTGCTTCTTGTTCCCCAAGTTTAGATTCCAACGCTGGTTGTTTCTCCAATGTCTAGAGGGAAAAGAATCTAATGTTATGCTTCGCATCAACTTCCATCCTAATTTAGCGTTACAATGTTACCATTCAGTTTAATTAATACCAACTTTGATCACAACCCAGTTTAATATTTTTGATCACAATTCAGCCATTTTATGTTTCATTTAGTAGAAAAATATACAAATGAGAAGATATATCCATAGTAATATATTGTAATAACTATCGTGTTTTTGAGCTGCAGGGGGGACCCACTTATGTACTTTCTGCATGCACCAGTGTCTAGCTCTATTGTGTACATATAAATATATCAGTCATTTATATGAATTTGCAAGTGAAAACAAAGGGGGTGAGGAAGATTATTTTCGAAAGTTTTATCTTAATATTATTGAACTCAGGCTTACACTTAGTACATACTAAAATTATGAAACGGGTTACGTAAAGTGAGTAAGGTGGGTAAAGGAGATCTTACAATCACAAGACCTTTAAAAATAACAGAGTTGAAGAAGCTTCAGCCATCCGTACGAGCGTAAGATAAATAGCACTGAAGCATTTTGTCACTAAAGTATACATGGAAAGTATGCTACAGGTGGTTGTAAGTTTTATGGCACCACGACAGCAAGGGTCCTGCTACACCGAATATGCTATTAGCAATAAAGTCAAAATTGTGTAAGCGAAAATCGACGCGGTAACGACATTCTGTGAAATTGCTGCGCATATTTGCTAAATTTTTGTAGTACTTTGTAATTATTTTTCATTTCTAAGTTTATAAATTATGTACAGTATTTATTTTAATAATTATACAGTACCATTTCTTTATTCATAGAGGCAGGGAGGGAGTGCAGTGTTATTTAAGTGTCGTATGTGAGTAGTATATAAGTGTGGTATGTAAATGGTATATAAGTTTGATTTTAAAGAATTTAAAATCTCCAATTTTGATCGAACTCTGTTGAAGAAAGGTGTTTTCTTTTACTATTTGCCACAATTAAAATAAAACGGTTATGGACATAAAATTTACTTAACGTCTTCTGAAAGCTCACGGACAGTGATATGACGGTCTTCCATCACCAAACACAGAATTTGGTCAACAACTTTATCATTACAACAAAGTTGTTGACCAAGTGCTACCAGAATGAGGTTCGCTGTCAACTGAAGTGTAGCCATCTTTGAAATGATTGTACATTGCTCCTTAATGTGCATAAAACTCATAGCATCGTTCCCAAAAGCTTGCTAAATCTTACGAACAGTTTCGACTTGACCATCATCAAGTTTTTGGCAAAACCTAATGCAATCCTGCTTCTTAAGATGTTCCGTCATTTTTGGGTAAATTTAGTAATGCGACGAGCAAGTAATAAACACACAGACTAACAGGCTGTTTGATGAAGACTACAACGATACTGAGCTCTGGCGCCAGTCTGTGCATGTATGTAAAGGTCCGACTACAACGATACATCAGTCTGTGCATGTATGTAAAGGTCCGACTACAACGATACTGAGCTCTGGCACCAGTCTGTGATTGTATGTAAAGGTCCGCACCAACTTTCCAGTAAAGGTCAATGTTTCCCGATCCACTTATTTACTTATGAAAAATAAAGGTCTAATACTTTTTTAACAGCCCGTGTATATGCATATATCTGGACTCTATTAATATTGTTGTAATATTATATAGTCAAATATAGAAATTAGCAAATTTTCAGATACAGAGACTAGTCAAGAAGGTTTGAAGTCCATGACTCAATAGGAAATTTAGTAAACTTTGAGATACTTATGAAGTTAATAATTTTGAGTTATTCATTTTGCTTAAGCATTCAACATGAACATCATTACCTTACGGAATGTGCAGAGGTTGCTTCTCTTTGGTTATGGTGGCGAGAAACTGCAAAAACAGAGTTTCATTTATGCTCACAAAATAGCATTGAAATACATTACAATATAGCTCAGCATTGAAATATATCCCACCACCATTTTATAATACAAAATCATTTACATTTTATGAATATAATTTTGGCATTAGTGAAGTAAAATATATAGGCGCGAACATTTTATTATTAAATCGATATGTATTTTTTCAATAATTTATTTTTTTCATCAGTATTTCAAACTACATTTTAAAAAATACACCTCGATTTTCCAACTCCATTTAAATTCCGATTAAAATCGGAGGTTCAATGATAGTAGAATTGCTCTCTGAGCTTAAAAGACAATTTCTAAATGGAATTACCTTCAGGTTTGTACTTAACAGTACATTCTTTTGCTCCTTTACAACTTCGAAGCCGATTGAGTTGCATTCGCAGCGACTCCAAAGAATGAAAATCAAGATCGTGAATGGCATTTCTCATCTGTAGGGAAATTCAAGAGCACACATTTATATGCGAAGGGATTAATAAAACCTGAAATCAACATTTCAAATATTGCTATATGCATCACTTTACGTCATCATCGACAACCATTTTTAATCCACAGCAGGATGGAGGTCTCTCTGTTATCACACATACACGTAGTACGGTGAAAGAAATACAAAGGAAATGGCCTTAAGCGCAGAATGTTGGCCAAACGGGTTGGCAAACTGGACCTACAGTTTAACGAAGAATCCGGACTTCGGTCACCACAGCCAAAGTTCTGCACTAAGACACTGCCTTCAAAATTTAGGAGGCAATGGCTAAGACGGGACTCATTGTGCCACCACTCCCCCCCCACCTGCGGAGTGATAGCTACCGATGACGCTTTTCTGCGGCGATTGGTCAAGTGCCGGTGCTCTTGGCAGAGAATGGCTGTGAGACATCATTTTCTATCTAATTCAATGGCACCTCTCCCTAGGAGCGTGTTAGACATAGAATAGTAGGGACCCAGCTCCACCTCTAATAAACTGCAGTTTTATATATATCTTAATAACAGGGTGTCTACTCAAATTTTGTTTCAAACTTCCCTGACTTTTCCAGATCAGTCACAAAAAATTTCTAGGTGTAGTGTTTCTGTAAACTACAGATACACAGAGCGTTTTTTTTAACTAATAAAGTTGTCAAACCACAACAAACAAGAATTGAATTAATTTAAACTATAATTGTCTTTTAAACTTTTTAAATTTGAGTCATAATTGGAATGTCCTCCCTCCATCCATCCTACATATTTTAACAGTTCATGTCTCAATTTAATGCTTTAGTCATCATCACAAGCCAGATTTAAAAAAAAAAAAAAAAAAAAAAAAAAATGCATAAACTTACAAAATACTGTAATTAGTTGAGTAAGCATAATAATAATAATGACATAGTTGCGGCTAAATCCAATATCAAACTTCCCCGACTTTTCCAGACCAAATCTTAACGGATTTTCAGTCACTAATTTTAGTAAACAACATAATGCATTATAATTTGCATAATTAAAACAAGTTCCAAGACCATAGAATCCACTACTACAAACCCTAAAGCCATTTATAGCTCAATTACAGTGAATTTACAAATACAAAAGCTATTAAAAAATGCATTTTTGTAAACTAAAAACTTGCACTAATTATTTACATTTTAATTTGGCTCCCTTTGAGATCATTATAAATGAGTTTAGCTATACAATTGTATTTGTATGTAATTGTATAAAACTGTTCAATTTTAAAAGTGTGTATGAATATTTATATAAATAAGGGAAGGGAAACTGGTATGATCATAATCCTTTACAGATTAGAAAATTTAGCAAAAACACTTATTTTTTCAAGTTTTACTTAGAAATTTAGCAAACAATCTCTACTGAAATATATTTAAGCTTAATAATATTTTATATAAATTATATTAGTTTTGGTGCAAAATGGTAACTTTTAGACGAAGTTTAGTCAAAAATAAATTTTTCCAAATTTTCAGTATGCCATGCAGTATGAAAAGTATAAAATTCAGGAAAATTATTTTACTAAGTTAGTCATTATAACATCAAATTTCAAATTTTCATGACTTTTCCAGTCAGAAAACTCTCCAACTCCTTTCAGGTTTCCATTTTCCAGATGCGTAGACACCCTGCAATATATACATATGTATACACAGGTGTAACCTGAGGGTTAAATATAGCATGTCCTCTGGGGGGGGGGCAAAAAAAAAGGGTGGAAAAATATCATTTTTCCTCTATTCTAAAAAAACTGGGGCATGTGCCTCCTAGCCCCCCACCAGATTACGCCTATATATATATACACACACACGCATCCACATGTGTGTGAAATATGTATTCGCCATCCCCCCTAATATTTTTGAAAACTACGTTTATGGTACTGGGCCACATTTGTTCTTAATAATGGCAATCGAATGACAAAACATGAACTTGTGAAAACGTTTGTTAACTATCGCTAGCTATGTTTCTTCTAAACCTGCCCACAATTCACTCACGGTTATCAAGAATGCAACATGTGCCCAGGCAGTCTGTTTGACGGCATTCCAAAAATGTTTGATGGCACTTAAATCCAAGCTCACAGGTGGCCATTTATTTGTGTGGCAGAAAAGCAGCAAAGGTCATGCTGCGCTTGGACCTACATTTTTTTAAAGGATCTGGAACCCTTCAAGCCTAGGAAATCTACCTCAAGGCTACAGTAAATAATTATTCGGAAAGCACTTTTTTATTGGGCACTATTGGGAGTTGAATTCGAGGTAACAACACATTAAATGGTTGATTAGTTGTATTTTTATGGTACAATGACAAGGGTTATTCTGCACCAAACTCGGCAGCTCATTATATAAATATGTTACTATCGCAAGGCTTTCCAAGATGTGTCCACTCAAGTAGTTTTATTTTTAAATGTACTGCAATGCTCTTGAAATTAATTGGTGGCCACTGATTGGTTAACTGATCAAAGTGTATGATGCGAGACCATCTTGCGAGAATACACCATATCTACGGTGATGCATGACGAACATAGGCATAAATATATATGAGCCCAAGCCCCCTACAAATTGCAATTTTATGTGTCCTGTAATGTGCGTATCTCCGTAATACGTGTTTAAGCGTCCCCAATGATTCCAATAACGCTACATTGATGAACATAAATGGATACAAACGGTCTACTAGAATGTACACACCACCACAATCATCACATTCAATGGTTTTCCAGGCATTGTCCGATGGATTAATTGAATTTTTACAACAAAAGAGCAGTGCTGGATTCATGCATGGGCTTTAGGGGCTGCAACCCATGGGTCTTTACCAGCTAGAGGGTCTCCAGAGATGCATTCTCTTGTAGACGATCGTTTTGAACAATTTACTGGAGCCTCATAATACTCCTCAAAAACTTTAATTCGCCACTGCAAAAGAGCAGTAAAGGTCATTTTGAGCCAAACAAGGTGCTGCCAGATGACGGTCTTTCACCAAGTGTGCTCTGTACATGTCTGTTTTGAGTAATTTGTTTCCAAATGAAACCGTTTTCTGATTTTATTCAGCTATCTAATCGGAGGACATTTACTAGATGAAAATGTGATTGACATACTACACGTAATGACAAATAACATATTTATAATTAATAATATTTACTGCATATAAAAAGGAAGAAAACAATAGCATTTGGACCAGTCAGGTGCTTGTCTTCATTTGGGGTGCGGGGGGCATAAAACATCGTAAACACAAGGCATGTTGCCATTCTTAGGAACTGTTATTTTACGAGTTGCAGCAGTCAGTGTTCTGAGTAGCTGTCCCTGGTGTGGTTTCCAGTAGTAGGGTGGTCCATATACAGCTAAGAAACGGCGTAGATTTATGATTATTTACTATATATAGTAGATCACTACTATATATATATATAGTAGATTTACTATATATAGTATCATATACTATATATATATAGTAGAAGAGCTGACTGGTATGATATGCTTCCAGAAAATCCAGTTTAAGTGGCGATTTAGGTTGACTAAGCAAAGTAGGTTTGTTGGAGATGAATTTGTGGTCGTTTCCCCAATGGTGTATAGCGATGGAAGACTTTTGGAATTCGGTATTTGTGTCATAGTTTTGGTGTTCCTTTAGCCTACGTTTCAAGGCACGTTTAGTTTGGCTGATGTATAAGCATCACACTGGCAAAATATTTGATAGACCCCCAAACTTTGGGCAAAATCTTAGGTTTGTGAGGCTGAAATTTTGTTGCACAGGGAAAATATGACTTGAAAATATGCTTTTTTTTTCAAAAATTTTGCCACTGCAAAACTTAGTTAGGGATAAAACATGTATTTTTATTTGTAATTTTGACAGTTACTATATCTTTAAAGGTCTTCTGGGAAACACGGTCGACAATTTTGGTAGTCCATCGCTAATCAGTACCTGCAATATGCTCAGTCAATTGCCATTTCAGCTTTTTTTACTATACCATAGAATATTCACATACTCAAAGACATTTAAAAGTCAACTGCGCATAGGGCCGGGGCCAGGACTTATGGGTCCCCCCAACTACTTCTATTTAATTATTCTATTTGTGACATTACTGGAGTTTTGCACCAGGTCCCTGAGCATTCGACCTCCTTTGCCCACCCATCCCTGATGGTACACAACACCAGCAGTTCCAAACTCTCCCAACTGAATACGCCCCACCTAACAGACCCATCACAATGTGCATAACTTTTATCTTTAATTCAATATAATTTTCAGTGTACATATAATCATTATCATCAATTAATCACTGGATGAATGTCTGCAAGTTTTCTAGACACATCTGTCTTCAACTGTCCTTGTTTATGATTTAAAAGATACTTGCAAATATGCGGACACCACAGAACACGAAAGCAAAAATTTAACTCACCTGATAAGGATCTTTCCTTAAATCATAAAATGTGATAAATCCAGTGACAAATTCACAGTACAAGAAATTGTGGCTTTCATTGATAGTCCTTAAACACCAGAAAGTGTTGTTGTTTGAATTTTGGCAAAAACAGAAAGGTCCATCTGTAACGAAAAGTAAAATTTAAACAACATTTTCTATTGTATAAGCCTTATTATTATTATTATTACATATGAACATTTTCCTACAGTATAAAACTAATTTTCACTAAAGCCTACTAAAATTCGATAACTTTTAACCAATATGTTTTTAATATTTAGCTACAATGATTAAGGCTGACAAAGAACGTTGGAATAGTAAACAATTAAAAAATTAGAAACATGATAAACAAATGTAGTTCATAAAAAAAAAAGTAATAATTTCAGGAGCACTTAATGAAAATAAGGCATAAAATTGGTTAAAAAAATTATATATAAACTCAAATGGTATTTGTAGCAATGTAGAGTTTTGAAAATTATTGGATTGACCCAAATACATATTATATACATTTATATATTACAATATATGTGAAATCTCGACTTTAAATTATTGGGAGGGGGAGCTTGGGTTTTTTTTTGGACCCCCCCCATAGCTCTACCGCTATGGGTGTTTGTCAACCTCTAACAGTGAAAGAACATCTCGTTTTAAAAATAGAATTTAGATAGTCTAACATTAAATTTGTAATATCTCAGATAATTAGCTGTAGAGAAAACACTATAAAAACTAACCAAAATTTTACAGAATATATCACAAATTTATTTAGAAATTGCATGAAAAAAAAAATTATTTTATGATGATATCTTGTGTGAAACAGTAATTACTGATTTTTTAAATTTTACAGCTCTAGAGAAGGAGGGGCATCTAATATGACCATTCTAGCTTTAATGTGATCTGGTAGTACTTACTCTATTCTATTTCTAATGAATAAAAATATCAGATAAAAATTAAACATTTCCCAATGTTTCGCATTAAAATTCATGCTGCATCAACAAAATAAAAGAATGTGGATTAAAAACTGGACAAAGTGAAATTGAGTAAGATAATTAAGATATGAAAATTACATAAAAATTAATTAGTTTGAGTGCAGTTTCATGAAAAATAAATTTGTTGACATTTAAGTGGTCAATCAATGGATTTTCTTAATTAATGAAAATGAAAAGGACAATTTTAATTCAACATGACCCTGATTCTGATGGATCTTCCAGTCCATTAAATATCTGAATTGTAGGAATAATCAGGCCTTGACAAGTCACAGCGAAGCGTACACACTAGATAAGAACACTACTTGCCCACTTAAACAAAAACAAAAAAAATACACACTTGGGAACCTAGTGAGAAAATAGATTTCCTACTAGTCAATTGTAAAAATAAGCAGTTAGTTGCTAATGGAAACCAAAATTGTCGCGCCTTGCAAATAATTAATAATTTCTTATTTATTCAAACTGCTCTTCAAATGTCCACCGAATTACATTCTGCCTCACTGGAAACCCAGTGAATTTTAACTTGTTTGTGCTTTTATGGTGCAATGGCAACTAAGGTCATGCTGTATTCAGTGGCGTAATAATTCAAAAATTATGGGGGAGCTTAAGCCGTTTAAAAATATTATGAAATTCTGTTAAAGAGAAACATGTGCTTTGATGTACAATGGGGTGGGCTTGAGCATCCCACTTTCCTCTATGCATAACAAGACCTAAAAATTTCCGAGGGATCAGCAAATCTTTGTAACCAAGAAAATTAAATCCCAGACACTGAATGTGGAGGGAAAAAAAAATAGCAAAAGGTGGGCACCTGCTAGAATCAACTACGTGCATGATGGCCAAACATGTCAACATTATGCTGCCACATGGCTAGTTTAACAAGCAAATTTCAGCTGCATCACCTTGGGATCAAGGTACTTACTACAAATGCGCCAAATTGTTCACTAAACAAACCAATGACTGATCTTGCTCATATGTCTCATTCAGTCCTTAAATGATTCATTCAGTCCTTGAGTGAATGATTCAGTTTTCGAATGATTCATTCCATCACTGAATGATTTGGCAAACTGTTAGTACCTACCATCCCATAAAGGAGGAGTCTTCCAGTGATTGTTGTCCTGAGTAAAACAATTCATTTTCTCTGCATTGCAGGTCATATTTTCGAATTTCGTTTTCCGTCGAATTTTTCTTTCCATTTTACGAGCATACTCCTCCCGACGTTCTTGACGCAAACGCCGTAAATCTTCACGTCGTGGTCGTCGATCCTCCTTCCATTGTTGCCTACAAAAGCAAAATTGGTTTTTAACAATACAAAAAAAATGCACAAATTCATAGATAGCAGGGTTACTTTCAAAGTTGAAATCCACATTTCGAAATATGATTATATGCATCATAATTAAATGAATAATTATTATTCGATTAAAGTGTTCGAACGTTTTCTTTATACATCTACAGGGCCATGCTTATGGTGTTAGGGGCCCTAAAAAATGTTCTAACATAACACAGTGCTAAAACGACTGACTAGGATGTAGTATTACAAAATAAAGTTCTTCACTGGTCTAACCACTAAAGATAAAGAGAAGGTAGTGAAGTTAAATTAAAAATAGAAGATAAAAATTAATCAAAATATGAATTACTATAACGAATTAATGAAAAGCTTACTCAATGAATATAGCCACTTTTATTTTTCTATTACAATTTATAAAGAGATTTTTCCAGCTTTTTGCGCAATGAAAATATCTACCAAGTGTTGGAAACCGGGAGTCTATGCAGTGGCCATACTGGTCATCACAATAAATATGATAACGTTCATAGTCTACTGATGCCAACCGCATTTGAATAATAACACGTGTATTTATTTTGACCACCATTTAGAAGCTGCATGAGCATTACAGAAAGTATAATGCCATACCCAAAAGGCTATTGTCCAAATACGTATGCTATGGAAAGTATATAAGTGCCATTAAAGACTTATTTCTTGATATTTGCACTACACTTTAGTGGACCTGGAAGGTCACCTAGCTCCCTCTTCCCCACAAAAGGGCGCATGTGCCCTTGGGGGCACATGCACCCTTGCCCCTACCAAATTATGCCTATGCGTCAAGGACTTACCGATATTATGTGTATACCAAGGCCCACTGGTCGGAGTATTGAATACTGATACTGTGATGTTTGTTGCGATATTATCGAATTACTGGTATCAATACTGATACCACCAATATCAAATGAAAAGTATAGATATCTACCCATATCGGTAGAATCATAAAGACCCTAATCGTGGTATCTAGATTTGTCTACAACAAGGACAACTCGTAGCACCTAGCCCATTTTCAATAGGGGATGTTTAAAGAAATGCACTTGTATTGGCGAAAATTCCCTGCTGAAAATTTGCTATGTATATATATATGAGTTTTCGTGGTGGATAAACAGTAACTTTCTCATAGTGTATATATTAGTTTACATGGTAGAGTGCATGCATACCTGTAATCAGAGTTATCAGTTGGACCACATATACACGGTTTTTGATAATCATCCTCTTCGTCATCATCGCCATAGCCACCTGGTCTAAAATAATGCTTCCCATGAACTGCTGGTCTTGTCTTCTTCAAATGTTTCCTATAACCCTAGTTTTTCATAATAAAAATTTTCAGTTTGATAAACAAGAAATCAAATTTGTCTTTGTTGCTAATATATAATTTAAATAATATAACCTTTAGTTTTTCCAGTTTCTGCCGCAATTTCTTTATGACAATATCCAGTTTTTCTTTTTTCTCTTTCCAGCTTACGGGATGTTGATATTTTGGCGAATTTATGCAAATCCTTGTGCCATTTGGCTGCAAAATACACTCGTTGTGAATGCCTAATTGGAAGCTTGCAGGCGTTTCACGTTTTCCACGATCTTCGAGCACAATTGGGGAATCCGTGAAGATTGGAGCATCTTCGAAACTGAAATGCTGCTTTTTCTTTTCTTTGGGAATAGGGTGAACTGGAGAGGTAGAGATTTCCTACAAGGAGAAGAAATGGATTTTACAATAGTAATTGGTCTGCAATCTGGGTATGTAAATAACTAATGAAAATTGGAATTGATATTAGTTAATATGAGTTAATGTAAACAAAATTAATGTTAAAGTAGTTAGAAACAAACATCAGAGTTAATAAAAAATAAATGCCACAGTTAACGGAAATTGACATCAGAGTTAATTTATTGGTAATTAAGAATAATTAAAGTTAATAGCGTAAGTACAATCTTGTTTGTGAGTTTTGTCGCACATGATCAGCAGGAGGGGTCATGCTGTGCCGAGACCTACAGTTTTTGAGGCATTTAAACCTCAAGGCTAGGAATCCTTCTGGAGGAGAATCTCGTAACAAGCTTCGGCTTTATATTCTCTTCCATTTCTAACCTCAAAACTTAAAATAATTTAATATAGATCTTCTCTTACATTTCTATAATTTTTATACTGCTCAAGCTATGTATCACGAAATATTGTATATCGGGTTGAATAAAAATTTATTATTATTATTATTATTACCCAATATCCGGGCTACAATGAATAGTTATTTGGTAAACATTTTTTTTCTCAGCACCAATGTCTGCTTGTGATTTTACGGCTCAAAGACTACGATGGTCATGCTGCGCCGGGATCTACTGTTTTCTGAGGAACTCGAACCTCTTAAGGCCTAGGGAACAACACCTCAGGCAACAGTGAGCAGTGTGATCTTTATGAGATCTCTGAGTAAGCATTCTTTGCACTATTGGGAGTCGAACCCGGGTTAACGGCGCATTACGCAAATGCGTTACCACACTGCGCCACTACAGGGCTCTCGGGACCAATTGGAGTCAAATCCAGGATAATGGCACGTTAGTCAAATATGTTATCGCTGCTCAACTGCAGGGTTTTGTAATTAAAGGTAATTGATATGATATCAGTGTAGAAATTACAACAAGCACCAACATATATGGAAAATTCAAATATCACTTTAAAATTGCCGATAATTTATAAAGAAAAGGTTTTTTTTTTTATCGGTTAAGCAAAAATTGTGGTCAGATAAAATTGTAGGACCTTATTAATGGCATAAAAATAATCATAACATAAAATACAAAGTTAGCACTGAATGCAGTGGTGCAAGAATCCTAAACGAAAACCATAGTACCACCATAACTCAATTTTGTTTAAAAAATTGCCATAATCTCATTTAGCACAATGAAAGGTCATTAAAAAATACAAAATTTAATTTTACTTCGTGTGTTCTATTCCCTATTGTGACATCAAGTAATGCATAGAGCTGTTCGATAGCTTCAACATCAAAGTCATCTGCGGGATCAAAATCGACATACCTCTTCCACCGAGAACTTGAAATTGATGGAACGACTTCTGAAAATCAAAGTTGTCAAAATTCGCTACACCATTAATTTCACTAACGAAACAATACAGAGTTTCACCAGGAGATTCCATAACAAACAGTTATTTCGACACTGGCGTAAGGTTTAAAAACACAACGTTTCGGGAGCCAACTGCTCCCTTTGTCAAGTGAATCTGCCTTCACTTGACAAAGATTGAGAATTCTGCTTTCACTTGACAAAAGAAGCAGTTGGCCTCCCGACACATCGTTTTTAAACCTATAATAACTTTGTTATTAATTTCACTGTTATTTTTAAATAATCACAGTAAAACCTCGTTAAATGACCACCTTTTCTCGAAATGTCTCCACACCTACATAGACTCAATACTAAATTTACTTCTGTTCAGTAACCCTCGGAAACCTAGAATGATATATGAAGCGATAACATTTTGGATAATCAGACGGGGGAGGGGGGATTTCAATTACTATTTATCTTGTGACCTTGAATGGAGTAAACAATTTAGCAATAGATAACCTTCCCCTTCAAGATATCATAAACAAATTGAATTTAAAATTGAATTTAACTTTTAAAACACTTCTTTTTTGGTTTTTGTTATACTCTCATACATCTCAATGCGAAAAAACATTGAAAACTCATAATATCAGAACTCATAACTGAAGTGTAATCATACCACCACAAGGTCTCAGGAGAGAACAATTAGGAAGTGTAGAGTATCTAAGACTTTTGCAGTGATAATACTGATGATAAAATACTTTACGATTCTTCAAAACTGTTATTGTTTCAGCAGACTCTCGCGAGACAAGAACCAGGTTCTCCTTCATGACAATGCACCTGAGCATTGTGCGTTCTCGATCACGGAATTTTTGGACAAATTCCAAATTCCTGTGCTTCCGTAGCACCCCCCTTATTCCCCTGATATAGCCTTAGCTGACTTGTACCTGTTCCTTAAATTGAAAATTTCACTGAAAGGGAATGGATTTGACTCAATTGAATAGATCCGGGCAAATCCGGAAAAGGTTCTTCACATATTTAAGAACAAAAATTTCCAGGACTGTTCCCGAAAGTGGAAACATCGTTGAAGTCGGTGTGTGAAGACAGAAGGGGACTACTTTGAAGGAGATCCATGGCAATAGCCTGTAAATATTGCCACTTTGAAATTATAAGCCCAGTCTTAAAACTTACCAATCACACCACATATTTAATAGTAGTTTGTTTTGAGGTTACAATCTAACGTCAAAATAAACTACTATTTATTCCTTGTTTTAACTGTAAAGCTCACAATCTGTAATCGAAATTTCAAATTACCAATCACACTGTTTTCAATTTTATATTTACGCTTGCAATTTCAGTTGTTTTCTGGTTAATTTCACATTTATCCCACTTCACCATAGACTTCTATTAAGAAACCATCTCTTTGAGTGACTGCTCTTCCACAGAACCTAAGGTGGTCGCTTTAGGGAGGTTTTACTGTAGCACTTATTGACAACAAAATAAAAATGACGTCAGTTAAATCTACAGAAATTAGAGAATACCTTTCACAGACGAAGGTAAAAATTGTTTTTCATGTTTGTTTAACTGGTCCATGTGTTTCCTTTTCCTCGCTGGTGGCTTGATCTTTGACTCCGACTTAATTCGGAATTCTTCGATGTCAAAATCGAACACACTGCCTTCATCTTCTTCATTTGGGCAAACACAGTTACCATGACTAGGAACAGGCAAATAACTCCTGCATTTTTGTATTCGCCACCTGAAGCCATCATGAACGCATTCCCACTTCTTAAAAAGAAAATCAGTTTGATTCCAAAGCTCAAAATTATTATTTATCAAAACATTTAATTAGTTCTTCAAACGAAAACCAATAGTCCAACGTGATAGATGAAGCACAATACATTTATAACTATTTAACTCAGGGTTGTCCAACATTTTCGGGCAGTGGGCCACTCGAAAATCTCGTGGACCAGCAATTTCAGTGAATTTCATTTAAAAAAAAAAAAAAAAAGTAATGGGCATTATAATTAGACATCATAAATTTCTACAGTAATTTATTGTGGTCACCCATGTTGTTCTGGAATTTCAACGTTCTAAAAAATTTTTTTATTGCAAACAGTTGTCGGCGGGCCGGAATGTGGCCCACAGGCTGTATGTTGGGCAACTCCGATTTAACCGTATTTGGGATTGAAAATTTCAGCTCAGTAACCACACAGGAGTGGATGAGGTTATAGTCAGCTATTAAATATATATAAAATTATAGCCTTGTAACCAGCCCCGGACTTAGGAGTTCCAGGGGCCCCGGGGCAGTTAACCAAGTCATGAAGCCCCCTTTCTTTTGTAATATTAAAAAAAAAAATCTTTTATTTTCGTTTATTTAACATTGACTTTCAAGGTATATATATATATACTATGCTGCTATTTAATTATAAGCTTTACAAATTACATTGCAGCAGTATGAGCTTTCTTCTCTGCAAAGGAATGAATGATCTCGCTGCAGTAGTGGTAACCAACCTATAGCATGTGGAACTACTTTTGAATGGCACGCACAGTGATTTTAAAATAAAATCTGTTGTAAAGAATCACTCCCTGATTAGGGGTTTTTTACTCTCCAAACTGATTAACTTGTACCCTCTTAAATTACTGATTATTATTTTTTATGTTTTTAATTAAATAATCTATTTATTTCCATTAATAGTTAGGTAGTAAATTAAACTTTTCAATTTGGGTGAATATAAGTTGGCATGCAAAAAGGAATTGCCATATTACTTTGGCAAAACACCTTTAAAAGGTTGCGACCCCTGGTCTATGGACTGCATAATTTATCTGTTATGAACTTTAAAAAGTGTCGAGGTGAGTAGGTGGGTGAAGGGAATCAGGTCATTTAGAAATTTTTGTTAAGGTGGCTAAAAAAATATAAATTTTCATTAAGATGCTTGATAGAAAAGGGGCGCCACGGGCATCAGGGGCCTCCAACTTAGCTGAGGCCCCCTAAGCAGATGCCTTGTTAGGCTAAGCGGCACTGCTTGTACCTTTCCCGCCTCCCCCTTTTCTAGGTTTTCTGTATATACCAGAGTTGTCGAGCCTTTTTAGGCAGCGAGCGACTTAAAACATGTTCAAGCATCTCCAAGGACAGTAGTTTCAGTGAGATCAATTAAACAAAAATCTTTAGTTCCTTCCGGCTATTTCTACATTCATCTACGATATGGAAAGGGGTGCCCCATGCTGTCCCTGTGGGTTTTTCTTATTTCTGAAAAAAAAAAAATCGAAAATTTTTGTTTTGGAATTTGTTTTTTATTCCAAACAATTGTTGGCAGGCTGGATTGTGGCCCATGGTCCGTATGTTGGACAAACTGTTCAGAATGACAATGCCAACATTTCTGTCATGGAGTAGCAAAAAAAGGTCACAAGAAAATGCATTTAGTTATTATATTAGTAAGTACTATTCAGTAACTATAACAATAACAAAGTGAAGTCCAGTTTCAGATGTTGAGGAGAGGGCATTTAAGACAGACACATTCTTGCCCTTCATCAAGAATTAGCTACAATGAACTCCAAGCAAATACAGAGCCCTGCCATTTCACACGAATATTGGTCGTTTGGCAGAAGCACCACCTGTTTGTGAGAAACATTTAATAAATTTGCTTGATGACAGTTATTTTTGAAACACTCGCTTAAGACATATTTACTTATTTGACTTGTTCCGACATCAAATAAATCAGCAAAATATTTCCATGATCACATAATACTGCTACTAAAAAATGAACAGTAGTGCAAGAATGACAAGACTGTATTTACTCCAGTCATTTCCCAATGAAGGACAACGATGGCTGTCCGAAATGGGCAAACATGTTCTACCCAATTTCCAAAATTAAGTAATAACATTGTAACCGAACTTCAATGCAATTCACATTTACACCTTCTCAGCATCAAGGTAATGCTCTTTGACTTTGTTCAGCGGGCTTCCGTTCCCAATAAGTTTGGATGTGTGCAAATACATCATGGTTTGGAAATCGTATTTATTTGTGTTGCCATGGCACGAGAACAGCAAAGGTCATGCTGTGCCAGGACCTACAGTTTTCCAAGGAATCTAAACACCTTCTGTTAAGGAGAACCAAATCCTGTGGCGACTACAGTAGACAGAAACACGGCGCATGTTCTACAAGACCATTGGAAGTCAAATCCCTTTCAGCGATGCAGCAGACAAAAGCATTGCCACTATGACACTGTAGGATAATGAATCTGTACTTTTTCGAGGAATTCTTATTTGTGGGTTTACAGCATAAGGACTGCAATGGTTATACTGTGCTTTGGACCTACAATTTTTCGAGGAATACGAGCCTCTCAAGAACTACAGAACCAAACCCCAGACTACAGTGAGCAGTGCAATATTTATGAGATCTGAGTAAGTGTTCTTGGCACCATTCTGAGTCAAACCCGAGTTAATGGAGCATCAGGAGAACGCGTTACCACACTGCGCCACCGCAGGGCCCTTCAAGCATCATAAAGTCTAGAGAATGAACCCTAAGACGACAGTGAGCAGTTCATTAGCAATCATTCATTTTTCTGTTTGGCATTGTTAGGTGCTGAAGCTGGATTAATGGCACACCAGGTGCACAGGTCATCATGGCAGGGCCTCAGTCCTGTAATGGGAAAATACAAAATCCCCTGCATACATAGAACATATTTAACCAAAAGGTTATTACCTGGTAATAGTGGCAAGGAGAGGAATATTCCGGTTTCTTGCACTCTGCCGTCAGTCGCTCCTCCTTGGTAAGCTTGGGAAATGCGGGAGCAGTACTTGCCAGCATGTTTTTATATCCTTTCCTTGAGGAGTTCACAACTCTTAAAAAGCACATACTACAAATCAACGAATAGTGCTCCTTAACAAGCAATAGGCTTAGCCAAGGGGTGGGGAACCTGGGGCCCTTATGGCTACATTCAGCCTTAAGCCCTTTAAGTCTGGCCTTTTGAAAGAATCCAAATTTTGCAAAACACATCCTTTTACTTTTATTAATAGCTATTCATTGTTTTTTATTATCTTCAAACAGATATATTTAAAATACAAAAGAATAAAAGAAGATTCAATAAAATAATCCTCTCCAATTAACTAATAAAATTAAAACCATGAAACCCTCTTCGATTGCAGATAACTTACAACAGCCTTCCAAGACGAGAAGCTTCCCCATCCCTGGCTCAGCCAGTAGCAAAGAGTTAAAAGCGGAGTTAAGTCACAGGACGTGTGAATGTGTCTATCAACATTAAACTCTGTGTTTTTAGTCTCATAAATGGTGTGTAGATATCTCTCTTGTTGCCAAATTATTTCTCTGAAATATTTTTTCTTTAAATATGCGACAAAGTCTGCAAAAAATGAAGCAATCTCATTGGGGGTTGGTGTCTTCGAATGTTTTGACAGTAACCAATGAAATGCCTAGAAATGTTTTTTTTATATATTTTAAAATAATAATAATAAAAAATAAGTTCAAAATTTATCAAATAGCTAACAAATATATGAAAGTTCAAATTTAACTTTGATTTAATTTATTTTGTACAAACTCATTATTTGATTATTTTTATATTAACCTATCACACAACGCTTTCATCCAAGCTAGGTAACAATTTAATCTATCGAAAAATGGTTAATATTTTTGGGATATAAGGGGAAAATATTGTGTATAATTTTGCTTAAAAAAAATAAGAAATTAATACAAATTGCTGATTACTTAAAAGCTATAATAAATTTTCCATCCTTAACTTTTTTTAAACCTTCTAATGCAAAGTAATAAAACTTGTGCAATTTTAATATCGTATTACTTAAAAAGTCACTGTGTTTGTTGACAATATCGAATGATTCAGCCCAAATATATGCAGAAGGCAAAAATACAATGTAAGCACTCTGAAGAACTACAAAATATGCACCTGTGTAAGCCTTTGTGGTAATATGATGCATACTTTATGATTACAAAACAATTATATATTATTATTATTATTAAATGGATGGGGCAAAAAGTTAATAATCCATTACTAATATCATAATCATCGGTACATTTTAAAAGAGCTTCATCCACTTTTTCAAAAGAACACATTTTAGAATGTTTCATGTCAGGTGTGACATCTTCAAAGGCTTTTATAATAAACTTCTGGTTTTTTTTATAATTGTTGACATTGTACTCAAAGCAGTGGTTGCCAACCTGAGAGTCGCAATCCTCAAGATGGTCGCGAACAGGTTTCTGTGGGTCGCCGCAACTATTTTTAGTTGCAATTATTTTTATAAGGAATTTTATACCAAATGTTTCCAACGCTTTTATATTTCAACATGGCTACACACATTGCAATATTCTACTAATGGTTGTTAACTTTATATCTATAATATATATATATAAAATATTTAGTAATATATTTTTATATTTAATGTGTTTTCTTTACTCTGTTAAAAATGCTTTTATTATGCAAATGTGGCGGCGGCGGACAGAGGGGTCGCAGATCTTTTGGTTACTATAAAAGGGGGTCGCAGATTACTTGGCTACTATAAAAGTGGGTCGCGGCTTGAAAAATGTCGGGAATCACTGCCCTAAATAAACACCAAAGTTAAGGGCCATATTTTTTTTTGAACATTCTACTGTCTGCTTTTAATAGTTGATAGTTTCTACACAACTGAGAACATTCTCTCATTATGGCAAATACACACTGTCAATTAGAAAGCGTGAAATAAACTAATCTCTTTTGTGGAGGAGTAAGGTTGCTTAACGTGTGTAGTCAAGGAGAGAGAGTGGAGATGAAGGAAGAAGACCAGAAGAATACCAGAAGGTGACCCGTCAGTGTTGGATTGATCTTGATTACCTAGTCCTTCTCTTACGATATCTTCATTTTATTTTTTTCTCACTTGTTTTTCTTAAAAAAAATTATTGAAGGGGGTGGAGGAGGATGCGATTTTTCTTGAGATAAATTAGAGATAAAATTGTTTCTATGTAACAATCACAGGGATTTACAAGAACTTGGATACATAGAGATTTTTTATATGAGGGAATTCAATATGCTAAAATTCTACTATGGAGGGCCCGGTTATTGACTTGGCCCGGGCCTAGGGCCCCCAGCTGGAAGGGGAGCCCCCAAATTGTGTGTGTGTGTGTGTGTTTAAGCTGACTTTTGGTTTATCACTTTTGATCAGTATCTAGAAAAGTTTTAGGTAAAAGTTTATTTTTTGGGCTATTTTGGATAGTTTACTAAAAATCTGAGGTGTTTTAGAATGAGTATATGTGAGTACTTATTTTTTATATGCTTTTAAACACTCTTCTAAATCTGTCACTACACGTAAGGGGGCCCCCCCAACTAATACTGTGCCTATAGCCCCCATATGTCTTAATCGAGCCTTGCTACTATGTGCATATATATATATATATATATATATAGAGAGAGAGAGAGAGAGATCTCACAGGTCCATCATGTCCTTATAACGTAGGTATTCATAGAGAGTGAAATATTTGTATTGTGAACAGGCACGTAAAAATATATTAAAATCTTATATGGCCAACTTTACACGATCTTTAGTATCACAATTTAAATAAATTAAAATTCTAAGCTTTTCCAAATAAAACATGATAAAAAATGAGAATTTTGAAGGCTTTTGAAATGGAAGTAATCAAAAAATATTTTTGTAGTAAATATTTAAAATAATAATCAATAAAAAATAATCACCCCCTTTCGATTAAAAAGCTATCTCGCCATGATTTCTTTCGTCGAACTTCAGTATGGCGGTGACCTGAGCTAAGAAACAGAAACAGTTAACCAGCAGTTCACGTTTTTACAAACGAAATTATCAAAATCGTACAACTTTTTTTTTAATTATCTTATGACTGGAATACTCAATGCAAAAAAAAAAAATATATATACATAAAATTCATTAGTATCTAATTCTGCGAGTTATCACAAAAAGTTTAATTACTTTGGTTGCATGCACCCAAAACACATACCTAGCCCATATATCAGCATCTTTCAAAAGGGAAAGGATAGATCGTCCATCCATATGTTCAGGAATGTCCACTCCAGCTATGTCTAAAAACGTCGGTGCCAAATCGATATTCAACACAATATCTTGTATTCTAAAAACAACACAGCTTTTTAAAATACATCACTTTTTCGACCAATCTATTTTATTTGTATGCCAATTTGGTGTCGCATCAATCCATCACTGGACAATTCATTGCAGGATATTTTGTCATGTCATACTTATTTTGTTATAGTTTGCAATATATTTACTAGACGTTTCTTTCCTTGTAAATGCAGTGGCATCCCGGTGGTTCGAACTTTCCTTAACTGAAATGACATGCTATGCTATTTCATTTATTTTTTTTAAGTGGACACTTGATCAACGTTTTACTTGTAAACACAGTAGAATACAGATAATCTGAACTTCGCTTAACCAAAATGACCCACTATGCTATTGGGTGACCGGAGTTCTCCTGTTTTAACCAGTAAAACGTTGAACGAGTATCCACTTCACAAAATAATTAAAAAATAGTCTAACAGGTCATTTCTGTTAAGCGAAGTGCAAATGACCGGGTTCTACTGCGTTTACAAGCAAAGAAAGCTCCAATAAATATATCGTAAATTATAACAAAATAAGTATGACATAACGAATTGTCGTCGCAATGAATTGTGAATGTCAAATTGACACAGAACCTGTAAATTTGATATTTACTTAACAAAGTACAGTAGAATTATTTCATTGCTTGTTTATCCAAAGATAGCAAAGATCATGCTGCAAAGGGACTAGTTTTCTTTGAGGCTGTTGCTTTTCCAACACAGAAGAAATTAAAACAGCATCATGGGAGGCATTAAAGAATATTACAAAGAATGACTTCTAGCAGTGCTTCGATGAACTTTACAGTCATTGGCAGAGGTGTGTTGTCTTATGAGGCAAATATTTCGAAGGTGGGTGGTGCTTCAGCATTCGAATCCTAATAATTTGTGGCGTTATAAACACGGTTCGGAACCTTTTCGATCCTAATGCATACACATACTTTGTGCCGCTTTTCACCATTAATGTGGTAGTTTGGTAACACGTGATCAAACGTGTTTTTAGATAAATATTGTAGTTTCTTTGCACCTTAATAATCAAAACTGAATTTACAGATTACTTAAAATTTCGTTTCTCCAAAAGTGGAGTTTTTGCCTGTTTATTTCAGATAATCGGGGGTTTTACTGTACTAATGTTACGATCCACTGAATAATTGCATGATTATTCAGTATATGATATTATAGTAATAATTATTTTGGCGGAATTAAAATGGGGATTTAATGGGGATTTTGTTCACATTTTTAAGGTACAAGGACAGCCATAAGATCGAGAAGTGCCATAACTTAGTTCCCTCCCCCCACGAGTTTGCATTAAATAAAATTACTGACTATAGTATATGGAAAATTGGCATATGTGCTGCCATGACACAAACCTGAAATGGCAATGTAGCAAACAACTGCCTTGCCACTGTGGTTAAAATTTTAGCCGCTTATTATTAGTGGTGCTATATACAATATGTACATTCTCCCATCACCAACTTATCACCCCCTAAGTTATGACTCCCTCAAGTGATTCCCAATGGTGAATTCGTGAAATGTCATTTCTTGGCCAACAGATATGACTAAGATGTGGCCCTGCGGTGGCGCAGTGTGGTAACGCGTTCGCCTAGTACGCCGTTAATCCGGGTTCGACTCCCAACAGTGTACAAAGAACGCTTACTCAGAGATCTCATAAAAAGATCGCACTGCTCACTGTAGTCCGGGGTTTGGTTCCCTAGGCCATAAGAGGTTCGGATTCCTCGGAAAACAGTAGGTCCCGGCGCAGCATGACCATTGTAGTCTTTGAGCCGTAAAACCACAAAACAAACAAACAAACAATGACTAAGATGTCCTGGAACTTCAAAGTTGGCTGACTTGATCCTCAACCACCTTACCTATTATGACCAAAAGAGAAACACAGGAGCTGAAACTCCCAGCTCCAAGCTGTGACAAAATATGAATAGATACCTTATATGGCACAGCAGGCACTCAGAAACGCCCTCGTATCATAAATCACACAGTAAGAGAACATACAATGAATAGCTATAAACATAATTACCTGACACCACGAGGCGCTTGAGGTCCTCTAACGAAAAATGGAACCCTCACATCAAACTCAAAAGGCATCGACTTCCCTTTAACGAGACCAAACTGTCCCAAATGGTAACCATGATCCGAAGTATAAAAAATATACGTATTTTCTAATTCACCTAGTAATCTGAGTTCTCGATATAGCTAAAAAAAATGTTTTAAGCAAAATTGCAGGTTTAGTAAATACTGCACATGCACCTCTAATTCTATACACTACTAGATAGACATCTCTCCAACATAGAAAGTATTATCCATAAATTCACTATCTTAATTAACGAATTGATTAAAATTTTTGAGCCTGCATCAACTAGGAGATAGGGTAGGTTCTGAATCTAATCAATTTTGAAAACCTTTACTAACGTTCAGGATTTTGGTAAATATTAATTGCCCGTTGCAAGAAATATCGCAAGCAGAAATGCATAAAATGCGAGACTCAACAAGCTGTTTTACATGAGCTTTTTTCCTCCATCTCCTGTGAAGCTACTAATATGATGCTAACTTACAGTATCCCAAATATACATAACCATGAGTCTCGGTGGAATAAGCATATTGATTAATAACAAACTTTTAGAACTCAGGCGTTTGACAAAATAGTTTTTATGGGGTAAAACTCTAGCTACTATAAAGACAAATAGAGTAATAAAAATGTATGACGCATAATAGAAAATTCAAAGCATTGATTTGGGTACACCAAGGTTTGTGGAAAACTTATTTTCAATTAAAACATAATGGCGCACAGAGCCAACGCTAGGTATCATGACGCTGGGGGGGCGAATACGCATTTTGCTGCCCCAAACTGACTTAATATTTTATAATAATCTCATTTTGCCACCCCTAAAAATTTGCCACTCAGAGCAAATACCCGGTTTGCCCCCCCGCCAACGGGTGCTGTCCCTGATGGCTCAGTTATATTTTTTGCACCCATAATTATCTGCATTATTATTATTGTTATTGCAAATGAAACGATTTTCAATTCTACTAGACGATTGACTGAATACAAAGCAATCTTAAACATCATTACATTAAACCAGGTTCCTACAATGCCACTTTTTCTCCTATACCTAAAAAAAACTCATCTGAGCTAAAGCATGGGTGTCAAAGTTAATAAATAAATAATCGTATAATGCCAATTAATCAAAATGAATAAATCATTGTATAATAAATTAATAATTGTATACTGCCACTAGATTTACAGCCCATGCAGATGAGCTGCTTTGTGGCACAACAGAAAAGAATCGCTTGGTAGCAGGCCTATTTTCCTTGCGTATTTGGTATGAGTCATTGATGTGAATAAGTTCTGGTTGGTTAGTTGCATAGCAAATATATAAAAAATAGAGACAATTCCGACAACTCAATAACACTTTCCCGCATGCTACAAAGTTGCTTATCTGTCCAGACATTTAGAAATTTCTTCTAAGGAAACACATAATGACATTAGTTAATGTGGATTTACCCTTTCTACAGCTTCGTCCACAGTTTGTAAAGTCTGTAATCGCTTTGTATGTAATACGTCCGTAAATTTGACGTGGATTGGCTCCATTTTCCCAGTATTTCGCAGCAGCCACTGCTTATCTGGATTAGGAGCAAAATTCCAACTAGGAGTTCTGGAAAAGTGAATTTCATTAATAAATCACATTTGACAAGACGAAGTGGGTAAGATATTGATAAATAATTATAATGAATTTTGGAACCTCTGTTTTTAAAGTGAATAGCTGTAAGGAAAATTGAAAAGATTCATTTTGGTACCGAACATTATTAGCTCACACCAGAGATGAATTCGACTCATAAAAATTGGAAAGGAGAAAAATACCATGCCTCAGGCAAGCCTCAAACCAGCAGCCTACATATTTCTGTCCTGAAGCTCTGCTGACCGAGCTACCAGAGGCACATGTTGTAGTCACAAATTCACAGTCATGACATCGCATTTTAAAAAAGAACCCTCTTTCAAAATAAAATAGTTCACAGGAATTTTCTATGCTCTACAACCCCCCCCCCTAAAGCTTACGCTTTGCACATGGAAACTTCCAAAATTTGATATCGTAAAACTATAACTTGGAAAAATTATTTTATGAACATTTAAAAATTAAAAATTTTTCTATTTATTTTTTAATTAGTGCAAATTGGATAAGCTCTTCGTAATAAACTAGGCCAAGTTCAGTAGCCGGCAGAAAGCACAAAATTAAATAATCAATTTTAAAATTCATGCCAAATATCCACACATATATTCAGATCTTGACCTAAATTTATCCCTAAGGATTTTTTGTTCCAAGTAGCATAGTCAGCAGAGTGGGGCAGTATAAAAACCTAAAACTCGTTGGCTCGAACACAACCTGGGCGTGGTCAATCTAACTATTGCGAGTTGAACTGAACTCTAGTGTGATACAAAAACATGAGGTGCAAAGATTAATCCTTCTGAAAAATGATTATAAGTTAAAATACTTTAAAAACACATTTATTTGTACTTGCCGATGTGTTGTGACATTATGAAAAAGATGTTGATAATGAGGAGCAGCATCTTCAGGACCATGGGGCGAAGGAAAAGATAACACCATCATCACTGGCTTATTAACAAAATGCCTATGTGAAATATAAAATTAAATAACAATAATTAACCTGTAATGTGTAAGCAGTAACATACTATGCATATACAGGGTTAGCGAAATTAAAGTTCCTCTACTTAGAGGGCTCTAGAGAGCATTCTAAGACTCCAAACGGAATAACATTTGGATAACAGACACTTCAAACGATGTGCTCACCATTTATGTTTAAAAAAAAGGCCACTAGGTGGCACTGTAGCAATGGCTGTGCTAATTTTAATAATGTTGAAAAAAGAAAAACTTCAAGTTTCACAAGAAATACCGTTGCATTCGCCAAAAGTGTTTGTTTAGTATGGACTTAACATTTATTTTATCATTGGAACTTTTTTTTTTGAAGAGGTTACTCCGACTGGACTCCGCACTTGTATCGTAATCGGACAGAGGTACTGTGACATGCTGAAGAATTATGTCATACCATAGCTTCAACAACTCAAGTGTCTTCAGGAAACCACCTTAATGCAAGATGGTGCACCGCCTCATATCAGTGTTCAAAACTTGTTGAGGCAGAATTTTACGGACGATTTAGCAACCTTGGTCACCTGACCTCACCCCATGTGACTTTTGGCTATGGGTTTTTTGAAAGACCAAGTGTATTGAGAAAGATGTCAAACTTTGTTGGAACTAAAAGGCAGTATTAGACGTCATGTTTTGTTAATTTCAGAAGACGTATTGTGTTCTGCTGTAGAAAATGCAGTTTTCAGAATGGAACGCGTTCTTGACAACAATGGAGGTCACGTTGGGCATCTGAACATTGGATATTCTTAGTAATTTGCATTGCCACAACGCCACCTGGTGGCAATTTTTGTACCTTTATATATATACATAAATGGTGAATGCATCATTTGAAGTGTCTGCTGTCCAAATTTCATTCCAATCGGGGCCTTAGAACGAGCTCCAGAACCTACTAAGTACAGGAACTTCGATTTTGCTAACCCTATATATTGCATGTTAATATACACTTATCAGTGGCGTACACAGAAAGTTCATAAGTGGGGGGGAGGTATACAGAGCTCCAACTTCATATATGCATGTGCAGATACAAAATTATGTTGCAATGGGGGTTAATGGCTCTATCAATGCCTCCCCCCCCCATATATGCCAGTGATACTTACGGTGCGCATATGTATTACAGACTAAATTATTTCCAAATACATTACCATTTTGATCTTCTGAGGAAATTGATGCTGTCATTAGCGATAAGATCTGGATAATAATCTCTATAATAATTGTCCCCATGCCGTATCTTGTTTCCATTCACGTTGATGGAGTAGTTGTAGAAACGGGAATTTCGAATGAGAGCCACCCACTCCCGCCATCCAGGGGGTATGTAAGATCCATTGTATTCATTTAAATACTTGCCAAAATAAGCTGGAAAAATGAGGATATGCTATTTTAATAAAATTTCAAATTAAAAAAAAATTCATTATACTAATATAGTACAATGGAAAATTCGAATAAACGCAAAAAATGATCATTTTCCCTTTTTGGTCGTACTGAAGTAAGTTTTTATTGGCATTTATCTTATATAGAATTCTTTATATTTTTATTATAATTCTCTACACGATCGAACATTAAAAATAAAAGTCAAAATTTGATTTTTGCTTATGGCCAGCAAAATCAGCTGAAACTTGCTCTTGAATAATTATTATTCTCTCGCTAAGCACAATACAACACTCGTTTTCAATTTTTCCTTAACTCTAAAATTAAATAAATGTAAAATATGTTACCAATTATTTGACAGATATATAATAGCCAAGAAAAAACGAAAAACTTCGTAGCTTTAACTAGAATCATCACACCAATATCCAGGGCTCATTCTATATTCAATATAAAAATAACCGAATAAGGCTTTAGTAATGTTGTCATACAGGTGGGAAAAAATATACCGCATCTTTACATATAATCTAATAACAAAACAGGACATCCACAATTATTATATATACTAATTAAATATCCATACATATATATTTCATCTCATTACATTATCAAATAATTGTAAAATTAATTAGAACATTAATACATATAAAGTTGCATTTAAATTACTTATTACCTGAGTATTTATGACTTTTCACTTGGTTATTTAATAATCAAATATTTACAGAATATTTCATTATTTAATAATTACACATAATTTCGTTAAATTATTGTGTTTGTGACTATCATGACAAGTGATGTGGGTTTTGTAGAAAATTTTGAAATGGAAAATTTTCCACAACTTCAATTGCTAAATATCTAGCGTAAATGTAGCATTTTATTTATTAAATAACATTTGTTTTATATGCTATACAATTACATAAACTGTGATCCTCGACACCATATTTACTCCCTCAGAAAGGAATACAACCAGTATAGAGAAAATTTTGGAATAATATTATTGATTAAACTCGTTATTGTTACATTTTAGTAAATGTTACTTTAACCTGTTACTACATAACAGTTCAGTAAGAGAGTCAGGGGTTGATGGTTAACATGATAATGATACCGATAATTTTAACACTTTTAAAAAATGTTAGTTTAATGAATACGAAAATATCATGTAGTGTTAAATATATAAAATTAAAAAACGTGAATTGCTAAAATTATGAATGAAAAATAATTCGTGATATAATGAATCTTTTTTTTTTTCCTTCAACAGGTTAATTTTTTTCATCTTTTAAGCTTTATTTATATTACACCCTTACGACGAAAGTGTTACAACTCAAAATTGGTGAAGATGATTTAATGTTACAACCAGATGTAGAAAACAGTGCTGCATTTTGCCATGCAAAATGTTAGGTCATAAGTTATTTGGGTTTCTGCTAGTTGGCACATGTCATTAGATGAACACAACATCCCTCAATTCAACCAGAAAAAGTTTTTTGTGTTTTCTGACAACTGAGATTTTTTGAGTTGTAACACTTTAGTAGCAAAGGTGAGATATGTAGGCTATTTAGTAATATTTCGTACGTAATACTTTGCATGAAAAAATGTGCTTTATTCTTAGATTCGTATACCTATCTGCCAGCATTATTTCAAAGTTGGAAGAAGGTGTAAGCTTCTGCAATATCGTAAAAAGGGGAGGGGCTTCAACTAAAAATGTTTGGTAACTTTAAATATTTGATGAAATTTAAAATGTGAGACATATTTTAACAGGATGGTAAAGGAAAACCTAATGTTTGCGAAGGACTGTTTTGTGTAGTCAGGAGCAAGAGGAAAATTATGATTATGTTATGAATGACCAATGATAATACTTTTAATATGTATCTAATATGGTTTTTTATGTTTAAAATTTTTAAAATTTTATACGTATACACACACACAGACAGAGAGAGAGAGAGAAAGGGAAAAATAAAAATTTTAAAAATAAATGCATTTTTAAAATTTCAAGACTGGAAAATTTTCCCACCCACATTTCAAGTCATGACTGTCATTTAATGACTATTAACAATTTCAATCAATTACTGATAAACTCCAGATTCTATTTAATGATTAACTATTCATAATTTCATTTAATGGTTAAATATTTATAATTTAATT
>QLNU02014176.1:12456079-12470348 GCA_006491805.2 Dysdera silvatica
GCTGTAACCTGGTTCTCCATTGTTTCATGCTGCTCTGTAGGAATCGGATGATTGAGGGATGCACTTTGTATATGCTGAGTATTTCAAGGAGCCACGAGTGCGGAACAGAGTCGAAAGCCTTCTTGTAGTCTATGTATGCGGTGTTGAGTTTTCGCTTTTGTTTTCTTGCTTGTTCCAGGATAACTGAGTCGATGGTAAGCTGCTCTTTACATCCCAGAGTCCCTTTCTGGCATCCCTTTTGTTCTTCCGTCATTAAGTTGTTGCTTTCGCTGTGCCGGCTTATTTTTTCAGAGATGCACCCCGTGAGTATCTTGTACAGGGTGTTAAGGCACGTAATGGGTCGGTATTTCGCTGGGTTACTGGTATCCTGGTCCTTCGGTAGGAGGTAAGTTATTCCCTTGCAGAGGAATTCAGGCATTTTGCTGGGGTCTTCAATTATCGCCGTAAGTTCCTTGGCTAATGGGCCATGGGCGCTGGTAAATTTCTTGTACCAGAAGTTGTGTATGCCGTCAATACCGGGTGCTTTCCAGTTGTGCGTACGTTGGATTACCTGCTGGAGTTCCTCTATCGTGATGCCCGTGTACTCCATCTCCTCTATTCCTCTCGTAGCCTCCATTTCTTGCTGAATCCAGGGGGCGCTTTTGTGCTGTACTTCATTGGACCATAGTGTCTTCCAGAAGGTCTCTATTTCTGCTGGCTTTGGGGCTTCGTACTTGTCTTTGTTCGCTGGGGTCTCTCGAAGCTTCCTGTAGACGGCCTTCTGGTTTGCTTGGAATTGCAATATATATATATATATGTTCAGGAGACACCTATTGATGATGACGAGGTACAGAATTCACGTCCTGTTCTTACTTTTAAGGACACCTTTTCTGCAATCGAAATATTAAGATCCTTTGCTGAATCCCACGAATCAATGTCTGACAACATTTTTAAGGCTACTGTTGATTAGAGACTTATGTCCTAAGTGAAATTTTTGCACCGAAATAAAAAGGAAAAATTGCAATTTTTTTAATAAAATATAATTTTTAAAAGGCATACACATGTTAAACTTACTTTTAACCATAATTTATAGCAATTACAGCATTTTGCACATGATTTTAAAATGTATTATTGAATTCATGTGTAATAATGAATTAATTATTCTATAACTCAAAGTTTTGCCTGCTTCCCTGGAGGTTCGATTGTATATATACACAGAGGATAAGTATTAAGGTGCGTGCCTAGAGGTAAAATAAAAGTAGTCCTTCTCCTCAGCTTTTTATTTAAAAAAAATGGCGTTATTGAACGTTTCCGCCATTATAATTTAATTTAATTCCATTTATTTAATTACACATGGTGAAACTACAGTTATGATTACAGCCCGGATTATATACATACTAAAAAATCAAAATATCATGACAATATGCACTTAAAACGAATAAACATGCGCTTGAAATGAATAAACATGCACTCGAAATGAATAAACATGTATCTAAATTTTTTGAACGCATGAAAATCTTATGTCCCGTATTTTAAAACAAATAGATTTATTAACAGCCAAGTAGAAAAACTCGATATACATTAAATCATATGTTTTATATATCACAAATCCTATGACTGTATATCGCAATGTATCTCTCGTTGTTCTAAGCAGTTAAGCTTTATCTTCTATCATATAATGTATGTCATTTTTATGGCCAAAAAGGTCCTTTCCATATTTGTTTGTTTGTGGATTTACGACTCAAGGACTACAATGGTCATGCTTCGACGAGACCACCTGTTTTCCGAGGAATCGGATCCTCTTAAGGCCTAAGGAACCAAACCCCCAGACAACAGTGAGTAATGAGACCTTTATGAGATCTCTGAGCAAACGTTCTTTGCACCGTTGGGAGTTGAACCTGGATTAACAACACACTAGACCAGGAGTAGGCAAATGCGGCTCTCCATTGAGTTAAGTGCGGCTCTCGTCGAAAATCCTGCTTTTATTTCAGAAATATTTTTATGAATCTCATTAAATTGACTAAGAAAGTGAATCGGTTAATGAAGAATAGAAGTTGTACGTAATCGCTTCAAAAGTAGACCTTCGGTTGCATCGATAGGTCCATCTAGGAGTTATTATTAAATTTTGAAATAATTATTTTGTATTTTCTTTCTCTTAATTATATTTTCTTACATGTATATTTTATACAGCACTTAAGACTTTGGTACAATATGTAACCATATTAATTAAATTTGTATATTTAATACTATGTAACTATGGCATGGCTCTTTATAATATATAATAAATTGGAATGTGGCTCCCATTGATCTCATGCGTACCCACCCCTGCCCCTGCATTAGAGGAATACACTACCACATTGTGCCACAGCAGAGCAACCCTTTCCAGAGCTACAAAAATATTAAACAGCACATACATTTTGCGGGTCGGGTCGGGTCGGGTCTATTGCAGATAGTTTATCGATGATAGAACGATGTCTATCGCTGAAGGAAAATGGTGTGGAATTTTAGAATAAGTGTTTGTTTTAATCTGATCTTCAGTCAATCGCCAACTAAGTAAAGTAAAACTCCATCTTCGGTTTGCTTAATAAGGATGGTGGCTATAATTCAGCTACGACAACATTTTGGCGTCCTAGGACATAATTAAACGTGTACATTTACAAATTCCATTGCCTTTCCACTCAGATAAGAAGTAAGAAGAAAGTTCAACTTTAGTATTGTGGTGAAATTTTTCGGATGAGAGAATAATAAAATTCTTGAAATTACCAAAACCCTCAAAATATGCATTTATTCTGGAAATTCATAATTTTTATGCATTTATATGCACAAATGCTAAAAAGGGCTAAAATATGCAACTGCATATAATCCAGACTCTAGTTATGACAGCAGCATTTAATCTTTCCGTGATCATTTTTGAACTAATAGGACTTTGAATTAGCTTCAATTTAATAAAAGAGTGTTCTGTACTTATATACGTAAAATACGTGAATAATATTAAGTATTGAATCTTTCGCTTTTTGTGTTGTGGCAGTTTTTAACTAGGAATCTCTCAAGTTCGGGGCCCCTGGAGGCCGCCAAGTCCGCCAGCCGCTTAATCCGCCACTGGGCATATTGTCATGTGTAAATGTTTCAAAAACTTTTTAAAACTGCGTAAATTTGTGAAATGTTCTATGATGCAAGGATAGCTAATGTGATGCTGCATCAGAACCTGCAGTTTTCTGATACCATTGGGAATCAAACCAAGGCTAATGGTACTATTAACGAATGAGTTACTACCATGCCACTGCTGAGCCGTTAGCCTACATTTCTTCGACTGATAACTCAATGATCCCAGTAAGTCAAAATGATCCCCATTTCCCTTGAATCTTGAGAAGTAAACAACTCAAAGTAAAACTCTTTTCCTTCCAGTTACCAAGATTCTCCTGTATACATAAAAGAATAAGGCAAATTACATATATTGTGCATTTGTTTTAACCATAAGTTGTTTATATACGTTATTAATGCACATACATGACCTGAAAGATATTAAGTTTATGCAAGTTTCATGGTGCAAGGATCATACAGGGACGGGACTTTCAATTTCATGGGGAAGAAGCAGTTCTTACGGCCCAGGAAACCAACCACAAGCTGATCTCTAATACCATATAACTAGTACTTAGCATATAACTAATTATCTCATGACTTCACATATAAACCATAATACGTTTATAAGTAACTATGGTTAAATGGAACCAAACCCAAACCAATACGTCAAATTTTAACTTTTAAAAACTAATATGCTGTATTCATAAATCACATTGACAATGGTTTAGTTTTTAACATTTGTGCAAAATTTTATTTTAATGTCGTTATCCACGTGTACCTTTTATTTAATACATGTTTATGCTTTTACGGCACAAACACAACAATAGTCATAGTATGCTGGAACCTCCAGTTTTCCAGCCCATTGTTGTAAGAGGAACTAAACCTGGGTCTACGATGGGCAGGAGAATAGCATGCTTGCTGTGATACCATCAGTAGTCAAATCCAGGTTAGTAACATGGTAAGAGATACATATTATCCAAGACAGTAAGAAAGGTGTAAGTGTATGAAAATTAACAATGCTTTATGGTTGTGGGCGGTCATAGATAAATGAAATTTTAACAAATAGTAAAGATTATCCTACAACGAGTCCTTTCTAAGCATAAACGATTGCAAAACAAATCACTGGAAGCAAGGGCGTCGTTAAGGCAAATTATAGGGTGAGGGCATTTTTTTACCAACGTTAACCTGAAACAATCACTTTAACCTTTTAATGTATTAAAAATATTGCATATATTTCAATTCTAGGGGAGGGGGAACTGAACTCTGTGGCAGTGGTAAGACGTTTTGAAGCTGCTTCGTTATTCTTTTGAGCGTCATGGAAGTGTTGCAGCGATTGGAAAGATGTCGGAACATTTCAATATGGATTTTTTTGTTCAATTGCGGTTGAAAGGGAAGAGGAATGTTGTTGGATTGGTTTGTGGGAGAAGGTTTATTTGGTTTGGAGTAGAAGGACCCGATTTGCAAAGTGTGCTGGTATGCTAGGCCTAACGTGGATGACTGTGTAGTTAAAGAGGTGAAGTTATCCGGCAGATAAAAGTTAGTATGCCATTTTTATTTTGTTTGCTGCACTGAGAAAAAGGAGCAGGGGGAGGGGAAGAGATGGAGGAAAAGAGGAGAAAGCCAACAGCGGGAAAGGTTAAGAGGTGAAGGGGGTGGAGGTTGGGAGTGGAAAGGAAACAGAAGAAGTAGGAAGAGACTGCCAAGAAAACAGGAGTTGGGAAGTGGAGGAGAAGAAGGTTAGGAATGAGGAAAAGGTTAGAGGGATAGGAGTGAAGAAGAGAGAGAGGTTTGAAGGGGAGAGTGTAGGGGTAAAGGCTGGGTGTAGGATGGAGGAAGGAAAGGGGCGGAGCCTGTATTGTGACGTAAGCAACATGGCGGCAAGCCAAGACAAAGTTGCCAAGTGTATTGGAAACACTTCCCACTAAAAACGAAATGGAACAGTATCTGTACTAGCGCCGCCTGTCCTACTGAAGATCAAGATTGTTTAAGACTGAATCATATGTGTGAATGTGCGAGATTTTTTTAAAGCTACTTCAGCTGCTCAAAAAAATTTAATTACTACACTCCTGATGTGTTAATTATGTGTTAGTGAAAGCACCGACGACATTTTTACTATTAGTGGCACATGTATTCTATAACTCTCAATATCAACATTGTGGAATTTCTAAGGAATTCAAACTAGTCTATTAGAAATAAGCCGTTATTTAAATGCTAAAAAGGGTCACTATGTACCCACCAAATGCTATAATTGACAAATGGGTTTTTCAATAAAATACATCCAAATCACTTCGATTATTATTTTTTTTTTTTTATAAACTGAAATTTTGGCAACGGTTTCGATTTGGCGATAGCAGAAACATATACTGCAGATTAATCACTCTAAAATAATAAGCATAACTCAGTTACATAAAATTGCAAAGTAGTGTTTTTACCACAAAACAACCACTTTTCACGGATTCGAATTGTATATGAAGTGTTTGTTTTGGAAACAACGATATCAAAGAAACAAACAGTTTCACGTTTTAAATCAATATATCAAAGTTCTGTTGAATGACATAAATAAATATCGGAGAAATGCCACTGTCAACAAAAGGCATGCTTAGCGAAAGCGGGAAATTTTCCCTCGCTTTCCATCACAGCAGACGAAACATACACGCTGCCATCTATAAAAATTTAACCACTTTCCAGCTATATGGCAACACTTAGAAAAGGTAACTACTTATGGATAACCAATAAATCTGTTCTCAGAAGACAACTGAAGCCAAGATATTGGCCAGTTTAATGATACGCAAAAAAAGTTAAAAAGGAAAATATGTTTTGACAATTTTATTCTCAACTACTATGAAACCCCGAATTTCAGTAGTTAGTTCCACGTTTATTGAAAAACGTTTTACTTTCTAAAAGGTAAAACAATAAATACTACACAATATATTTAGAAAAATTGCTTTCTAGATTCAGGCTTATCAATTCTTGATATGAAGTTCAAAGAATTTTATTGATAGACGATATACACAACGTATCAGGAAATCCGAAACATGCCTGTTTTTTGGTGAAGCAATAGTTTTTCCTTTCACGATAACGGTGGAAAAATTTATCACAATATGCGCATTGTTTTCCCGGGGAAGGTTGAAACGGGTCTACATAATTAAATATCAATATAAGAATGATCTTAGTCAGTTGTGTTTCTAGGCTAGAGCCGTGGGGAGGGGGCTATGGCGCCCAAATAAACCGGATTTTATCATATTACTTATATGCACGGGCGGCGCCCGTGCACATGGTCAGGAATTTTTGCCCCCCAAATTTTTTTGTCTGGGGTCGCTACTGGTCCTAGTATAAAGCTTCTAAAGCAAATTGGAGGTGTGGCTTGCTACTAACCCAGAGAAGAAGACAGCGCCAATAGGGAGAATTCATTCTAAAGCAATGGAATCATGCACAATTAAATAATCTATAGACATAAGAATTTGCTATTTGATAATTAAAGGTTTGCAATCGGAAACGATTTATGTAATATCAGTATTTACTATTTTTGAACCAGAAGCAAACCCAGGAAGCAGTGGCGTAGCAATTAAAAGATTATGAGGAACTTGAGTCCCCTTTCCTACGCTAATGTCAGAAAATGCTTTTCTAAAGTTTTTATTGAATGAAAACTATAAAAAGATATACAATCTCTTCATAAGGGAATGTTCTGTCTTTCTTTTCTGTTGTTTATATAAAATAAAATTTTCAACACCGACGGGTTTGAAAAAATTTTCATAAAAATGTTTCGACATTGAAAAAGCAATTATCTTTCGTGAACTACAAACCCTTAAAATGTTGCAGGAGTAATTTTAAAACTTGTACCGTAATTTTAATGTAATTAGAGAATTTCACTACATTAACGATTTTTTCCACTTCCATTTGTTTCTTAGCCTCCTTCAAGGGGGAAAAATGAAATACGTATTGTCCTAACAGCTTGATGTATTAACCCAATACTGCCCAACAGTTTTTTCTTATCCATAAACAGCGCAGCAAATGCTGTTGAGAAAGAGATTTGTATTTTTTTTAATTGAGCAAAACAAATTCCGTTATTTTTGTTCGATGGTATTTTCAAACACGTTTTGGGAGAATATCTCGAGTGGAATATCCTTTTATGATTGGCATAAGAAAATTTAACAGTTATGTTTATGCGAAAGTAAGGGCGTTTTGAAAGGCTGCATCAAATTCTGAGGAACAGGTATAGCGTGTTCGGAATCAGAGTTAACAATATGTAAATTTTTCTTGTGGGAATACAACAAGATAACATTTTTGACCCTGGCCCTTTCTCTCTCTCTCTCTACTGACTTACATGACCTATGATAAAGAATTACCTATGTGATTGCTGGAGTTAACAAGGTCATGATGACATGAGTTTGGAAAGAATTCAACTACCGCCTTAATATCAACCGTGTGACCAAGGATACATACACACATCGAGCATCTTCATTTACACACGGAAAATTTTTTAGTAGTAAAGTTGAGTAATGTTGCGCGTGTAGAATTCAGGGGAAGACTGAGTCTACACCAAGGTATATATCTTGGATTATCGAAGGGCGCAAATCTCATTGCCCATGAGGGAACACCGGCCCTGGGGCCGGTGTCCCAGTCCGCTCCTGGTAGAATGCATCTCGTTTAATAGTATGTAATACAAGTACTCCAAATTGTTCACTGAACAAATTAACGAACGATTTGGTACATTGCTAGTATGTACACATATGTATTACCTACTATGTAATAGTTCTAAAGCAAGCGAAGAAGTGCGCTATAGTTTGCACGCAAAATGTCCAATTGGTCTTATGGGTTTCCATAAAAGAAATGCTGCTTGTTCGGTTTGCAGAATTCCTTTATTGTTGCCATTATGGATTCATGGGTAGATTTACCATTTTGCCACCCGAATGATACTTTTTTGCGGCCTCTTTCTACCCGTCAGCCCCACAATCAGTGGTAGGAACATAAAAATTGCTACATTCAATATATGCCAAAAACTTTTGCATTGACAACAAATATGTTGAAAAACAAACTCATAAATTGAAACATAAACATTAAACAATATTAACTTATATTGAAGTATTATCTCTTCTTGGTATATAATAAATCAAATTCAATTTTATTGAAATAAATTTTAATTTTAGCAAAAAATAAAAGCCTATCGAACACTGGTATTTAAATGGAAAGCATGACGAAAGTAGAGGGAAACTAGGGATGCTGCGTCACTGGTCCGGATGGTCCGTGCCTCGCTAGCTAACCTCCTAGCCAACCTTAGCAATGTGGGTTGCCGTCTCGGAGTTGCCCGGATGTGGTTGCATGAGTGTGGGGTTCCCTAGTAGCAGATTTTGGAACTTCTTTCAATTTCTATTGTTTCAAGGAATATTTCTCTTGATCGTGGTACATACATATACATATATCATAGTCACATGTCCCCTTTTTCAGCGATCTTAGCTCCACCTAGCGGAAAATGTTGTAACTTTTTGTAAATATTTTGTTTCCAGGGATATTTCTCTTGATCGTTGTATGTATATGAAGGTCACGTGATCCCCTCTTGGCGATTCCAGCTCCCCTAACGGTCCTTTTCGGTACATTTTGTAAATCTTTTGTTTCAAGAGATATTTCTCTTGTTCGTTCTATATACATATATGAGGGTCACGTGTCCCCCTTTTCAACGATCCTAGTTCTCCCTAGCGGAAAATTTTGGCATTTTTTGTAAATTTTTCGTTTCAAGGGATATTTCTCTTGTTCGTTGTATATACCTATATGAGTGTCACGTGATCAACTTCTGAGTGGTCCTAGCTCCCTTAGAGGCCAAATTTTGCAGTTTTTGTAAATATTTTGTTTTCATGGATATTTTTGTTGATCGTTGTAAATATACATAGATGATGGTCACATGTCCCCCTTTTTAGGGATCGTAGTTCCCCGTGCGGAAAATTTTGGATCTTTTTAAAAATATTTTGTTTTCAGAGATATTCCTCTTGACTGTTGTATATACCCATCTGTTGGTCACGTGTCCCCTTTTTTAGTTATTGTAGCTCCCATGGCGGGCGATTTTGAAACTTTTGTAAATATTTTGTTTCAAGGGATGTTTCTATTGCTTATCACACACACACACACACATATATATTTGATGGCTACATACCTGCACCTTTCTCAAGATCCTAGTTCTGGCGTGGATTTTGTGTAACTATTTCATTTTTATTTTTCCAGGGAATTTCTATTGGTTGTTTAGGGGGCTACAGATTTTTTTCTCCTTGGGTGCATTACATTTGCTTATTATTTCTCCCAGCGAGGCTGCATATTTTTTTCGTTAAATTAATCTTACTATACATTTTTTCCTAGAGGGTGCAACCTGTTTATCTTTAGTGGACTAACATTGGCAAATATTTTCTATAGGGCGCTACGGATATAAGGTTGAGAGTGTGTTTTCCTTGTTGACGCCTTAATGGTATCTTTGATCTTGTCCTGTTAGGGCATGATCTGGTGATAGGTTATCATATTTATCGCTCTTTTTCTTTTTCCTTTTCGGACAACTACCCAAAGCTGCCATTTTATCAATTTAGAGTGTATCATCGTTGGAGATAGGTTGTGCAAGTTGGTTCTACCTGTATTACCGAATTTCACGTCCTCAATGCAATGCACGAACCTTCTAATTTGGTAAGTCTTCTTTATTTATCATTATTATTCATGGTTAGCAATATTCTTATTTTTTTTCCATCTATTTATTACTTATTCCCATTTTTTCCATCTATTTATTACTTATTTTCATTTTTTCCATCTATTTATTACTATTTGCTACCATAAATTTCACGATTTACCCATATTCATTTTTTTTTACTCAATCTTTTCAGATTCAAGGAGATTTCCCAAGTTTTTCAATGGGTTGCAAACGATCAAGCATTTGGATAGATTCCCCACCGCCAAAGCGTCTCTACGATCCATCATAATCTATTGCGGTAAGTCTTTAATTTTCTCTCATGGTCGTTACCATCCCTCCTAATATATGCTTCGTATGTTCCCATTTTCTCAAGTTTCAAAAGCTTATTTTTTTTTTCCACAAATTTTCTTTTCCTCAAGAAAAAAAAATATTCGCTTTTCCCATAAATTGTATTCCACGCTTTCAAAATAAGTTCTATTTCTCACATTTAAATCATTGGAAAATTTCTCCGATTCGATTTTTCAAAATGTGATTTTTTTTAGATCATCTATTATTCAGGTTTAAAATTAAAATTTTTAAAAGATGTTTCTTTTGATTCTTTTTTTCTTCTTCTAAATATGTCTTATAGCTGTTCTATTTTTTAAAACAGTATTTTTCTTAAAATTTGAATTTTGTTTTAAAAAATTTAAAAGTTTATTCCTCAGATTACTATTTCCTAAACAAGATGTATAGCTGTTCTATATTTTAAAATAATACTTTTTCTAATATCTGCATGCCATGCATTCACTTTTTCTTCCCCAATCTATCTATATTCATAGTCTCTCTTTCTTTTTTCCTTCGCAGATTCGTAAAAGATTCCTTCAGTTGGACATGCTCCCAAACAAGGTTTTCGCCTAAGCCAAGGGTTGTTCGTGCAAGTGAGGACTCATCTAGGAGAGGTTTTCGTGCATGTGAGGCAATATGATTTCGACGGTAAGTGGTTCTACCCAACTCGTCAAGGAGTATTACTCCAGTCCGGTAACTTTTTTCGCTTGCTACGCGACGAGGTAAAGCTGCAGATCCTCCTGGAATATGGCTTTCCCACCATGACTCGACATTACGATGGCGACATCACCACCAAGTGCACTACCGAAAGTATGAAGTTCTCGCGTAAGAAATTTATAGACGAGTTTGAATCAAATAAGAAGTGGGTAGAGATTTCCCTTTCCCAATGGAAGAGACTTTTGGAGGAGAAGGATGAGATATTCTCGTGTATAGTGGATGCTGAATTTGGAGGGATCTCTTTCGCCACCCTATACAGAGAAATTGAGGACTCTGTTTGTTTTTTAAGATAGAGGAAGCACCCTACGATAGTGATTTAGAATGTGAAATTAGAATAATTTTCAATGAGATGTTTTTAAATTACAAGAAGACAATAGTGTATTCCAAATTTCCTCTATGTAGTGGGCAGAATGATAGTGGGAAAATCCCTCATATGCTCTTCAACCGCGAAGTCTTGAATTTCAATGTTCGGGAACTGATTGGCAACTTTCTTAATGTCTTAAACAACGGATTGGAATATGCAGGCAAATACTCGCTGTCATACGTCCCATCCAGTTTTCTGTCTGATGTGAACAGTTTAAAAAAAATAAATATAAAAGAAATGCAAAGTGTGAATATGAGATAGAATTTCTTGATATTTTAGCTGAATCTCTAGCTCATTTAAACAAAACCGCCAAAAAGGCGCACTAAATTCTTTTAACGATGTATTCGAAATAATATTTTTGGCGTGTATTAATGAAATAATCCAAATATTTAACGCATTAATAAATATTATTTCAACTGGACGAAATTTCTGCATTGCTTCAAACACTTATATCTTCAGTCTAATACTTGGGTAAAGCTCGTGTGATTTATCATTTCGTGTTTGCGCTCACCGCCAATCTCCTATTTAGTCTTCTCGTAGTAGCGTCGTAAAATTGCGGGAAAGTTTCTGCGTCTAATACCTTACTTCCTATATGCACAATACTACACCAGGGTGTTTGCCAGGATATTTACTATGGGGGTGTCAAATTTACATTATTCGTATTTTTCTTTGACAAATTGTACATATAAAAGATTATTACAATTTACATATGCAGAAATGTATAGAAAAATAATTTACACAAGGATTTTTTTTTTCTTTTATTTTTTTGTAATTCGAATGTTTAGAGGATGTATGAACTTTGAGTTTTAAGGGTGTGTCAAGAAATATAGGGGGTGTAGCAGACCGCCCTGTATAATACAAGAAAGAACGTGATGTCGGCTCATACTCGTAATAACTCCTACTAAGAGTTTTTTGTTTTTGTTTTTCCAGAAACAAAGTGGGTGTGAATATCTTCAAAAGTTTCGGTTTAATAGAATGCCCCAATTGTTTATATTGTTTTTAGTAACTTTCGATACTTATTCACACCAAAATTAAACAAGAACGAGACAACAACATTTTCACAAGTTGGTTGACATTTTCTGGCGCAAGGACAGCAAGAGTCATACTGCTCAAACATTTTCACAAATCCATAACGCTCGTGAGTTTTACGTCACAAGGACAAGGGTCATGGTGCGTCGAGACCTATAGTTTTCCGAGGAAATCGCATCTTTTTCGCATAGAAAACCAAACACTGGGTTGTGTACTTGTAAAAAAAAATAAATGAAACGACAAGAGTTAACGAGGTGGGGGAGAAGGTCCGTTCTTCTCCTTTACTAACGATATCGAAAGACATGTCTGAATAGTGAAAAGCATTAACTTATTCAAAACAAATCAAATTTAACAACGCAAAACCAATAAATTATGGTTTAGTGTTTGCGTGAGTTTAACGGCGCGAGAATAGCAAGGGTGATGTTGATCAGAACCTCTTAAGGCCTATGGAACCAATGCCCGAACTAGAGCGAGAAGTTAAATACTATCTCATTGTCAACCCGACTCGAAAAAAGAACGGATCTTCGAGAACGAATACTGACCGAAACAGCTCAACTCAATTCATAAAAAAATATCGAATCGTTCATCTCTACAGTACAACATGGGTATTTAAAAATATTCGTATTATTTTAAGCTTTATTTCATTAGTTTAAAATATATTCATCGAAATTTTGGAACAGCAAGTAATTTGTAAGATATTATTACCCTTCATAGGGATAACACAATTGCCAAATATGGTCAACACACAAAGCCACCGGGGCGAGATTTTTGTGAGTTTTCGTGAGAGAATTTATTACACAATAATTTTCAGCACCCACGTATAAATAGCTCAAACTAGAGCTTTTTTGTTTTAGGAAAAAAAAGAGACGCCGTCCACAACCTGGATGAGGACGGCGTCTCTTTTTCTCCTAAACAAAAAGAGCTCTAGTTTGAGCTAATAATAATACGTGGGTGGCAAAAATTATTGTACAGCAAGTAATTTAACGAAAATGTTATAAAACAGTATAACAAAAAAAACAAAAATTGTATTAAAAAAGAAAAAAGGTTTCGGAACAACTGAAAAGGTTCCATGGAACCAGTGACGTAGCTATTGAATTTAGGCCCCAATGCAATCGTTGGTAGAGGCCCCCCCCCAAGGGCAAGGGCCTCAATGCAATTGCATTGGTTGCCTTGTCATCGCTACGCCGCTGCGTAGTCTAGTTTGAATACCACTGTTCCAGTTAATATGAATAATTCCACAGAATTCCACAAGAGAATTACTCCGACCTTTAACTTTTCATAAATGATGCATGATGGATTTGTTGTGAAGCAATTGATGCCGCAAGAGCAAAATAAACATGTCTGCTTTGAATACCATGATCTAAACTTGGAAATGACCTCGAAGTACAGACGGGAAATGACATGAACGACCATGGCCTTGGGTTAAATTAACCTTTAGCTTAGCGCCCTGCTACTCTGTTGCTCAATCCCAGATGATAGCAATTCAAATACTGTCTTTTGTGTAGACATCCAACTCTTATCGAGGCTTATGGGAAGACGCTTTTGTACGATTGAGAGGGCAAGTCGTTAGTTTCGCCAGACCAAAAATAAAAAGTGTTCACCTTCTTCAAGATGTGAAGTTACAGAAGGTTAAAAAAACTGCAGACAGGGCAATTTTTGTTTGCATGGTGCGCATAGTACGATGCTTACCAGAGGTGGGGAGCCTAATGAACAAGGGCCAGGTCACAAAGCCATTAAGGGATCGTTAAACGCTATTAGGCTTGCCAAAGAATCTTTGAAGCGTCAAGGTCCACCTACGCAAACTAGGGCCTTAGTTTAAATATATCAAGCCAAGGGTGGAAATCCAAAGATACTTGTTTTCTCACAATGTTGATATTTCTCTTTCTGATTTTCTCGGAAGTAAGTGCCTTTTCTGAGAAAGAATTACTTAAATATATGCAGTAGGAGCCGCACATAAGGAGGAACTCAAGACCTACGCAAATACTTACTAAATCCGATAGCTCGCTACTTCTGTTTCGGAATTTAGAATTCAAGATTTTGAAGAAAAAACGAACATCTGTTTGAGTAATACAGGTGTATATAATAATGCATATATGTTATTAGTGTATATAATA
>QLNU02014176.1:12475280-12498862 GCA_006491805.2 Dysdera silvatica
AAAAAAAAATCCTAGTATTTAAGTGCACTCATAAATTGAAAATGAAATCAAATTCAAAAGGAAATCCATTGTTTGTGATTTTATGGCGCGTGGGTGACGAAGATTTTGATGGGCTGGGACCTACAGTTTTCCAAAGGATCCGAACCTTCGCCCGCCAAGGACACAGTAGATGTTCTACAATACCACGGAAGTCAAATCCGGGTAAATACACGATAGATGGATGCGCTACTACTGTGGACCCACTGGATCTACATTTTCCCCATGAAATCAGAACCCCACAAGGCCTAGAGAACCAACTCCCCGTCTACAGCATCGAGCTCTATTACACAGTGCCGGATTTATAAATGGGCAAGTTGGGCACTTGCCCAGGGCGTAAGAGGCTGCGGATTTTTTTTTTAATTGCAAATTATTTACCGTAGAATTCTGTCGATCAGCTCTCCCCGAGAAGACGCCGTCCATACTTTTTTCTTAAATCTGAAATTCTGAAAGATTGCGTGAAACAACCCCTGCCTCCCCAAGACCGAACTAGTGAGAGCGCGCCCCCCGCCTCCGAGAATAATGTTTACATTAAAAATAATTATTTTCAAGTAAAAAATACTTAAAACTAAACTTAACAGTGAAATTTGTAAGCTTCGCGCCCTCCCTAAAATTTTGTTCTGCATCCGCCCTTGCCCCTCCCCAAATAAAAAAAAAAATCCCAAAAATCGTCGTGAAATAAACTAAATTTGTTTATAAAAATATCATTATTATATCTTATAATAATGCACATAAGGTAGGCTAATCATAAATGTCGCCCCTTCCCTATCCTCTGCGATTTTTCGTCGCATTTGAGGGGGCGCGACGACAAAATTTTATTTATTTCTGGCAGTGGCGGGGGGCTAAACCGTTAACTTCAATGCCTGCGACGAAATTTTTAGGAGGGTTGGCCCTTTAGTTACAATAATGGAGGGGAGGGGGCGCCAAAAATCGTTGTGCTCAAAGCGCCTCGTACCCTAAATCCAGCCCTGCTATTATTATTACAACGTTGTAATATAGTTCACAAAGTAGTCTACATTGAGTAGTAGTTAGACGGTAAGCCCTCGCCCCGGTTGGAAGTAGCACCTGGGTTAATAGCACTCTAGGTGAAAACGTTACCACTATAGGGCCAAGAGTAGCCTAAAAAAAAAGAAAGAACCATCATAGTATTTTGACTTTAGAGTAACTTTTATGAAAACGGTAGAACTTTCTATTTCTAGAATGCTACAAGACACCTGCTGCCGTCTCCATTTACATGTGTATTTCCATGGGAGAATAACTTTTTAAAAATATTCCGAGAAACGTTCCCCGATTGGTTAAAAAAAGAAAGGATTCTTTGAAAATAATGCCTCTTTTCAATATCCTCCCATGATTCACGCCGCATTCTTGAAGAAGCCTTTCCTCCAGAAGACCCATTCCAATTCCTCAAATTCAAAAATCTTGGTATCCTACGGCTCGGTTTCCTCATACTGCGTGAATATTTTTATTAAAGATCGATTGGAAAATACCACCGATCCTTTCTAAACGCAGAAGGCGATCGAACATAGAAGAAAACACCAAAACTCGATGCAAGTTTCTCCCGAAAAGAAGGGAAGTAAATAAAAGATGAGAAACGGCATCTGGCGCAGACGAGCGTCCGATGAGAAAGAACTCTGGCGAAAAAACAGAAAGGCCCCAACAAATCGAACTAAATTCGCCGAATCGCGGCCAAATTTGAAATTCAAATACTTCCTAGAATCGAGGTACAGGATAAAAAATATATTAATAATATTTCACTCGTTCCTCTTCTTCTAAAACGTGGCCAATCTCTCGCTATTTTTATTGTATTTTCCGTAAACCCCACTTAGTTAAAAACTTGGATCGCTGCCCGCTCCGAGATTGAATTTTGGGAGAAAAATCTCAAGGATCGCCCCCCCCCCCTTCCTCAGTAAAAAAAAAAAAAAAATTAAGGGTCTTTGTTTCAAAGGAGAGGCTGCTGACCCCAAACCATAAACAATATCGCCATTTTGGTTATAGCCGTGTACGAATTATCGGAAAATGGCTCAATTTTTTTCCATCGACTTTTTGCCCAAATAGTGTGTGATGCGCGGAATTTAACAATCTATTGTTCCAAATTACTCCTGACATGCACATTTACAGAAATAGGAAGAATAAAAGAAGCAACAGAAAAGTAATAAATTAAAAATGGCAGCTCTTTTCTTTTCTTCTCTTGATTTTCTTTTCTTTTTTTTTTTTCCCGTAAATGAACCATCGTATCATGATTGTCCTCATTACCATTCAACAGTAAATCACTTCTCACGTGGTGCTAAGAAAAAATTCTCTAAATTAACCTTTGGAAAAAAAATTGGACAAGTTGTAAAAAAAAAATATGCACGTGTTTGAATTATAACAGCAATAATATTATAATTATTATATTATTAATAGCACAGTCCTTCATTGTTATGGGATTATATTCATTAGGCATTCATAAATTCAGCGACTATATTTCCATTGGAAAAAATTGCGGACGTGGGAAATGTTTCCTCCAAATCTATAAAAATGAGGTAAAAGTCGATTATAACGAGCACTGGTTATAACGACCAACCGCATATAAAGACGGAATTTTTACAAAAAGTTTGATTTCCTATTTTATTTTTTTAATTGCTCGTTAAATCCGGGGTCCAAAGAACTTTCTCAATGGAAGTGATTAAATTGTAGCCTATTGCGCTTAATCATTATAGCCATGGGCGGATTTACCATTCTGCCGCCCTTATGCTATTTTGTCGTCCCAAAGCTAATTTTTTTTGCTGCCCTTTCCTACCTGTCCGCCCCCGTCCCCCCCTCCATCAATGGTAGGAATGGTAGATTGAAATAAATTTTAATTTTAGCAAAATATAAAAGCCTATCGAACACTGGTATTTAAATGGAAAGCATGACGTCTAGCTTTCTTCTTGGGAAAAAAAATCTAATTATATCATCATACAGGTATCCATTTTGTTATATCAGACTCAATACACAAAATTTTGCCGTCCTAGTCTATAGCCTATTGGGAAATATACACTGATTATACCAAATAAAATCCATATTTTCCTCCTATATCAGAAAAATTACTAAATGCAGGTTCATTATAAGGGGTGCTACTGTATTTTACATCACCCCCAAAATCCCTCTCTGTATCCGCCTCTGACAAAAGCATAACCGTGGTCACAAATAATAGTGAAAACTTAAAATTATTATAATAGCACTTCCTTAACGGACACTTTCCAATTTCCAGTTTCGATACTTGTTATAAACCCTCCCGAATAGCGGGCACCTGAGTGGTGGACAAATGCTCGAGTCCCGAAGTGTCTGTCCGCTATACCGAGGTTTTACCGTGTAACCTAAATAGAGAGGCTATACAGTAAAACCCCTATGATCGGACACTTCTTAAATACGGTTGTACGGTTCGAAAAACTTCCCCGCAAAAGGAACTCCTTCACCACAACACCTCTTTCACGGTCACGCTTATTTTACGAAAAAATTTTTCTGTCCAACGGATGTCCGCCAAGGAGGGGCTTTAACTCTACACACACACATTGAAGAGGAAGAAGTTCTAGCTTTTTATGTAATAGCTATATTATTACATATATATATTTTTTAATTTCTATTATTCATGTGTAATTTTAAGCTACGTGTGTGCGTGTGCACCTTTGTACCTTAGTGCACCTTTGCACCTTAGTGCACTTTTGTACCCTAGAGCACTTTTGTACCTTAGTGCACTTTTGTACCTTATACTTTAGTGCATTTTTGTACCTTAGAGATGTGTATAGTACACAGATACAACAAAACCCCTCTCACTGGTGGATACTTTCCGGACAGAAAAATTTGTCTGAAAAAAGGTATGCATTATTGGAAAAGAATTTTTTACTGGAGAAATTTTAACTTACAGTAAAACGGGTTGACAGAATCTAAGAGGCGTATTCGTTGAACTTCTATTGCACAATTAACAAAAGTTATACTGTATATGTCTCCTTTAACTTACAGGACATATAGAACATAGATGCTGGTAAAGATCAGGGATTAAATAAGAAGTAAAAACGGAACAGCACATCGGTCAATGTATGACATTTCGATTCTCAGTATCTTAGTTCCTAGAAACTGAAACCTATATCTGTGGTCATAGAGAATAGGTTGTTAAATATAAAATCGCAATTTTTCAGGGCAGAGCTTTTTTTAACCTTTGAACTTTTCCTGAATATACATTTTTTTTTTTTGAAAAAAATAAATTTGGTTGACATCAATGTGACTCAAAGAAGAAGGCTTGGGACATGAAGGCCTTGAAAGGTCAAAGAAAAAGGCTTGAGAGATGACCACAGTGCCTTTCTCATTTTTGCCATTTTTTGACTTAACCAACTTATTCCTGTGACCACAAGCATGTGAATAGAAAGAAATATAATTTATTCAAACCATATGCATTTACCGATGATGCATCCGTTTCGATATGATTCTAATGTTAATCGATATTTTGGAGATTTAGAAAATATTGGCATAGGTTAGAAATGAAGGAAAGCAGAAAGCAATAGCTCGTTACGAGACTCTCTTACATGTAGGAAATGTATTTCATAAATTATAGTTTCCAGTTCAGTTGTCTTGATTTCACATTATTTTATAGATTTGGGGAATGGCGGGGCAATAATTTTATTTTCGTTAGACTACAAAACAAAGAATTTTTTGTGTAGATGTATATAATCTCATTTGAGAAACTGACATATTAGATAGGACAAAACAATAAGTTTATTCATGCACTTAATTAAGACAGAAGTCATAAGAAAGTTTTGGGCACCAGATATTTTTAATTAATTAATTATGCAATATTGGTTATACGATATTAATTATTCAATATTAATTATGCAATATTAGTTATGTATTACTGAATTATATAATATTATAAAAGTTTGAATCGCATTAATAAAATTATTTTTTTTAAAAATGTGAACGTGATTACACATTTTCCTTTTCCTAAAAAAAGAGAAAACCAGTCTTGAATTATGTGAAGCCATCAGGGACGGGTGGAACTGTGATCGGAGTGTGTACCACACTGCGTGTAATAGCGCAGATAAAAAAAAGTTCCCCCATTTCCTACATTATTAATAAATAGGTTTCAATTTTATGGTTATATGCGTTGGGGGGAAGAAATATTGACTTCCGGCTTTTCTCGCCGCGGGATTTATGGGGGAAGTATCTTCTTTATATGTGTGACCGTGTGTGATAGTAGAAAACATAGCTAAAAAAATTTTTTTTTATTGCTTCTATAAGACATGAACAATGTGGGTTCACCCGTGCAGATAAGCCTCCCCACTCCCAACTGGGGATAGGGATAGCAGAGAGGAATAGGAAAAGGTCCCTGATGATGCCGAGCCCATGCCTATGTGCGAAGGGAACTTAAACACTTTTGTTGTTTCATGAAAAATTTGTAAGTGCTAAATTATTTCTGAACGGTTTAACACATCGCGTATTGATGTGCAAAATCTTTCAATATTCCGGTCAGTAAACAACTATACTCACCTCTAAAGCAAAGCTAGACGCTATTTAAAAACGCCGGGGGAGGGGGGGGGGGTCAAGTATTACATAAGCAATATTTTGGCCATTTTATACCCCTCTCCCTCCTAAGCAAAAATTAACATTGGCTAACATAGGAAAATAAGCACAACAGCAATGCCCTCTCTCCCCAAAGGTGCTTACGTAATACTTGAACTCTCCCAGTACAGTAAGCAAAAAATAATATATCCTATCTCAGTAAAATATTCATAATACATGTGAATGGCAGAAGCGGATTCAGGGAGTGATATTGGTGGAGAAATGTAAAATTCAGTAGAATTCGCTTATAACATTCCCGCCTTTAGCAATTTTCCGGCTATAGCGAGGAAAATATGGATTTTGTTTGGTATACTGATTAAGCGCAATGCAATTTAACGCTTTTAGCGAATAAGTCTTTTTTTGGACCCCGGATTTAACGAGCAATTTAAAAAATAAAATAGGAAATCAAACTTTTTGTAAAAATTCCTTCGTTATATGAAGGTGGTCGTTATAATAGGCGCTCGTTATAACCGATTTTCACCGCATTTTTATAGATTTGAGAGGGGGAAATTTCCTTAATCCCCCCCACCGTGGATCTGCCGTGGAATTGCTGAACACTTTCCTTGGTCGAAGGAAAATTTAGATGCATTCCATAGAAACGTTTTAAAGCTTATCAGGAAAAAAAAAATAGAGCATGGTAAAGCTCCCGTATAAGCCGGTGAATATATCAAGCGTTATACGAATTCGCGTTATAGAAAATCGTGTAATACAGGAGTAGACTGTATTACAAAAGAGTAAATATTTCACCTACGAGGAAACCCCCCAACGTGTCCTACGGGGATTGGAATAAAAGTAGGAGCATTCCAATGGGCTCAAAAAGTTATTAGACACGTGTTCAAGCTTTTTTCAGAACTGCCCTATATTTCGGAGATATGCCCCCCCACACACACACAAATCAGAAAACAGCCATATTTACAGACTTGATATCACGATTTCCTGAATAATTTTTAATGATCTACGGCTTAAGTGACATGTTATCTAAAATCACTTGATATGTGTTTCAGCAATTTTCCAGTAAAACTAAAAATTTTGAAATATTATAACCTTCAAATCTTTCGACAAAACGGAAAAATAATCAACCCCTGTTTGGTGGTTTTTCAGCAAAAGCCTGCATTGAAAATATAGCTTTAGCGCAGTTGGTTCGTGGCCCTGCGGTGGCGCAGTGTGGTAACGCGCTCTCCTAGGGCGCCGCTAATCCGGGTTCGACTCCCAGCAGTGCAAAAAGAACGCTTACTCAGAGATCTCATAAAAGATCGCACTGCTCACTGTAGTCCGGGGTTTGGTTCCCCAGGCCTTAAGAGGTTCGGATTCCTCGGAAAACTGTAGGTCCCGGCGCAGCATGACCACTGTAGTCTTTGAGCCGTAAAATAAAAAAGCAAGTAAGCAGTTAGTTCGAAATCCAGATAGGTTCGCTTGCTAGATATGTATTAACGTACAGAGCAGTTTTGCTGCCTGTAAATAAGAAATGAATTTAAAAGTTTAAAATAGTTATAAAGCATGTTATAATATTTTTTACTAATACATTTAAAACAAATCACGTAGGCTTTTCTGGCCGTTTAAGCGAGCATAATAATTGTTATTTTCCCCTCCGATAAATGAATTCAAAACAAGTTTAAAGAGAAAAATTGTTTGAAAATATAGCAAAACGAGTTGAGACGTATTTGAGCAATTATTATATTAAGTATAGAAATAAAACTGATTTTGTTCGTTAGATTTCGTTCCGTCAATCGTACTGCGAGTATTTTAAGGGGTCACCTCCTTAAATATTATTAATATTGATTTTAAAATATGAAAGAAATTAATCATGCGTTCATCAATTTCAAAAATCAAATTAGATTTAAACCAATTATGATTTTTTATTGATTTGATGATTTTATTATTTGATAGTTAATAGGGCTTTGAAAGGACATGCATTTAAAATTTTTGTCATTTTCAGTAATTTGAAATTATGAATAGCACTATTAATCCCTTCAATGTTCATCACTATTTTGAACACATTGTAAACTACGCGTATTCAATTTTTGAAAATGATGCAAATGAAATTATTCAAGAAGAAAAATGTTTAGCTTTCGTGCTTTTTAAAAAACTTGAAATTTTAATTTCCTCTCTCAATTTTATTGAGGATGAGGAAATAGTTCAAACAAAATGTGGTATTGAGGACCCCACTTCATGTTCGGTGATTAATGTAAGTGAAAACCAAAGACTTGGATTGCAAGTCAGAATAATGTTTAGTACGAACACTCGCTTCAATTATCGATCGCAATGGGCGAGTGTATCTCTGAATTAAAAAACGAACAAAAATACTTCACAAAACGTGCAAAAACAAAACTCTCCTTTATGCGGCGTGTATTGTTTGAAATTACCGAGCTCAAAGTTATTAAATGGGTAGATAATAAATACGCAATAAGTAAAATATCGCATTTTCAAACTATTAAAGCTTAAATATTTTCAATTCGGGCTTTTGCTGAAAAAACACAAAACAGAGGGTGATTATTTTTCATTTTGTCGAAAGATTTGAAGGTTAATATTTCAAAATTTTGAGTTACATTGGAAAATTGCTGGAACACGTATCAAGTAATTTTCGATAACCTGTTTTAAAATCCGCAGATCATTAAAATCCATCCATGGAATCATGAGATATCAAGGTCTGTAATAGAGCTGTTTTCGGACTTCGGGGGCCATATCTCCGAAACTGATATCATTCTGAAAAAGGCTTGGACACTGGTCTAATAACTTTTTGAGACCTTTCGAACGCGCCTACTTTGTTCCAATCCTCGTCGAGCACGTTGGGGGATTCCCTCGTTGGATTCCTTTTAACAACTACCTATTCATAAAGGTGTTACAATGTCAAATTCAAATCATAACAATGGGAAATTTGAAATAAGAAGGAAAACTTTAGCGGTGTATTAAATCCTTCAAAGACCGGATCACTGAACGAGTCTTGGTGAATTATCTGTCATGAACGGGTCGTTCATGATAGATGGAAGAAGTCAGCCATTGATTCGTTCAATGATTTGACACACTTGTAGAAAACATGACCACACAATCTATTGTTAGAGACGGAGGTAGGAGAAAGCAATATCTTTTGTAGAAAATGGTTAGCAAAAAACACTGTGAAAAGTACACTAATAAGTAAAAACAATCACAGTTATATATTCAAAATTCGCTGACAATTGTTTCGAAGGATATATCCCTCCTCCTCTTCGGAACGATCGCATTCTAACGGTTGGCAAAAGCTAGAACTCAAATTCTAGCTTTTAGCTCCAACCATTAGCAGGCAATCGTTTTGGAGAGGACGGATATACCCCTCGAAACAATTGTCAATGAATTTTGAATGTATAACTATGATTGATTGTGTTTTTACTTATTAAAATAGCTTCTATGTCTCGAATTTCTTCTTTAAGGTAAGTAACATAAAACGAAGATAAAGCAAAATCAGAAGTCGCTATTTCCCTTGGTTTGACTACAGGAGTCGCCCTGGCTAACTACTGGTCGGCTTAGAGAGGAGTATTCAACGTGCTTTAGGATACTTAGCACCAGTGGCAGCTCGTGAGGGGGATGTGGGGAAGCCGCTGCAAATGAATTACATCTTAAACAATTTATATTTTTAAAACAACATGCAAAACTATAAAAAAAAAATAATAAAGATGAAACGACACACTGCGCAAAATATTAAATAAAATAAAACACATTAACACAGTTTAAATAAATACAATGGTTTATAGCTATTTTGGAAGCCTAAACGCGCTTCCGAAATAGCTATAAACCATCGTATTTATTTTAACTGTGTTAATGTGTTTTATTTTATTTAATATAAAAAAAAATGACATACCGATTAAATGTTCAATTTACTTGCAGACAAATGTCACACGCCTCTGTTCGAAGAGTTAACGCTTCAATAACTTTTTCCCTGAAGTTTTTTTTTTATTTTTCCTCTATCAGACTTTCCCCTGTAGTCAACAAAGCTGGCACTGGTATATGATCTTCTCACGTGATGTTCCTCAACAAAGTTCATGATCTTCAGCACAGAAAAATATCATTCTAGCTCCGACGTTGTTGTAAGGTCAATTTCCAGCAAAAAGTGCATTTCACCATGCAAATTTTGGACCTCGCTGCTTATAAACAATTATAGACGTAGCCAGGGGGGAGTTTTGGGGGTTGTAACCTCCCATTGCAATGAAATTTTGTATATTTAACATAGGAATATATGAGTTGTAGCTCTGCAACCTCCTCACTGAGCCTAAATCCCGCCCCCCCTTGTGAACTTGGTGCCTACGCCTAAGCAAATAATTGATTTTTTTTCAAATTTTTTGCGTTGCAAGGACTGCATGCGTTGTGTTGAGCTAAGACCTGCAGTTTTCTGAGAACTCTCCGAACTGAGTATCTGCTTAAATTCTGTTTCAAAGTTCCCTAAATTTTCCAGGTTTCCAGACCAAATCTTAATCGATTTCCAGTCGCTAATTACAGTAAACAACACACAACGCATTAAAATTTGCGTAATAAAAATAAGTTTCTAAGACCATAAAATCCACTAACATAAATCCGAAAGCCATTTATTCAATTACAGTAAATTTACGAATATAATTCATTTCTTTACACTAAAAACTTGCACTAATTAAATATTTACAGCAACATTTCCATTTGGCCCTTTTTGAGTTCATTATAAAAGAGTTTAACTATATAATCGCAAAGCTGATGCTTCATCTTCTATTTCATTTAAAATGTGTATGACTATATATAAGGCAAAGGAGATTGGTATAATAAAAATTCCTTACAGATTGGATAATTTAGCTAAAAACACTTTTTGTTTTTCAAGTTTTAGTTATATATTTGGCAAACATTTTCTCCTGAAAAATATATGGGCTTAATAATTTTATATAAATTATATTAGTTTTGGTGCAAAATGGTAACTTTTGGAAGAAGTTTAGTCAAAAGTATAAGTTTTTCAAAATTTTCAGTATGCAATGTGGTATGAAAAGCACAGTTCAGGAAAATTATTTTAATAAGTTATTTATTATAACAATGAATTTTAAATTTTCCTGACTTGGGCCTTTGTATTTCAAATTTCTCTGACTTTTTCCTGACTTTTCCAGACGCGTACACATCCTGTCCGAACCTTTTATGGCTTAGGAAAAGGACCCCAGATTACAGGAAGTGGTTAACCTGCAACCATTTTTTTTTTACTATTGGTAATCAAACCCAGGATAACGGTGTGTTAGGCTAACGTGTTAACACTGCACCATAGCAGGACCAGTTGTAGATGATTTGGGGTTCCAGATATTGTTAAAAATTTCTTTCTTTCATGAATCACAGAACCTCCTTTCGATTTCTCCCTTTTCAGCGTAGGATATGCCCATGGGCGACCATAGATATGAGTTGAGGATGGGAGGGGGGGGGCTCATCACTCCTTATCGCTTTGCACTATTTGCGTTTTTTTTGTTTTTTTTATTGAGTTTTATGGGGAGAAAAATAAAATAATGCGATTTAGAAATAAAATTCGCCTCGCCGAGACGATAAATAAACTTTTTTTTTTTTTTAAATAAAAGGGGGTGTTACAATTCTACAGCTCTCATGGACGCCACTGATTAGGACATTTTAATCTTATTAATCGTTTTTGATTTTAATGTACGTTTTGGTCTTATTTGAGAAGTTGCGATATGAAGTGAGATACATAGACGATCGCTACTAACGCAATTACACTAATACCATTGGCTTAACTAGCCCCAAGTTCATAGAGACTATAGCCAGCGCCCCGTATAACATATTTTAATTAGCGTCCCCTATAAGTTATAGGGGGCGCTGCTATAGCCCCCAACTCAATGCTTGACACATAGCATTCAATTGTAATTTTCGATTTTCTAGTGGGAGGGGAGCTAAATCACCCAATTACTTTGATGATTGATACATTATATACAGGGCTGTGCACAGCGTTTCTAAAGGGGTCTTTCTTTGTTGAAAATGGGGGGGGGTTCAACCCCAAAAGCCCTTCATTATGCACAGCCTAAACTATATACCTCATAAGTAATTGTTTTCGAAGTCCTGGTACAGTGTTCTTTAATCTGAGAGATTTTGTGGTCAGGCAATTCTTTGAATTAATTATCACCGGATATCATATCACCGGATTTCTCCTTGTTGACGGACATGCGAAAAAACAGGACATCCTTCTCTGGGGAAGAAATCCTATTGTGAAATATCGTCCAGTCGCCAAAGCAAATATGGTGAGGTCAGTGTGAACTTCCCGCTGTGTCGTCTGGGTTCGAGTCCCAAAGGAAATGGCTGGTGCATTTAACTGCGTGGGAACTGAAAGTAAAAAGCTTTGTCCAGATTCAGAAATTCGAGTCATATTTCCTGTCCACAGACCCCTGTGAACATACAGGGGACTGTTGTCTGCAGTAATGACGTCACATACGGTTACCAGCAATTAGCGATATTTCGAAACAAATCTCAGTTATGACAAATTTTGAGATTTATCCGACATTTGCTTTTCGCCATCTCCTCGAAAACAAACGAGACATTGTACTAAATTTAATTTGTTTCACGTTTTCAATTAAATTCCTTATTCTGTAATATAAATGACACCATGATTATTTAATCTAAGCTTTCAAACCAAAGTTTGGATGTTAATATTTTACAAATATAATATACTAACCATAGCATTATAAATAGTATTGTTATACATAAGCCATCGCTTTTATACATTTAATACAACGTTTCGTTACAACAATTTAATACAACGAAATAGAGATAAATCAGGAGCGTGCTTACCGCCCTTGGCGAAACAGATTTTAGGGGCCCCTCAAAAATGTTTTGAAGTAACACAACGATTAAAGAAAACTGACCAGGGTTTAGCATTACAAAATAAAGTTCTTCGCCAGTCCACGGCGCAGTATAGCCCAGATGCTCTGGCGCCATAAAAAAGCTAAACAATCAATCAATCACCAGTCCAAACGCCAAAGGTAAAGAGAAGATAATGGAGTTGCATTAAAAATAGACATTCCTAAACAAAGTTAGCTAGGAATATATCAATCACTTGGCATTTCTTGCTTAACTTTCATGTTATGGATAAACAAAAGGGTTTTATTTAGGTCTACCGCTGCATTACAAACACGAAGAAAAAAAAAAAGTATAACGTAATTATAAATTTCGACTTCCCACTATCAGAACTTTGTGGTAAGTTCTTTTTTGTCGGAAGCCTGGGGGAGGGTCTCTGTAATGGCTACAAGGTCACCACAATAAACATTAGCCTGATGCTAACGCATTTGACTAATAACGTGTATATTTATTTCGACCACCATTTAAAAGTTTCATGTGCGTTATGGGAAATATAACGTTACACACAAAAGGTCAATTGACCAAATTCTCTGGGGAAATATATCAGGGCCACCAAACACTTATTTCTTAGTGCTTGCACTCATTTTTTTAGCGGCCCTGAGAGGCCGGCCGCTAAGCACGGCCCTGAGATAAATGCAAGGTATAATTAGTAGATATTTCAAATGCGTTTAACCAGGCTGTTTACACTTTTCCTATGATAAGTGCAAAAAAGAAGAAAAAGGGTAATTCAGAACAATCCAGTTATGTTGTCAAATTCAATTAAAAAACAAATATTTTAACTTCCCGAAACAGTTGTCGATCACAAATTACTAAACTAATTTATCTAATCATCCCAGATCAAACTTCAAATCCAGTTATAAGATACGTTATCCTATTAGTATGTTGTGATTTAAAAAGTTACCTTTATAGTTTAGTCCCGTGATCGCTTTAAAACTAACATTATAATTTCAAACCCATATTATGTATTCTTATTCTCGCTGTTTGTTCAAACTGGCAGCAATAAATACGAAATGGTGATATATTACTCGCAAGGAAAAAAATGATTTCTAGGCGCATGGTGGAAACCGAACCTAGAACCGCTGAGTTCTTTCACTGAGCTACAGGTATCGATCAGACTCCCCTCTGCGAGCAAATATAAACCTTCACATATATTGTTTGACTTCATTAAATAAGAAATGGTTTAATTTTGCCAAACTATGATTTGTGAAGTAGCTAAAAATGAAATATTCTGAAAACAAATGCGCTGAAAATGGAATATTCTGAAAATAAAGCCATCTGGAAACGAAATATTCTCAAAGTAAATGTTCTGAAAATGAAATATTCTCAGAGTAAATGTTCTGAAAGCGAAATATTCTTAAAGTAAATGTTTTGAAAATGAAGTATTCTAAGAAAGAATATTCTGAAAATAAATGTCCTGAAAACGAAACCTTCTAAAAACGAAATATTCGCAAAGTGAGTGTTCTGAAAACGAAATATTTTAAAAAGGAATGCTATGAAAACGAAATATTTTAAGAACGAATGTTATGAAAACGAAATATTTTAAGAGCGAATGTTATGAAAATAAATATCCTGGAAACGACATATTCTCAAAGCAGCTGTTTTGAAACAATATATTCTCAAAGAAAATGTTCTAAAAACGAAATATTCTAAAAACGAAGATTCTTAAAATAAAAGATTAGCGAAAACTAATATTCTAGAAGTAAATACGGTAGGACATAGGCGTAACTTGAGGGTTAAATATAGCGTAAACTAATGAAGGAAAAAAGAAAAAGAACGACAAATGGGTGGAAAACTACAATTTTGCCTCTGTTCTAAAAAAAAACTGGGGGCATGTGCCCCCCCCACCCCCAGATTACACCTATGCGGTATCACCCGTATAGAAAGCAGAGTCGGGGACCAACGAAAATATCCACAATATCCAGTCCTCGTTACATTAGTCTTGGAATTCGAAATATCAAACTGTGAAAATAAAGCCCGTATAAGTAACATACGGTATTGCACTTGACAAAGAGAACAGTTGGTTTCCGAAACGTCGTGTTTTTAAACCATACGCCAGTGTCGAAATAACTGTTATTACGAAATCTCCTGGTGAAACTGCGTCTTGTTTTGCGATCGCATACAGTGGCGTAGTTAGATATTTTGCCGCCCGGGGCGAGTGACTGTCATTGCCGTAGTTGTTGTGCATGGCATTGTTTTTTAAAGGCTAATTGCTGCTAAACCGAATTATGGCGCCCGGGCGATCGCTCCCTTGCAACCCCACAGCTACGCTACTGATTGTATACAATAATACGTATTTGGCTTTCAATTCGCTTAAAAATCAGAGAACAACGTGTTATATAACCCAGTGGCCGATTTGGAAAATTGCCGGCCTCGGCCGCAGGGTTCCTAGTCGCACCCTTTCCTTTCTTACAAAGACAGGAACCCCTTTCCTTCCTTATAAAGCAAAGAAGAAATACTTAAAAAAAAAAGTCTTATTCTTAACCTTTTATATGTTGGGAAGATTTTTTTACATAATTATATTCAAACGAATATATTTTAACTAATAATTTTATATAATAATATATAATTTATTTTTGGGTTCCAAGTCGCTTCCCCGCACAACAAGTGCCGCTTCTATGTATGTATTTTGTGCGCGCCTACTTCGAAATCTGCTATTGATATAACCCAGGGTTGTCCAACCTTTTTGATCAGTGAGCCACTTAAAAAAATTTCACGGGCCAACGGTTTCAGTGAGTTTCGTAAAAAAAGAAAAAAAAAAGAGGTCACCTATGCTGTCCCAGCTGTTTTCCCTTATTTCTGAAAAAAAAAACAAAAAAAAAAATAATAATTTCTGTTTTGGAATTTTATTTTTATTCCGAACAGTTGTCGGCAGGCCGGACTAACACCGTTGGCGGGTCGTATGTTGAACAACCCTGATAGAACCAGTTGTATTTCAATGTGTGGAAGGATGATGCGTAAATGAAAGGATGAACATTGAGAGAAGCATATGAGCTGAAGTACAAAGATTCAAGCCTTTGGACGCATTCCTACACGTGTTGGGAAGTGGGGAATTCCTGTGTTTACTTACAGTTCCGAAATTAGTTAACGGCATTTCGTGTGTAGAGAGGACCAATTATTTATACGACCGTAATAATTACTCTGGTAATGGGGAATCTTTCTGTCTGTTCGTAATGCAACGAAAGAAATTCTAAAATTTTTGTGCGATAAGCAGCCCAATGCAGTTGATTGGCCATTTTCTTTCGTTCAATTCAGACAACGCACAAGTCTGGCTTGCTAGAAGTCTGGGATTACAGCGCAGCCTCCGGCGGCCACCCCTGCACAATTCATCATCATCATCATCATCAACGCAAAAATCTTGCTTGCTAGAAACGATTAACTGCGTTGCATTTTAACATCGCACCAAACCAAATTCATATTTTTCTTGCAAATTCCGGGCTCGTTATGAGCGAATCCTACTATTCTGGAAACGCATATTCTAAAAATTAATAGCTTATCATGTATTTAAGCAATGAATAGAAAATCCAACAAGACAGTTCGAAAAGTATTTATGTGATCAGTGGCGCACCCACGTAGGGGGCCCGAGCCCCTCCCTTGTGCTAACAAAACGAAAAATTATTACGCCAACAGACACTGGTAAATTATTTTATTAAAAATGTAAGATGAAAGTAGTGATGTTCCCAACATTTCGCTGAACTCTGGTGACATTGATAAGACAGCAGTAGTAACCCGGAACTGTCTTCAAACGCTTTCTGGGGAGTAAAGCTTGTTTGTGGTTTTACGGCTCAAAGACTACAATGGTCATGCTGCGCCGGGACCTACTGTTTTCCGAGGAATCCGAACCTCTTATGGCCTAGGGAACCAAACTCCGGACTACAGTGAGCAGTGCGCCGGGGAGTAAAGGTAGACAAAAACACAATATCAAACGCTGTTGAAATAGAAATTCTGACTGCAGATATTTGTAATTATGTCAAGAAATCTAACCTCACTGATGGAGATAAGACAAGAGTGCTGGCCATTGTAAAATTGTATAAACATAACCTACTACTTCTAATTATTTAAGTATATTGCATTATAGAATTATTAGTAATTCAAGAATGATAAATGTACACAAAAAGACAACCGTAATTGATATGGCGTTTAGTCATTTTTTTCCATCAAAAATTCCCCGCGGAAATTCTCTTGGGAATATTCTGGGTGCGCCACTACGAGTGGCATTGAAGTACGTAGAGTCCCAACAATCGTCTGGTCTGTGAAAGAAAATGCCTGAGCAAACCCACAAGAAATGATAAAATAAAGATAACTAAGATATCAGTTTTCTACAAAATAAGAAAAACAACGCAAAAGGAGAAAAAAAAAATTGTAAGTAAACAAAAGCTACAGATAACGTAAATAATATAATAAATGTAAATTCAAAAGCGAAGACGATGGAACATGGCAACGTAGAGTTTAGAAGTATTTTCGGCAACACTTCATCGTCATAAAAGTTTAACATCCTAAATCTGGCATCACAATCGCAATTATTGTTTTAAAGCACAGTTATTAGTCACATAACTGTGCATACAAAAAAAAAAAAAGATATTTATGTTTTTAAATGCAATCAATTTTAAAATAAATTGTTTACAAAAAAGATTTTCAAAATACTTTTTCTGAAAAAAAAAAGAGACTTTTCTGCGACAATTGCCTCAAAAGCTAAATAAAATAAAAAAATATATATAAAAAAAAAAAAAGAAAGAGAGAGACTTTTCTGCGACAATTGCCTTAAAGCTAAATAAAAAAAATAAAAAAATATATACATGTACAGGCCAAACTCTATTACGGTTATTTTAAAATAAATTATGGTGGAGTAAGGAATTTTTACATACTGAGATATTTACCTATGGTGATTATTTTTACGAGGTCTTTGGATCCGCACTTTTTATTTTAAACAGATAGCGGAGATCAAATAAAATAAAAAAGATAAAGAGAGAGAGAGAGAAAAAAAAGCAAAGGAGAAACCGACTTCAATTAGGGCGTCGAACCACGAAAGTGCGGCATCAGCTTTTCAGTTATAGACAGTCTGCTGGTCCATAGCGATTCAAAAAAACCGGTTCATCAAACGTAATAATACAGCGCTCCAGTAATCATACCCGAGGAATTCCCAGGGTGAAGTAAAACGGCAAGTTTGAATAGGTTTTCATCTATACCGCTCTATAACGCGAAAGATGCACACATGCTCCCCTGTAGTGCGTTTGCGTGCGTTTACTTCTCCAGCGATCACAAGTGTGATAACAATTTGTTTGGTGTGAATTTTACGGCGCAAGGATAACAAGATGCATGCTGGGCCGGAACCTACAGTTTTCCGAGGAATCCGAACTTTCTAAAACCTTGGAAACTAAATCACTGGTCTACGGTTAACTATGTTCGCTATATTCACAAATTGGTTAAGATAATTTATAATTAGTGAACAGGAAAAAATCGTTACGAACATGTTTATACACGTTTGATTCCATGGTGTCTTTGTTAGAGAAGACACTGAGGGTTTCCTTAACGTTTTAAAAATATCATATTGAATGTGTGGAGGATAGCTCGTGTCGAGGATAGCAAAGAGCATGCCACTATGGCACCTTCGGTACAGATGGTTACAAGTACTGTTTTTCGTTTGCGTGTACAAGTTTTAAGGCGTAAGAACAGCATGGGTCATGCCGCGACAGGACCTACAGTTTTACGAAGAACCTGAACCTCTTACGGTCTAGAGAACAAACCCACAGACAACGATGATACAAGTACTGTTGCTTGTATGCTACGACAAGGCCTAGCACGCGCCATTTTTACAATTCATACTAGACACATGTTCGTACACTGTGTTTTGACTCATAACATACGGAGAAAAGAAAATTTACCTCACAACCAGGATGGCCTCCTGGTTTGTGCTCTTACAGCAAGAATAATTTTGACCAGGGGCGGACACAGACTACCATTTTGGGGGAGTCCAGGATAAAATTTGCCATGGTCTTGGAATAACACCCTTCATTTATCATGCAAGTTGGAATTTTTTACAGTGAAAAAATATATTTGAGGGGGTCATGACCCCTGTGACCTCCCCCTGTGTCCGCCCTTAATTTTGACAAGGACTCAGAAAACAATTTGTGTTAAACGAGTTCGCGTTAACGACGTTTGACTGCAATGCAACATTCACCAGCTTCGGTAAACTTGGGATATATTTATAATATTTATCTCACACACACACACATGTATAATTATTATTTAAATATATAATTTAAATTCATAAAATTGTTTATTTATTTATTTATTTTTTCCGTAAATATTTTACAATTACAGTAGATTTCCTTTTAATCAGCCGTGTCAAGGCAGAGGAGCACCTGACAATTTTTCCGTCAGTAAGCTGATGTATTTTGCTGCCTGTAAGCTGACGTTCTGCCGCCTCATCTTACCAAATGCAACCAGAGGCATAACAGAGATTTTGACGCTTTTGTCAAATTCTTAATTTGACGCCTCTAGCGGTAATTATAAATTCGTATTTTTCCCAAGTTTTCGCGAATATCCACCGCAAGCTTCAGCCTGCTTAGCCTATCGGTAAATTCGCTATTGATGACGAGACCCGTGATTGGTAGGTAGATCCAAAATTTGTGCCATTCATAGAAAAAGAGAGTGGTCTGATTCAGGGACGGACTGGGCCGCCAGCCCTCGGCCCGGTACGCCCTCATGGGCGATAAAATTTGCGCCTCCCAATAGTCAAGGACTTGCGCCCTTCAAAAATCCAAGGTATGCGCCTTTTGAGAGGACCCAATCCGCCTATGGTCAGATTGATGAATATTGTATAATAGCGTCTAAAATTAATTGATTTCAAAACAGTGTAGTTATCATTTAAACAAGAAAGGAGGCTCAACAACAAAATATTGTTGAATCGCTGCGGGAGCTCTGCCACTTCTGCTGGCCCCTTTTAAACGGAGAAGGCCGGTCCAAAGGGTGCCCGATTAAAGCGAGGCTGTTTAACAGAGGGTCTGCCGTATTTCTGACGCAATACAGCATTTTTAACTCGCGAGAACGCGCGGGGTGATTTGCACCCCATCTGATTATATAGCATTATTTCATTAAAAACGTCCAATTTTACAGGGAACAATAAGTGGAATTTTCTCTTTGTCACCCTACCCCAAAGATTGTGACTTTGAAGGCAACAGGAAAGAGTTTGGCCAGTTTCAGAAGCAAGGGTGGACTGTTCTTTTAACATATTGTAAGTTGTGGGATGTGAAACACCCCGCGCGCCTGTTAAAGTATTATTATTATTTTTTTAATTAGGGAATCAAATTTTTAAAAGCTATGTACATATAGCTTTAATTTTCATTAGAAATCTTACTTAACAATATCATTTGATTTAAAAATGATATAATTATATATAAAGTCTACAATTTCATTTTTCGAGGCGGAATAGTTCAAAATTTTCTTTACATTCTAGAGTTGGATATTTGGCCCTGCGGTGGCGCAGTGTGGTAACGCGTTCTCCTATTGCGCGGCTAATCCGGGTTCGACTCCCAGCAGTGCAAAAAGAACGCTTACTCAGAGATCTCATAAAGATCGCACTGCTCACTGTAGTCCGGGGTTTGGTTCCCTAGGCCTTAAGAGGTTCGGATTCCTCGGAAAACAGTAGGTCCCGGCGCAGCATGACCACTGTAGTCTTTGAGCCGTAAAACCAAAAAGAAAGAGTTGGATTTGGATCCCCACTTACAAAATTTCCAATCGAACTTCATCGCCAAGAGAAAAAGATAAATCGCCAAATTTTGGGAGGAAAAAAAAAAAAAGAAGATTGAGACTTAAATTTGTGTTTTTATGGCGCAAGGACAACGAAGGTTATGCTGCGCCTGTGATAACAGCTTTTCGAGAAATCTGAACCTCTGCTGCCTTAGAAACCAAACCCCGGATAACGGTAAGAAGCTATTAGGTAAGTTTTTTTTTTCTTTTTTTTGAGAGGCGAATCTACATTAGTGGCGCGTTTGTTATCGAGAACGCGTTACCACTGCAGAACTTTAAATTAGTATAAATCCCGTAATGTGTATATGTTCGAGTTTTACGACGCAAGGACAGCAAGGGTCATGCTGCGCCGGGACCTATAGTTTTCCGAGGAATCCGAACCTCCTAGACCTAGGGAATCAACTCCCGGATTCTAGTGAGCAGTTGGTCGGCAAGCTTTCTGTGTTTGTCACAGTTTGGAGTCGAATCCGGGATAACTGCACGCCATACGAACGTGTTACAACCGCACAATCGTGTGTGAGTGTTTTTGATAGACAGTAACATGTTAAAATAACTTGCAACCAGTGGCGAATTTCCGCACAGGCGCATGAGGCGCGCGCCTGGGGCCACAAAAAAAATTGTTTAAATTTTCACGGGTTACTAAATACGTTTACAGTTTCTTACTACAAATAAATATTTTTCAAAATACAATGTGTGCTTGCTCTGAATTCATAATTTTCGCCGAAACATTTATAAATTATACTTTTATGGCTTGCAGGCTATGTGATGTATCATGATGTCTTCACACAAACGTTTCTGTTGAATTTAAATACAGACAAATGTTGGGAACTGAACGAAAGAGAGTCCCAGTTAATTTCCACATGTGGTCATGTGTCACCCCACACACACGCACACACACACCTCGAAACAGGGAGAAAGTCTTCGAATTGCACACTTTTCTTGTGTTCCTAAAATTTTGTATGGCTGCCGTTCAGTCTGAGGCGAGCGCTCAAGCTCTATATTTTCTTACTAAATCCGCCATTAACAATCCCTGAATAAACTACACGTGAAATCCCGATCCCTAGAAACGAACAGGACAAAACTTTCTCATGGGAATGCCAATCAATTTACCAAAGCAATAGGCATGTGGACAAGAACTTAACTCAGGATGTTTAGACACCACACTGCATTTACGAGTGAAAGTGACACTTCCAGAAATCTACACACCCCAGATGCCCTCAAGATTCCCGTAAAAGTTGAACTGACCAATGTAAGTTCGAATTCTTGCATGTCACGATAGATGGTCCACTAATGTCATTTCTTTTGAAATTCCATAGACTTCATATAGTAGAGTCTCCCACTTTCTCCTATCGACAAGCCACGCTATTAGCAGCCGTAAGAAATAAGAATAAAATTGTCATCCCGACAGTTTCTCTTCAAAGCGTTTCATGAGTTTGTGCTCCCCCTGTGTTATCAGTGCCACGGGCGCCCATGTGAGTATTTCTAGGGGCGGGCTGAGAAAAATTACCACCTCCTTCTCAAGACTATCAAACGTTTTAGTGAATGTACAAGATACTAAAATGCTACAAAAATAATTGATACTACTTGACAATTAGTAATGAGCTAAAAAGTACCCTACTTTAAAATGCGCTTGTAAAACTTTTGAAAGCAAATGCACGACAGAACCTTGCAAATCAAATTTTTAAACGGTTAGGGGGGGCTCGAGCATCCCTCTGCCCCCCCATATGGGCGCCCATGATTAATACTAGTCAATCAAAGCCCAGCTAACACTTAAATGGATACATGAAATCAAAACAGAAGCTCAACAAGCGTCTAAAAGGGTGAATTTTGCAAAACGTATTCTTTGCGCAAGTTATGAATTAAATTAAATGTGTAAAAAACTAGACATTATTGATTTTTTTTAATGGAATATCTGTGCATTTTATCATTCAATGTTTCAGTTTGCTTGCAGTTATATAAGTGTTTAAGAAATTCAGTAATTCATCCAATGGAAAATAATATTTATTAATATTTTAAATGTTTAGGTTAATTCAATAATAGACGCCAATAAATAAATTAATTCACTGGAATACATAGTTAAAGAAATTTAGTACTCCTTTTTGGCGGAGCCTCCGAGAATGACGTGTGCACACTTCGATGGTAAACGGAAGACTGATTTGATTTTAGAATTCGGAAAACAATTGCACGTACTGTTGCCAAATATAAAAAGTAAAATTATAATTATACAATGTTTGAAAAATATGAAATAAAAGTAACAGATTTGGCATGGTGTCAATTTTAGAAATTGAACTTTTTAAGTTTATTTTCTTGCTTTTCTAAGTGGCAACAGTTAAGAAAGCCTGCGAAGCGAACATTTATATTGTGGGAACCCACACGCTATATATGTTATTTAGAAAATAACTATAATCTAGTTTTAATTTGGTTAAAGAAATTCTGAATATTTAAAACGTAAAAAACAGCTTTAAATTATACGAAGAGGTGAAAACTATAAGGGTAAAAGTAATATTTTTTTGCTGAACTGAATTAGGTGAAAAATTAAGATCTTAAATAAGCTATTTATCAGTTTTATAAGGCCATTTTAACATTCATCACATTTAACCATCATAACATTTTAAAATATAAAATATATTTTGAAATGTCATAAAATTCACTTATATCCTTAATATTTTCACCCATTCATGTAATCTAAAAGTTTTACTGCTCCGTAATAATTATTAGCAGTGGCGCAATTAGCCTCGAAGTGTAGGAGACTAATTGTGTTTTTCGAAGGGGTGGTGGTGGGGGGGGCTTTGGTCTCACCTAAATGGTTAACACATAGTATTACGTGTTATATTGAGTCAGATATTCCTATATCCTATCCCCCGTAGTTACATGAATGGTTGTAAGATAAATTGCGATAGGAAAGGCCACAAGGAAATATTTAGAAGGAGGGGGCCTCAAAATTAGATTGCACCTGGTGCCTCTTAAATGCTAAAACCGCCACTGCTTGCAACACTTTTTTAATAGAGGAATTCTTCTTTATGTTTGTTTGTTTGTTTTTTGGTTTTACGGCTCAAAGACTACAGTGGTCATGCTGCGCCGGGACCTACAGTTTTCCGAGGAATCCGAACCTCTTAAGGCCTGGGGAACCAAACCCCGGACTACAGTGAGCAGTGCGATCTTTATGAGATCTCTGAGTAAGCGTTCTTTTTGCACTGCTGTGAGTCGAATTCTTCTTTAACTTATCGCTTTTAAACCGACTTGGGATGGTGAGTGCCCGTCTTACTGCTACTGAAGTCCTTTTATAAAAACTCACAAATATTTTTTTTATGATTCATATTACAGGCATTGGCGTACGCAGAGGGTGCTGTAACCCCCCATTGCAATGAAATTTTGTATATTTAACATAGGAATAT
>QLNU02014176.1:12514893-12531768 GCA_006491805.2 Dysdera silvatica
AGACGTCAGGAAATCCAACTGTAAGTTAGTAAGGAAAGCCATTGAAAACAACAAAAGCCTTAGGGTTGTTAAAGAAAGTCTGTCTGTTAGGAAGAAACACATCTTTGCATTAAAAGGAGAGGATGGCACTGTAAAAAGAAATAGGGAGGAAATACTTAGAACAATTGAAGAATTCTACAAAAAACTATATGAAAGAAACAGTGGATTAAACGAAGACAATGGAATAGTCCAACGAACCGCTCCTAAAATCTGAAAAGAAGAAGTAACATATGTAGAAGACATACTTGCAAAATTCTTTACCAACTGTCTTAACAGTGTTAACGTACCACACCAATGGGATTCTGTAAGAGTAGTTCTTTTGAATAAAAAAGGGGATAAAGAGGTTTTGAAAAATTACCGACACATTAGCTTGTTACCTATTATTTATAAAATCTTCACAAAAGTGCTAACACATCGCCTGCAGAAAAAATTAGATGCAGCTCAACCAAGAGAACAAGCTGGATTTCGAAGTGGATTCAGTACAGTGGACCATATTCAAGTATTAAGAGAATTAATTGAAAGAACACATGAATATGAACTTCCATTGTGTGTTGCATTTATTGACTATGAGAAGGCCTTTGACTCTATAAAAACATCAGCAGTCATCAACTCTTTAAGATCAACAGACATTGAGGATGTGTACATTGACATGGTGAAACGTGTGTATAAAAATGCAAGTGCAAAATTTCGGTTACATAAAGATACCAAAACTATCAAACTTGGCAAAGGGGTGAGGCAGGGAGATACCATTTCTCCAAAACTTTTTACTTCAGCTTTACAGATGATTTTTCAGCAGATAAATTGGAATAACAAGGGAATAAAAATAAATGGTGAATATTTAAATCATTTGCGGTTTGCTGATGACATTGTTATTTTTTCAACGAACCCATTAGAACTCCAAGACATGGTACAGGAGCTCTCAACTAGAAGTAAAGAAGTTGGACTCAAGATGAACCTACAAAAAACTAAGATCATGTTCAATAATTTCGTAGAGGAAACAAAAATACAAGTTGACAACATTGAGCTAGAAATTGCTGATTCATATATTTACCTTGGCCAGCTGATTTCAATGGATGGCAACATTATGAAAGAACTCAACAGACGTATTAAACTTGGCTGGAGTGCATTTGGAAGAAACAGTTTTATCCTGAAGGGGAAATTGCCTTTGTGTCTAAAAAGAAAGGTCTTCAACCAGTGTGTATTGCCAGTCCTCTCTTATGGATCAGAGACATGGAGTCTAACAGTTGGAGCAATACGAAAGTTACAGACAACGCAAAGGAGCATGGAGAGGTGCATGCTTGGAATAACTAGGAGAGATCGAAAAAGAAACACTTGGGTGAGAGAGCAAACTAGAGTAGAGGACATCATTGTTAAAGTAAAAGGGCTGAAATGGCGATGGGCTGGGCATATTGCAAGAAGAACTGATCAACGATGGACAACAGAAATTCTGAACTGGATTCCAAGAGACCACCGAAGACCTAGAAAACGTCCTCAAACTAGATGGGTGGATGAAATAAGAAAACAGGTTGGGGTGACGTGGAAGCGAATTGCTCAGGATAGACTTGTGTGGAAAGCATTTGGAGAGACCTTCATCCAGCAGTGGATAGATAATGGTTGAATATGATGATGATATGCCAGATACAGAGCATCAGGTTTGAGTGAGGTTAAATATCATCATTTAATCAGTAAGAAAATAAATATCTATGATAATCATTCAGAATTTTGTGCAAAGCATTATTAGATATTCATGAAAGGGCTAACAACTATGGGAGGGCTCGTGCAATTCAGATAAAATTCAATAATTATGACTAACTATTTGATTACAGGAAAGGGATTTTTTTGAAATGACACAGTTTTCAAAATTTAAATTTAGTTAATTATTTTCTTTCAATAAGTTACTGAAGAATTTAATTTTTGTTCCAATTTATTTGAAATAAAATTGCGTCGGTAAATTAAAATTTCGAATTTGAAATTTCGCTCGTGTAAATTTAAAACATCAATAAACCATAGGGTAATCATCGTTAACCAACATTTTATTTATCATCGGCATCAACGCTATAATTAAAATCGTTATAATCATTATAATTATTGAAATTATAATTTATAATGATGATTATCGTAATTATAATCTATGTAATCGCCAATGCATTTTTAAAAGGGTAAGCTGAATATTTATAACTTTCGGATTGTAATTAATTATCATATATATTAATTATATATATTAATTAATTAATTTATTTATAATTAAATGTCAATATCTAGTCCCTACGTAAGAAACCTTTAACATGAGGCGATGAGTTTAGTATTTTAAGGGGTTTAATGCGAAGTTCAATGTCGATAACATTGAAAATCACATCCGGGGCTATAATTTCGGTTTATAATTTATACAAATCCCCGTATGTATTTATTGGAAAAGTTGAAAGTGCATTGACAAACACGTTCTTAAAATTGAGTTAAATGCTCATATTTAACTTACAAGCGTTTTTTAATACAGTCGAACCTCGTTAAAACGAACTCCAGGAGGAACAGAAAATCAATTCGTATTAACAGAACTTCGTATTATCCGTAAAGAATAGAGGAGGGGAACATAGTACTAAGTTATTTATTCTATCTCTGATTAACATAACACATATTGCTCTTATATATACAGTGCAACCTTGTAAATTGGCCACCTGAATAAAATGCTCACTTTTTATAAGAGAGAACTAGTTGGGACTTAGTCATGTCTATATAAAAGTGCGTCGTGTAAAGTGACCACCTGTCTATAGTGACCGTTGCGGTCCAGCCCCAAAGGTGGCAACTTTAGGCAGGTTCTCCTGTATATGTTATTGATTTATTATTGTATTTTATTATACTTTATTAGTATTATTATTATATTATAGCATACCCATTTTGTAATAAAAACCATAGCATATACGTACTTTTAAAGGGGATCTCCTATGTAGTGAAAATTGGAGTCGGTTATTCTGCTAAATAGTTCTGATAACAGAACATTAAATAGTTCTGATAACAGAACATTAAATAGTTCAAATAAACGAAGACGACAAGGGGCTCCAAACGAAGTAAGAAAATTGGAAATTCCAATGGAAGATTCCGTAAAACAAATATTCAATAAATCGCATTCCTCTTCCATCCATCCATCCATCCATCCATCCATCCGTCCGTCCGTTGTCCGGTGTGTGTAGTTTCGATAATAGGTTAGAGCTAGAATGGATTTAAAAAACAGTTTTAATACGACTGTATTAACCTGTTAACTGGGTATGACGACATTTTTCGTCATGCCCGGAAGACTACCAAAATGCGAATGACGACATTTTTTGTCATTGAAATTAACCGTATTATGTCGAACGCATTACGTATTATGTTGAACGCATTGCGTTTTATGTAGTTCTTATATATTTAATCCTAGCGTAATGGTTTAATGACATTACTTATCACTGTGAAAAAAAAGTCCCCAGTGTGAAACGAGTTTCACAAAATTTTATTCCCCGATTAACAGGTTAATAAAGCTGAGGATCAATAAGGCACATGGTTACTAAAGGGAATGGTTAACAAAATTGTGATTAGTAAAGTTAATGGTCAATGATTAATGAAGTTAATGATTAATAAAGTTAATTGTCAATTAAACCAATGATTAATGAGGTTAATGATCAGTTAAGTTAATGATTAATAAAGTTAATAGATAATAAGGGTTTATTGCCTACAAAGTTAATGGTTCATTAAGACAATAATGAGTACTTAGATAATGACCAACAAATTTAACAGTTAATAATCTAGCGGTAAAAGTTTTAAAACTTAAAAATTCACATCGTTCATTAAAACTAATTTATAAATTATTCTCGATAAATGATAAGCTACTTAAGCAATGATAAGTGATAAGCAGTTTAATTAATGGAAATTTATTAATTGCCCGTTGATAAATACTGCTCTAATTACTCATTCAGTAAGTACACGTTTTCTCTTGATATTTATTCGTTAATTAAGAAATTTATTTCATATTTAAAATAACGATAAATATATAATAAATAATAATAATGAATTCTGTATTTGAATATGATGAATGTGAACAGAATTTAGATATGCTGAATACAGATAGAATTCAAGTACGCTAAATGCAAAAGGTATTTAGATGAGTGGTTAGTAAATACATCAATGTATACATATACATTGTTTAGTTCGCTTTCAGCTCAGAAACATAATTTTTGGTATTCGTTGCTCGTCGAAAACTAAAAGTAGCATTTCTCTAGTAACTCGCCTAAAGTTACAGGGGGAGGATACATCCTCCTCCTTCCCAAATGTTCCATACATAAAATTCATACATAATTTTTATTTTTTGGGGGGGCAAGACTTTTTCGAAAGGCGACTACCTCCCAACCACTCTTCAGTTACGTCAATATAAAGCAGGATGGATTCAAAGAAGGGACCGTAGCCATATTTTCAGCCGTATTACCAATGGCTTTGAAATGCCAGTTTTAAATGCGAAATAATGAGATTACTACGATATTTTTGCCAAAGTTTGAATAATATATAGTGAAAATCGGTTATAATGACCTTCAAGGGACCGTGCAAATTCGGTCGTTATAAACGATATCTTTTTAAAATCATAGTAGAGTACCACACTTTAAAGTCTATGAACCATTTTAATAGAAAAGTATTAAACCGTTTTGTTTAAAAAATTAAATAAAAATATATTTAATTATAATGAATTCAATCACCGTATATTAAATTATATTTATGTAAAACCACATTAAATACGTAGTATTTTACTTTTTAAATTAAAAATTGTATGAATATTATATAAAAAAAATACATGGAAAAACAAAATGTAATTAAAATAATGCTTATTATATTATACCAGTTTGGCGCAGTATAGCCCAGATGCTCTTGCGCCATAAAAAAGCCAAACAAACAAACAATATTATACTCAGTGCCTTTCAGTCTACTTGTCGCATTTAAAAGTTTTAAGCGAACACTGGGCTGAAAAATAGAATGTGGCCCTCATGATATTCAATTAATAAATCACAAGTTTGCTTTTCTTTTTTAAAATTCATTATCTTCAATATTCAGGTTTAGCAGTAATAAAAATTTCTGGGATATTGTAAATAAACAAGATTAAAATAACGCTTAAATTTTAATAACACAGATGCGATTCCAGCGTTGTCTCGAACCCACTTGGTTCCAATGTATAACTAATAAGTCGCGTCGTTATATCCGATACCGATGTCCCTACTTAAAATCTACGTAGACTGCAAAATTACCGTCGTTATAGCAGGTTTCGTCCTTATAGACAATGTCGTCACAACCGATACATTTAGTATGGAGTAGAATAGGAAACCAAACTTCTTGTAAAAATTCCGTCGTTATATGCGGTTGGTCGTTATAACCGGCGTCGTTATAAACGATTTCTACTGTACATGGCAACACAAGCTATGCAAGTTGCATGCTTTGCTCGATGTTTCTCAGCTACTTCCTTCGCATCAACTTGGAGTTGAAACGTCTCCCGTTCGAGTGTTGCCATTTCTCAAATTTTAATCTCGTTTCATGGCGAAGTTTCTAATTTCGAAATGGAAGCTTGATCTCCGGGATTACTAATGAAGGCCCAGGAAGCCGTTTCTCTTACTTCTGGGCAAACGCTAATTTGGAAAAGAGTTCATTCATCTTTCGAGTGCAATTGGGAAAGCAGGGGAAAGAAAGCCAATTTAACTTTTCCGAATTTTCTTCGCAATAACAAGGGATCTAACAAATAAGGCAATCAAAAGATGACTGAAATGAAATTATCGATTATTGTTTTCTCTTCTTCGGGTTCATTTGTTTATGAAATAGGGAACATTTGTGAACTTTGATTTCGGATTAAAAAAGAACGGATTATTCGCTTAATTCTAGTAGCTATGATAAACGTGTCTGAAAGGCGTGCGATAATGGCTAGGAAAGTTACTTCTGTAATACCCCAACCATCCGAAAAGCATCGGACTTTGGCACTTTCGAATTACTGAGATGCTTGCTTTTTGGTTTTACGGCTCAAAGACTACAGTGGTCATGCTGCGCCGGGACCTACTGTTTTCCGAGGAATCCGAACCTCTTAAGGCCTAGGGAACCAAACCCCGGACTACAGTGAGCAGTGCGATCTTTATGAGATCTCTGAGTAAGCGTTCTTTGCACTGCTGGGAGTCGAACCCGGATTAGCGGCGCACTAGGAGAACGCGTTACCACACTGCGCCACCGCAGGGCGCGAATTACTGAGAACTTTCCCTTTTCATCCTCATCCAACACTACATGGATGGTTCGAATCAAGACGTTATGTAATTGTTGAAGAAGAAGAACACGAGGTTATAAAGATCGTCTATAATATTTCCATTTTTCGTTTTCCATGTTCTCCTGGTCCCGCTAAAGAGGAAAAGCACTCTCTCTCCACAGATCTTAAAGACTCCATCTTTGGACTACTCCTCAGCCCTCACCGTAATGTCTCCGCGTCAAAACTGTGCTCATAAACTCTGTTACGTAATGTCCTAGTGCAATGGTTCCCAACCATTTTAAAGCCGCGACCCACTTTTATAGTAGCCAAGTCATGCCCGTATCCAGAGGGGGATCTTAGGGACCGGTTCCCCCCGAAATTAAATTTTTAATGGGACTTGGCTACGGCCTTGCATGCTGTGATTGTATCGATACATGCTGTAAAAATTTTTGAACCCCCCCTTGAAATTAAATCCTGGCTACGGTCTTGAGCCAAGTAATCCGCGACCCCACTTTTATAGTAAGTAAAAGAACCGTGACTCCCCCTATATCCGCCGCCACATTTGCATAATAAAAGCATTTTTAACAGAGTAAAGAAAACACATTAAATACAAAATTATATTATATTAATTACATATGTTACTTTAATTACGTATGTTATTTTAATTATACATATCATGTTAATTACATATGTTACATTAATTATATATATTATATTAATTATATATATTATATTAATTATATATATTAATGTATATTATAGATATAAAGTTAACAACCATTAGTAAAATATTGAGTGTTAGCTGTGTTGAAATATAAACGCATTAGAAACATTTGGTATGAAACTCCTTATAAAAATAATTGCAACTAAAACTTGTTGCGGCGACCCCCCACGCCCCAAAAACATGTTCGCGACCCCCTTGAGAGTCGCGATCCCCAGGTTGGAAACCACTGCACTAGTGCATGCGAAACTTTTTATAACAATGCTGTTTTTTATGGGCGAATCAAATGTTCGTTTGTTCTTCCAGGGCTGGGCTTACGGTGTTAGCGGCCCTGGAAAACGCTTTGACAAAACAAAATTGATTTCCTGATACTTGCAATGCTTTTTTTTGGCGGCCCTAAATTACAGCGGCGGCCCAGCTCACACCCCCGCTAAGAACAGCTCTGGTTCTTCTTACAGAATACTGTATCTTCCAGTAGTAATAGCAATCCCTTACTCCTACTACTGGAAAAGAGCCCCGTTATTAGCATAGCTTCTGTTCTTTGCCCATTTCCCAATCAAACTACTTTCATAGTCCTCAGCTGTATAAAATAACAAGGAATAAAAGTATTATTATTATTATTATTATTATGTCTGGTATACATTATTGTATTACACAGCATCAAGGAGATAATCACTATCCTCTTGATCTGGTTCTTGGTTCAGTTCAAGTCTCACCCAGAAACCTGAGAACTGTCCATGTACCTTCTTAATATATAGGCGGTGCCCAGTAAGGCGGTTTTTTGTAGGTCTGTTGTCGTTATGTCAGTAATGTCCAGTTTTTCTAGGAAATTCTTTAAATTAGGTGTGATGGCCCCCAGTGCACCTATCACAATCGGGATGACTGTTACTTGTTTTTTCCAGAGTCTATTAATTTCTATTACAAGGTCACGATATTTGGAGATTTTATTTATTTATTTATTTATTTATTCAAATTCCTTGTCTTTGATTCTGCCGTCACCCGGTATTGCAATGCCAATGAAAATCACCTGTTTTTCTCTCACCAGTGTCACGTCTGGTGTATTATGCTCTAAATGTCTGTATGTTTGAAGTCCAAAGTCTCAAAGAACTTCTATTTGGTTGTTTTCTGTCACCATTTTTGCTTCATGTTCCCAGTACATGTTAGTTGCCGGGATCTTAAAAAATTTTGAAGATATTTCACTGAGTTAAGAAGGCCTCTCTATCCTGGATTTTTTAGTCTGATTGTGGTGTTTTACTGCAGCCACTGATTAGGTGATCGATGGTCTCATATTTATCTTACACAGCCTGCATTTGTTGTCTTTGTTTTGTTTTTGGATTTTCAAAGTCACTACGTTTATTTGCAGTGCATGCTCTTGTGCAGCAAAGATCGGGTCTTCCTTTTTTTTGTGGGCTCTTAATTAAAGAAAGTAAGATATTATTACCCTTCTCAGGGATAACACAATTGCCAAATAGGGGGACCCATTTCGCCCCTAGGTGCAACAATTACTGATAGGCTCTTATTTGAAAGATAGGGTGACAAAGCAGCTTTTAAATCTTGCCAAATTGAGCAGAAAAGAAATAAAACTCATACCATACTTTATTTATACATAAAGTGTTTATGTATGTATGCAGAATATAGAAAGTAGGTAAATTTTATTTATAATATAAAAAATTTCTACCTTTGAGGCCTTTTGCGGAATCGATATTTTTTTTTTAAATTCGTTTTTTTCACTCACAGTATTGTAGGTCCAAGAAGTAGAAATTAGGCTTTTTCATCTTCAAATATGGTACAATGCCTGCCCACCTCTTAATAAAATTATTTCTATATTCCAACTATCTTGATGTTCTCGAAAAATAACGAAACTCGACGAAACTCGACGGACGGCGACTGCTAATAATTCCTCAGCTGGTTTTCAGTTATACCAGGCTCTGCTTTCCTTCTATGACGCATGGGTTCATTTAGCAGGGAAAGAAACAAACTTTTTTAAAGAAAGAAAGGAAAAAAAGAATAGATTCCCCTTTGGGGAATCGAAATCAAAACCAGGATCAGGGCTGTCCCCAAAGGGAACGCGCTGTGTACACCGCACACTCTCAAGAAATTTTGAAAAATACCGAGTACTGGCAGCGTATTCTGAAGGTCTGAGGAAAGGTTCAATTTCAGCACTTTTTTTTTTTTCCCCTAGTCATTTACAAACTTGAATGGAAACAAGTGAGGCACAAACCCTGAACATCCAAGCCTCAAAATAATATCCTGCGTACGGCTAGGTGAGGAATGAAAAACTGATGAAAGTGGCAAGTGACACCTTGGGCTTGGATAGACGATAGACGACCAGTCAAATGCCAGTCAGCGCGGCGCGATGACATCACCAAGTCCAGTAACCCCTCAATTTCAATACTCTTTAATTAAGACAGCACAGCATACTCTCAATAATTTTCTTCAGGACAGTCCTATCCAGGATGATTGATGTCCTAAGCAGTTTTTCAGCTATCAGAGGTTATGCTTTCTTTTTATAGCATAAGGTTTCATTTGTGAGGGCAGAACGAATTTCACTAACGGGGGAAAAAAAAAGGAACCTGTTCGCATTCCCAAAATTGAACCCAGGAACCTATATAGGGAAGAAACTAAACGTTTGGCGATAATTTCGCAATATTATTTTGGTTACTACAAGTTCTGCTGACTCTTAATTGCAGGTGATTTCGCTTACTAGAACAAAGATCATTTAAAGGGAAAAAAAGAAAGAAAGAAAAAACACTTGGAATCAAACCCAGAGCCATGTTTAGAGACAAAACTCGACTTCCGGGGATAAGAAACAATTTCTCAATACTTGTATATTGATTACATCGACTTGCGAAATAATACTTTTTAATTTTTTTTTCTGCACCGTTTTAGGTTTTTCTAATGTTTTTCGGTAAGCTGAGTTCAGAAATGTCAAGCTTACCCTTCTATCACGTAAGGTATTTCCGTAAAGTGAGGATGAAGGCCCGGGAAAATCACACAGAATATCTAGCACAGTTCAAGAACTTTGTTTACAAAAAACTTAAAAATAAGATATATTTTACATTTTATTACTTTTTTATATTTGTCATAGCCACAAAGTTAAAAATCATTATAATGTCTCTTTTCCTTCCCCTCGAAGCTCTGTTTAGAACCCTTTCTCCTGTGCGCTGCTTGCGCCTCCTCCCTAGTTAGCATCCAGCAGTAATCTGCTATTATGTTGACGTTCCACCGGCTCTGATACCTCCATTCCATTTCTTTTATGTTCCGATGGAATCTCTCCCCCTTGCTTTTCACTTACAGGGCCAAACTTTTCTGGGAAATAGCTTAGATGGCATTTAAAAAGTAGATCTTCTAGCTCGTTGTGTGAGCAGCCCATGGCTTTGAAGTTCTTCTGCACGTTTACTACGACGTTCTTGAAGTCAGGGTCTTTCTGCTTGCCAAGAAACTTCTTTACAACTTCTTTAAAGGATTTTCAAGCTGACCTCTCAATGTTTTCCATTTTGGTTTTAAAGATTTTGCCTGTTATGAGTTTTTGAATGTCAGGACGGACGAAAACCCTTTTTTTCAGCTTTGCTTCTGACAGCCCTGGAAACTTATTGGCCAGGTAACTGAAAGCATCACCATATTTTGACAGGGCTTTCACAAATTGCTTCATGATTCTAAGTTTGACGTAAAGCGTAGGCAGGGATACTTTTTTTGGATCCACCAAAGATTTGAAGTGCACGTTTTCCCCCCCTACCTTTAGCGTCCTGGCCACACCGTCTGACTCTGATGCTTAGCTTTAGCCCCAATATCCCATTCGCAGAGGAAACAGGGGTGCAGTAGTCAGTCATCCGATTGATCAAGGATCATAGAGAGCACTTTCAGATCGCCACAGATGGTCCATTGGTATTCCTTGTAGTTAAGTTGGTCATCAAAGCTAAATTCTGTTACCTCTCTTTCAGATGAACAGAGAGGTCAACCGGTATGGAGGCATATCTGTTGCAGTTGTAAAGAAGGACAGCTTTCAAACTTTTTTGTGATGAGCCAATGAAGAGTCTCCAATCTTTTGTCTAAAGTTTTGCGTTTTTTCTCTATCTATTATAGATTGAAATGCTCCAAATTACTTGGAGTTCATTACTTTGATTTATTCTTTTAAACGTTCGTTGGTTTGTAATATCACTCATATTTTGACTTTTTGATACCGTTTTTCTACTTTCTATGTTTTAATTTATCGATCATGAGGCAAAATACCTCTTTCTAAGCAAAAATATTACTTTGACACATTTTTATAGTAGCACACCTAGTAGGTAGGCAACCAGACAGAAATTCTCGATTTGTGTCAAAACTGTACGTGATAGAATTTTTTAAGTATTTTTCCTGAAATCAGCATCCAAAAATACATAAGGAACACCCTTAACTTCGAAGAAAAAAATTTCATTACAGACCTGTGTTGTATGTTCTGCTTCGTGTTTCTTTTTTAGGGCGTTTGGCTTCCTTTTTCAGAGCAAAATTAATAATTAAAAAAATATTGAATGTGTGTGAGATAAAAGGGAAAAAATGGTGGAAGTGTTGCCAGATATTTCAAAGTTTGTTTGGTTACTTCTGGTTGGAACTTGCCTTTTGTTTTGGTTATAATCCCTTCCTCGATTTGAAGAAAGGCCTTGTTTGAATGCATGAATTAAAAATCAGATTTACGAGTCAATTAACCATTAAATTATTTTTAATGTTAATTTTTAATTGTATCAAAGGGATTAAATCCTTTTTCATTAATTCTTAAGGCAATTATAAAGTTAAATATTCGGCCTCATCAGAAGGAAACTATATTAAAATATATACTACAATAGTAATTGCAATACATGAAATTATAATGCGGGGTTTAAACATGCATGGAGAAAAATTTCGATAAATTATACCCTTATTAAAGTCCGTCTCGTTTGGGAACTGGTTTCATTAGGGAAAAAGTGTGTAAGTGTTTGTTCCCAACGTCAAACGTTATATTGGAAATTGTTTCTAATTTAAATAAAGCCGAGGAGCATGGAATAAATGACCATGAACTTTCTTCCGATAAATATCCCCATCCCCGCTTCTTGGAATTTTAAAGAGAGAAAAAATGCAACATTTATTTAGCCACGTTATTATTTAACGAAAGCAGCGGGTCATGGTTAATTATTTCCCTTCTTGATTAAAATTTATGCCTCTAATATTAATTCTCTTTTGTAAATTAACTCCAAATAGTTTTAATTTGAATAATGCGAATTATCAATATTCGGCTACATGCTGTTTTAATTTTTAGCCCTATCGTAACGTGTTCTAGCGTGCCGCTAATAGGATCCACTAAACCAGGTGGTTTATCTAACGGTGAAATTTCCTGTGAATTTAAAAAAAAAATATATATATATAAAGAATTTTTGCATTAAAAAGAAAGAAAGCAAACTAGCTAGGTAGCTTTTTGATTGTTTAATGCCTGCAGACCAGTGTTTCTCAACTTTTATGAAACGGCGGTCAGGTAAGTCCTTTTCTTGTAAGATGAGGGCCCAGTCTCAACAATTACACTCGTGAAAAATACCTTTCCGCTTTTTTAAAGGTCATACATTAAACTACATTGAGTATGAATAATTAATTATGGCATAACAATAAAGAGTTTCAGTACGTTTTCCTTCTATTAATATACACTTTGCTGATTGGTCATTGGCATTTGAAACACAGATGTTAGTTCGTTCAGTTTTAAAAACAGAGGACGTACCGCACAATATTGTAATCGGCTTGTAGGCACTTTTTTATGATTGGTCATAATAAGCAGTATACCCTTTCTCTAACGTTAAAAGCCTGTCTGGGAATACAGCGCTGCCCCCTTCGGCGGCCACCTTTCCCATTAAACTCCTTGCACAATACGACGACGACGGTTAACGCTAAAAGATTTCGTTGTCTGAAAATTCTCAGCCATTCATGAATACTCACACATTTAAAAATACACAGCTTGGTCATAGGCACTTTTTTTTTTTGCTGCACAGATGTGATTTCGGCTTTTTGGGTCCGAGCTCTATGACGTACTCGCGACTATTATTCTTCTTAGATTATTTCTACGATAGAATATTTATTTATGAAAATGCTCAGAAAGCTAAAGTGGCAAATTCTAGGTGAATCCCTCGCGGCCCTGCGGCTAAGAAACGCTACTGTAAACGCCCCTAGATTTGCAAAGCGCGTGCATATGACAGTAGTGGAACCACTGGCATACGCAGAGGATATTGATAAGGATTGTAACCTCCCCTTACAATGAAATTTTGTATATTTAACATAGGAATATGTGAGTTGTAGCTCTGTAACCCCCCATTGAGCCTATAACCCCCCCCTTATGAACTTTCTGCGTACGTCTGTTGGTGGAGCCAGTCTTTGATAAATCCCAATTAAACTAAATACATAAGCAAACTAGAGTTTGGTATTAACAAAGCGATTTTCTTTATTAATAAGTTAAATCTTAAGATTTTACGTAATAAGTTTAAATTAGGGGTGGGGAGCTTTTTCATGTTGGAAGGATGCATTAAATTAGCTGCTAATGTTAGAAGGCCACATTAAGTTAGCTGCTAATGTTGGAAGGCCGAATTAAATTAGCTGCTAATGTTAGAAAGACACATTAAGTTAGCTGCTAATGTTGGAAGGCCGCATTAAATTAGCTGCTAATGTTAGAAAGACACATTAAGTTAGCTGCTAATGTTGGAAGGCTGCATTAAATTAGCTGTTAATATTAGAAGGCCGCATTAAGTTAGCTGTAATATATGAAGGCCGCATGTGTTTCAACTGTGCCAATCAATCGAGGAAGATTATTTCATTGAATCTTCTTCTACTATTTTATACTTTACTTAGGTAGATTTTAAGATTATAATACAAATAAAAAAAATGACGAAGACAATCATATTAATAAAAAATAAAATTCTGCAAAATTTAATTTCAGTCGAAAATCCGCACCCAAGGGCCCTAAAGGCAGCAGGTTCTCCACCCCTGGTTTAAACATTTTACAAACAGTTGCTGTTACGACTACACCACATGTAGGCGTAGGGACCGAGGGCGGACTGGGTCCTCTCAAAGGGCGCATACCTTGGATTATCGGAGGGCGCACCAGCCCGGGGGGGGCGGTTGGCCGGCGGCTCAGTCCGCCCCTGATATGGACTTAATAAGTAACTTAATAACATGGTGTGAACTTAATAATTATACATGAGAAAGGATGTTCAAAAGCTGAAGTTTTAAATTTTGTAGAACGGGGAGCCTTCAGATGGTATGATGAATAATGACCCAACTATGGATATAGAAACACATCGACGTTTCATGCCAAAAATTAAAATAACTCTTAAACTTAAGTAAAACCAGGCTTTTGAGAGTCCCCAAAATCGTGGGACCCTAGGTCCGGGCCTATTTGGCCTACACGCATGGGCGTCGTTTGGGTGCAGGAGGGTCAGTTGCCACCTTAGAATTGAAAGATTTTTTTTTTTTTGGAGAATTTGAACTGGAGAAACTTTATAAAATTGAGAATTTTTCTGAGGAAGCAAAATCCTAAAAACAATTTTGGGAGAGCGAAATAAGCGCCACAAAGTAGAAGCAGAATATAACATGCGAGTATTTCGTACTTCGATTCGATGGACTACTGTCAGTTCTTTCCATCAGTACTCCAGATGTTGAAGATCTTCCTCACTCAACCATCTAAAACAGCTACAATTGAGAGATCTTTCAGTGTCATGAGGAGGATGAAGACTTGGCAGAGATCAACAATGTGTGAGAACTGTTTAAATGGACTGTTCTTAATCAGTGTGCATAGAAGACTAGTAATTGAAAATAAAGAAAAAGTGATTCAGCGTCCTGTCAGCGAATTTAGAATGAAAAAAAAAATGTGAAGTTTCTTTTCAGTAGTTAAACAAGACCACATAGAACGTTAGACAAGAGTAAACCTAAAAAATTAGGTGAGGTTGGAAGTATAAGTTAAGAAAACTTATACATACTCTGTTACAGAAATCCTTAAAATTTAAAATAAACGAAACTGTACTCTTCTTGAAAAAGTTCTCTTTGATTTGTTTTTTTTTATAATGAGTTTATTAATTAATATATGCAATATTTTTAATATATTAAAAGGTTAAAGTGGATATTTGCTTAGGGTTAACATTGGCCAAAACAAAAATGCCCCCCTTTTAATTTGCTTTAACCCATATTTAAATTACACCCTTTCCTATAATTAAATCCAGCGCTGACTTCAGTTGAAGATAAAGACTAATTTTTAATTTTTGAAACACATGCCCTACTGCGGGTGAGTAAATTAAACTTAAAAAAAAAATTTCTAACTTATTTAGTTTTAACTTATTAAATTAAGGTTTTAACTTGCGAAGTTAATTTTTTAACTTATAAAGCTTTTAACTTATATCTAAAGTTTCTAACATAATTATGAAAGGAAGGTGTCACCAATTGAGAGGAAAAGTCACCAATTGAAAGGAAAAATCACCAATTGAGAGGAAAAGTCACCAATTGAGAGGAAAAGTCACCAATTGAGAGGAAAAGTTACCAATTGAAAGGAAAAGTCACCAATTGAGAGGAAAAGTCACCAATTGAGAGGAAAAGTTACCAATTGAGAGGAAAAGTCACCAATTGAAAGGAAGGCGCCGATGAAGGAAAGTCAGCAATGAAGGGGATAGCTTCTTTCTCGATGGCCGGTATAATGTAATCGAATATAATCTCTCCGATCATTGCGTTTCTAATAATTTTATTCACACTCAAAAGAAAATAAACATATAAATAAAAAAGGTAAATAATTAAGTATTAGAAATAACAACATCGTTAACACACTGGCATTCTTATAATGATAAAAAATGGAAAACTAGAAAAAGAAATATTTCACGCGACAATCTCGAGCTTTATATCATGCGGACATCAAAGCATAGTTATTTCTATATTTGCATTTATTCGCCTGATCTGAGACAATTATTTAGAATTTTGTGGATTATTCTAATAACAATATATATTCCAAGCTAAATATTCCAATGTATATTCCATATTAAACAACAATGCATATTCCATATTAAACAACAATGTATATTCCATACTAAACAACAATGCATAGTCAATATTAAACAACAATATATATTCCATATTAAACAACAATGTACATTTCCAAGCATTCTTCATATTAGAAACATCTTTAAAATTACCAGACAATGTTTTTTTTCCTTGGCGAACTTATATAAAACGTTATTTTCGTTCTCTCTCTCTCTCTCTCTCTTTCTTTATCAGCATTTTTTTTTTTTTACATATATTTTTGGAACTAAAAATAACTCAGCAGAAAGGATATAGTGATTCATCGAATCTAGATTCGAACAGACCGTCTTTTTATTCCCTTCTTCTCGGTGGTTTCCCAGAAATAACTGGGCTTCGCTTTGTTTCGTACTGGATGAAAGGGCCTGAATATAATTTCATCTCGATTCGTTGCCAAAATATTTCATCCATTCTCTCTCTCTCTCTCTCTCTCCAGTATATTACATCTCCAGGGGAAGAGGAAACGTTTATCAGAAGAAGGCATTGTGCTCGAAGCCGCCATTATCATTAAAATTAAGTTCAAGGAACCTTTTGTCCTCGAACTTGTCGCTTCAGATGCAAATAAATGGCAAGATTTTTGTAAGTAAATGACTATTGACAAGAATCACGAATAAATGGATTTCTATCTCAAAAGAAGGCAATTCTTGTCATTGAAAAGTTCTTGGCAGTTCCTATTCAATCTAGTAGCTGCATTTTCGATCGGGTTGCGAAAGAAAAGGAAAGGAAATTCTTCAATTTCTTATGCATTTTCCTTTTAAAGCAACAAATCTTTAACTATTCAAAAGCTTCAAATTATTGTTTTGATATTTCTGATATAAGTTTTGTACATATTTAT